>JAPDEH010000018.1:0-319946 GCA_027569075.1 Aspergillus asperescens | reverse complement strand
CCGCTGCCTCCCCAAGCACGTCTGGGTCGGTGACTAGCTCTTCCGTCCCATCGAGCAGCCCAACGACGTCGAAGTCTTCCACAGCAAGCACGACTACCACGTCAAGCACCTCAGTCATCCCAGGGTCGAGCACTTCTTCCCCCGCCTCTCCTTCTGGCTCCATTACTAGCGTTTCGTCCAGCGCTCCTGGGCCACAGTCTCCTTCGACGTCCAGCACTTCGAGTGTGTCCTCGACGAGCACGACTTTCTCGGAAACCTCCACTGTCACTAACACTCACAGTACGTCCAGCACATCAAGTGTCTCGGAGACTCCCTCAACAAGCACCCCAGCTATCTCTCCTTCGACTTCGACCACTGTAACTCTGACGGTTTACCCGACACCTGGCTCCTCAAGCACGACCGAGTCTACCACGCAGGTTACGACGAAGCCCACTACTGGCCAGCCCACCGACACTGGGTCCGTTACAGATCAGCCCACGACCACAGAGCCAGCTACGACAACGACAATCATTGTGACCTCGTACACAAGCATCTGCCCGACAGGTTTCACCACTATTACCACGACTCTTACTTCAACCTACTGCCCTGGTACGGTCTCCGCCACAGCCACAGCCACCAACCCCGCTGGCTCAGTGCAGCCCACCGAGACTCCGACTATCCCCGAGGGATGGACAACCACAGTCACCGTCTGCACTGTTTGTGCCGCCACGCCAACTACGGTAACTCTGACTCTACCACCCGCAACCACAACTGGAGAGTCTACACCGGGGCAGCCCACAGACATCCCTGGTGAAGGGCACACAGCTGTTACCGGTTCTGGATCTACGACCGAAGAGACTTCCCCCACACAGCCAACAGGTAACTCCGGTGGCGAGATTCCATCTGGTGAAGAATACACAACCATCATCGGACCCGGATCAACAACCACGATTGTCGTTATCCCCGCTTTCCCCGCCTCTACCAGTAAGCCCGTGATTGGCGGTGTCACTGTCAGCAGTTCTTACCCGTCCTCGACCTTCTATGTCCACCCCTCAGCCTCTCGGGTTCCTGTAGCCCCTAGCGGTACACAGGGAGGCGTGTCTCCTGTTTTCACAGGTGCCGCGTCTCGCGTCTCTGGGTTGGCGAAGGGAGTTTCCTCGCTCATTGCCGTTGCGCTCTCCGTGCTTGTGGTGATGTAGATTTGATTTGTCCTTCTTTTCTTGATGATTGACGCTGTATGACCTCCGGTTGTATCAGTGTCGTTTTATTATATGATGTTGACGTAATGTCTGGAGAAGTACGAGTTTGTTTGTATGTTAGCTACTTTTTAGCGCCATACGTTTATATGTACTTCTCCCTAAAACTTTTCCATAATCTTGTATTGATAATTCCGACATGAAATATACATCCTTAGATTTTCTTACTTATTTAGAGTTAAGGCTCCTCCTAGTCCATGCATTGTTTGATTGTCACAGCCAAGCCGGGCCGGTCCGGCATGGCACACATCTGGCTGAGTAAGCAGAGGCAGCTTAACTAACTAGAAGTTATGTGGTTCTATACTACTCTCCTATAGGTTAAATTACCAAGAATTAAAGCAAGTTGTTGCTGGGAAACTCCACTGGCTCAAGTTATGTATGGAGCAGCTGCTCGTAGCAAATAAACTGAGTTTGCCGGAGAAAGAAGACAACTACCCTTATTCCTGGTTAAATCGCATCTCTAAAAGTTACTCACCATTCACCAATTGTATCCCCGGTTGTGCCCAATTAATGCATGGAATGACAGAAAGCAGCAGCCTTGAAGTAGTTACAGCGCTAAAGCAGACCCACTGCTTAGTAGAAGCTTAGACTCTCCATACCTCTGTGCTATTGTTTCACTTTACCAAACATGTCATTAGTCCTAGTGGACCGGGCCTCTTATCACGCACCATGTCGGATACAGCGGCGCAGTTTTCGTAACTTCGTAAGCCATTCTTCTTCTCCTTCTTCTTCCGTCATATCGCACCAGATCCACCCGTAACAACTAACAACTAACAACTCACAACTCACAACTCATAATGGGCTTCCGCGACCTCCTCGGCGGCGTCATCGAAGCCAAACTCAACCACCAACCCTCCAACTCCCAATTCCAATCCGAAGCCCCTCCTCCCCCAGGCCCAAGCTACGCATCTGCCCCGCCACCAGCACCCCAGGTGCCCTACCCCTGGGTTCCACGATGGGATGACAACAGCCAGCGCTGGTGCTTCCTGAATGAACAGACGGGGGTGACAACTTGGGAGACTCCGGCTCCGTCGTATGGGTATGATGCTCCCCCGCCTCCGCAGCAGGGATATTACGGTGGTCAGGAGAGATATTATGGCGGGTCGTCGCAGGGTGGGTATTATGAGCAGCAACAGCAGCAAGAGAGTCATGGAGGAGGAGGAGCTGCGGCGCTGGCTGGTGCTGCGGCTGGGGCATTAGGAGTTGGGATTGCGATGCATGAGGGTATGTTCTTCTCTTTCTTTTTCTTTTTCTTTCCTTTAGGAAGGGTTGTTGGTGGGTTGATGCTAATTGGAATTCAACGTAGGTGACAAGTTCGAGCAAAAGATGGACGACTTTGAGCAGAACGTGGAGGATTTCCCTGAGGATGCGACCAGATGGACAGGGGAGGCAGTATGTTTATTACCTTTTTTCCTACTTATACACCATATGCTGACTAGTTCCAGGTCGGTGACGTTAAAGATTTCCCTGAGAATGCCGCGAGATGGACAGGAGAGGCGGTATGTACTAGTTACCTACATCATGATATTTTCTTTCTTGTTTGGGCGAAGGCTAACTAGTTCCAGGTCGGTCACGTCGAGGATGCGGTTGACGACGTTGAAGACATCCCTGAGGATATCGCGGGATGGGCTGAGAATAAGGTTGACGATATTGAGGAATTTGGGGATGATCTGGGAGATGCGTATGATGAGGGGAAGGACGAGGCGGAGTATGATGACTAGAATATCCGAGTTTGATTAGTTAGAAGTACAGATAAATTGATCGTTAGTCTTTAGTCTTTACCGAGATGATCAGCCCTGAGTCGTTCACAGCCTGTTTGTTTGTCTGTTGAATGCCCCGGCCCAAGGCCTGGTGTTGATGGTGTAACTAGAGGTTCCCCGCCCCGTAGCCGGACCTCGGTTGCAGAGAACTAAACCAACATTTATATACAGCCAAGTAGTACAGCATTGCAACCCTTTGTGGATTCTCCTGAAATTTACAAGGTACCTGTACCACAGTAGTGTCTTATCGCGCGTACAATGTCCGCGCAACTACCACTTGCCGGCGTCCGCGTCGTCGAGCTAGGCGGCCTAGCACCAGGTTAGTCCACTATTACCCCAGGCGACCGCAGCCAACTCCAAGACTCTCTGCTCACAGTCAAGACAGGCCCATTCGCCGGACTACTACTAGCAGACTACGGCGCCTCAGTGCTCCGCATCGACCGACCCAACGCCATCAGCAGCGACCAGCTAACCCGCGGCAAAACCTCCATCCACCTCGACCTACGAGACACCGCCTCCCATAAACTCCTCCTCGATCTCGTATCCAACGCCGATGTCCTAATCGACCCCTTCCGCCCGGGCGTGCTCGAGCGCCTCGGCCTCTCCCCTAAGGATGTCCTTCTAAAACGCAACCCGCGCCTGATCGTCGCCCGCATGACGGGGTTCCGCCGCGACGGGAAATACAAAGACATGGCTGGCCATGATATCAACTACATCGCCGTATCCGGCGTGCTGTCTATGCTTGGACGTGCTGGCGAGCGACCCCATGCGCCGGGGAATATCCTCGGTGATTTTGCTGGTGGGGGTGCTGTCTGCTTCCAGGGTATTCTGCTGGCGTTGCTATCACGCGCGAGCACCGGACGGGGCCAAGTCGTTGAAGCTAATATGGTTGACGGTTCCGCGTACCTGGCGGCAATGCCGCGATTGAACCTGGAGACGCCGCTTTGGAGCGAGCCCCGGGGGCAAAACGTGCTTGATGGTGGGAGTCCGTTCTACGATACCTACGAGACCAAAGACGAGGGCAAGTACTTTTCGGTGGGCGCGTTGGAGCCGCAGTTCTACGCGGCGCTGATTAAGGGTTTGGGGTTCCAGAAGAGGGATCTGCCGTCGCGTGACGACCGTGGTAACTGGCCTGCGCTCCGGGAGATATTCACCAAGCGATTCAAGGAGAAAACACGTGCGGAGTGGGAGGCTGTATTTGATGGGACGGATGCATGTGCGACGCCAGTGATGGAGCAGTTTGAGTTGCGGGATGCTGGCTTTGAGCTGCGTCCGATTGTGCATTTATCCGATACCCCGGCCCAACCGATCGCCCTGAACCAAGGCGGCTGGACAGGGGGGATTCTTCTGCCAGGGACAGGGGGGAAGGAGACGTTGAAGACATGGTTGGGGTGGGAGCAGGGTCGGGATTACGACGTGAGGAAGGATGGAGCGCTGGTATCGACGGATAGCAAGTCGAAGTTGTAGCGGATACCAGAGTAGTGGTCGCGTGGGCTGTAAGGAATGTATGCTGGATGTTAGTTAGTAGTACTCGTCGCAGATGCTGCCTGCTGTGGGTCGGCTCCGCGACGAGTAGTATGATAGTATCTGCCACGGAGTACCATACCTTGTATGTAACCCTGATTTTTCGCTAGTCCGGTAGTCCAAACGAAGACCCATGGTTCTCGCAAGGGTGATCCACGGCCTGGCTGAGACAATCGGAGCAGTGTCCCTTATGTACAATAATAATGTCTTATGAACATCATCAGTGCATCACAGGAGCCGCTGAGTCAGGACAAAGCCACACAAGGCCGCCGATTCTTACTCCGAGTTGGAGAAAAAAAAAACAGACTGGGCTGAGCTGAAGATGAATGTCTCAGATCGGAATCAGCCACACGAGTGTCACGAGAAAAGTAACGGTTCAAGAAGGATTGCAACTCGGCATTAAATCCGGAACGTGGATTCGATGTAACTCTACACATGTTGGTCTTGCGGGGAGTGATTCGCTTTTCCTCAATCAGTCGTCCACCTTCTAGCGCGAGCGATGTTACTCCTATCAATCTTAGTGGACGCCCACGTCATTTAGTATCTTCGCCTCCAGTCTCCGGTTGCGAATTCTCTGGCTGAGCTGTGTAAATACGAGCTGCCATCAGCCCTCTCCAGAAACCGGAAGAAATAAAATTGTCCAACCATCCTGCTGCTTTGTGATGCTGTTTTTGCTGGCAATAGCGGGGCTCGACGTCATTATTAAAGGAAGCAGAAACAAATAAAGTCATAAGAGTCACAGAGTGACGGAAAACCCACACCTTCTGAGCCTGGGGCTTGACAATGGAAGTCGATCAGGTACGCTTCCAGCACTATTCCTACTCCGTCGTAGTGTCTGGTACCATATTGTAATTGCTCGGTGTTGTATTGAGGCGTACTATCTAAGTATGTACGTACTATTAAGATCATCAGCCACGTGTGGTGATGGGGAGTGGCGCAGCATCTCACCCTTTTTTGGCTCCTCCACCCCTTGTCAGAAATGACCAAATGATGGAATAATCTGAAGTGAGCCAGAGGACAGACTCCAGTGGAATGAAGCATCAGGCCATCAGCCCGTATCGCTACCCAATTCCAGCCACAGCAATCGACTGCCAAGGACAGAAATAAGGAGTGGTGTCATATGTGGCTGTGCGAGATCTTGATCGTAATCGGATGTGTATGAAGCCCGTATCATACGGTACGCAACATTACCCTATCATTTCTCTCAGCTTCTTCCGGTTCCTTTTTCTCCGCCATCGCTTCAGTCAACTAACACTTATCATCCAGCGGCTCAGTCCCCTTCAGGCTTCTTCTTCAGGCTTCCCCTCTTCCCTCCCTCATATCCAGCCGTGCCCGCCTTCTATACCGTCCTCGAATCCCCTTCTGGCTAATTGGGATTCTATCTTGCTCTATCTACAATTGCCGGCTCAGGATTTGCTACTGCCATTTCCCGCTGAAAATCCCCCCTCAGGTCCAGGCGTGAGCACCTGGTAACCTTGGGTAGCCGCCGTGATCGCTTTCGCAGCGTATTCCCCTTGACCTTGAAACGCCTAACCCTTGATTCAAGCAAATCGCCTTTGTTTTTCGCTTTGTTTTGACTAGAGCCCGTGTCCTCCAGTTGCGCACCCTGCGAGGTCTATCCGCCCGGAGTTGCATATTCGGTCCTCGTACGACACGAGCAGCCGCTCGCCTTCGGACCGTTAACTCCTTCATTTTTGTTGAGCCGTGTTGAAAACCATAAAATCGGATCTGAAGGCTTTATGACACTAATTCAATTTTGTTCAATCTCGACCAGCCGCTAAAAAGCAAATAACACTCTCCACCCAAGTGTCTCTCGGGCCTACATGGCCAGTGTACAACTCTAACCGCCCACCATGACAGACTATCGACTACCGGTCCATCAAGTACCCTCGAGGAAGCCGCTCCCCTCTGCGCATTCCGGGACTCAGTTTCAGTCTTATCAAAATAATGGCTATCAGCAACAGCAGTACCAGCCTCACCCACAGGCTCAACAAGTTGCCCCCAATCCTTCGGTCGCTTCGGTCGCTTCCCTCGCCCACAGCCGAAGTCGAACATCCTCCTCAAATGCCTTGCCTTATATGGCACATCAGCAATCGCAGCAACCGTACTCTACCGGACCTTCTCCACACCACAGTATGACCGTTCCACATAACCCCCTGGCAAGGCGCTTGTCAAGTGCGACTACGTCGACGACCTCCACGGGCAACAATCCTAACCCGAGCCTGAATCCGGATATACGACGGAGCTCGTTCTCACGGTCAGGCAATTCCCAGAGCGGCTATGTTGCTTTGCTGCGCCGACAGAAGGCAACCGTTTGGTGTGACCGTGCGCAGCCGGAGGATCCCCGGTTGCGGCAACAGAAGCTCGTAGATAAAAAGCGAGCGTACCTTGAAGTCCACGGTGCAGGCGCCGGGCGTGCAAGTACTCTTGGAAGTGGAAAGGGCAAGCATGGTAGCAAAGTTACGGATCTCTCTCCTTCTGCGCTTGTCGGTGCGACCGTCCCAGTCCGACTCAGTGCCAATGAGGTCGGGGATGCAGACGAGGATGCGCACAGCGAGAGGGACTTCCCGTACCACCGTTCAGGCAGCGGACGAAGCTCGCTCGGCAGCGGTCATCGTTATCCCAGCGGCTACCAGCGAAACACGATGGGCAGCAATAGCACCCCGCCGAATGAAAAGACTGATCTTCCGGGCGTATCTGAGGACTCCGCGCTAGACAAAGCCCAAGAGCACAAGGATACAAGTTCTACCAAGGACGATACTGCCACAACCCACAGCCGGCAAAGTGAACAAGAGGATAGTTTTGGAACAGTTGGAGATATGACCGCACCGAGTGCTGCTACTGCAGCCGAGCAAAAGGCCAAAAAAGCAGCCGATCTTCGGCGTCGGGGTAGTGTGGATGATCGAACAACCTCCATGACCAACGTGCGCCTATTCGTCGCAAACCCAGATTTAAGCGATTAGAGGAGACGACTATTGGAATCTTTCATACCCCATCCTTTATTAGATCTTGACCATGGAATCTCAATCAACGTTTGCATGTTACCGAATCTTCAGCATATTGATATGCCGCGCCGCCTTTCTCTTCTATCTTGCTTCGTCGGATTTCACCCCATCGACACCCATTCGACTCGGGTTCCTCGTATCAGTATCAAAATATCGGGGGAAATACAAAAGGAACTGTGCTTTCCTACCGACATCTGAGACTAGATGGGCAGATTATTACTATCGGGCCAACTAGTCCTGACCCTGTCTGGTCTAATGGCGGTCGATCAGATGTCGAATGTACCCCTGTATCGGTATTTTTTGCACCGGTCTGGCGTCTTATGAAGTAGTGCGCTACTACTAATAATATTACCTTGTACATACATACTCATACCTATATAGCAATCTTGAACCTTGAACCTTGAAGTATTAAGATGCGAGTTTCTCTTCTAGGAAAAAGCTAAATATATGAAACTGAGTCCAAATGCTTGCTGAGAGGATGCCTGATTACATAACATCACGTGTTGATGCCTACGCGAGGACGCGTGAACTTCCTCAATTAACGCGTCCGAACCTCTGCTCAAGGTTCGGCCCACCCTGTTCCTCTCGCCCTTCTTGAATTGGGATACAATTCACTCTTTTGATTGCTGCCCATAGATGACATCAACTATTGGCCACTCTTGATTGATCGTTTGACTTCACTTTACTTCCATTGTCTGTCAGTCGTTGTTTAATGTGTGAGCGTGACCCTTCGCACCTCAACTTAAAACAAAACAACCTATCCCTCGCCCATTCCTAACGGGAAGGACGACATGCAGGTATCCATTGCAATGGATGCCAGCTCAGTTCCTCCGCCTTCCTCATCGATTCCGGCATCAGCACCTGCATCGAGATTATCACCTTTCCCATCAACGCAGACACAGTCGTCGACACAGATCCAATCGTCTCCGGGCCAGAAGCGATCCATTCCTGAAGTTGATACGCCCGCTACACCTACCCCTTCCGGCCATAACGACTCAACCTCAGCTCCAACCCCAACCCCAACCCCGACATACGCCGATGATAAGGAGAACAGAAGCGGTTCGGTAAACTTAAAGGGTGGTGACTATACGGCTACTATGGCTCCAGCTGTGCCGTTGCCTGTGAATGTTACTGCGGGTACGGGGAGCCCAGCTGGTCCCAACAACGAAATGGGACAGGTTCAACCACCGGCTGGGAATGTCGGGGCTGGTTTCCCCCCTGCTGCTAAAAAGAGAAAGTTGTCGCCTGCTAGTCGGGAGGCTAAACAGCAAGAGAAGGAGGCGAAGGAGCGGCAGAGGCTAGAGGAGAAAGCTAGGAAAGAGGAAGATAAAGTTAAGAGAGAGGAGGAGCGGCGGAAAAGAGAAGCGGAGAAGGAAGAGGAACGGAAGAAGAGGGAGGAGAAGAAGAAGGCAAAGGACGAGGAGAAAGCTGCCAAGGAGGAAGAGAAGCGGAAGAAAGACGAAGAGAAGTTGAAGAAGGAGAGGGTATGTTCTATCGTTCTTACGATTCTGTTTCTTCCCTCCCTGTCTTTACCAGAGGTCAAGTATGGACTTTGTTAACATCTGGCCAGGCACAAACCAAGTTGAATTCCTTCTTTGCCAAACCCAAGGTCCCTAATGACCAGCCTTCTTCGGCTGCCAGCGGTTCACCGAAGAAGCCGTTGGGCGAAAGGGCTTCTGCTGATCCTTCTCAAAAGGCTGACGAGGTCTCGGAGTACAAGCGGGCGTTTCCAGACTTCTTTCTACATCCACATACCAATCTGGCACCCCCACACAGATTCGAGAGAGATACCGAAGCACTTGCTCATCTACGGACAAAAGTTGACTCGTCTTTCAATTCTGGATCCGCTGAACAATTAGCTTTTCGACCGTCTGAGATATTCAAGATGATGCCGTATAAAAGGCGACGCGGCTATCAAAAAATGACAGTCAGAGATATTCTGCTGAAGATGCAGAGCTTAAGCGATCTGCCAGAGACCGCGGAGGCTGCTCGAAAACTCCAGGGATCCTTAAAGCAAGTTAGGATGAAATCTTTAAAGTTTGGAGAAGATGTTCGCCCACCATACCAAGGGACTTACACCAAGCATCTGCCCAAAGAAACGGCATCTAAACTAATGCGAAACCCGTTTCGTCGCGAGCTACCTGAAGTTAATTATGATTACGACTCCGAGGCAGAATGGGAGGATGCCGAAGAAGGAGAAGAGTTGGACTCTGAGGAAGAAGAGGAGGGCAGCGAAGAAGGGGACGAGGACATGGATGGTTTTCTCGATGACGAAGATGACGACCTAGCAAACGGCAAACGGCGTCTGCTTGTGGGCGATCTAGAGCCAGTCTACAGCGGTATAAGATGGCAAGATCAGGGGTCAGACCCAGGGCTTCAGATATACAAGCTCGAGACGATTTTACCCTCTGTTACATTTCCAATCGACCCGTTCACGTCGTCGTACTGGCAGAAGCCTAAAGTTTCAGAGCAGGGACAGGGCAATGGCTTGGGACAACGTTCGACTTTACATTCTTTCATCGGAAACCCAACATCACAGACTTCGGGATCCTTGGCGATGCAGGACGGGAACATGGCGGGGGCCAACAAGCCTAAGCGGGCATTTCCGTTTGAACAACTCGCAGAGTTCAAAACTGTTGTTGAAGGAAGCGATCTAACCAAGACAGGCTTGATCGAAGTCTTGAAGAAACGGTAAGAGATGTAGTCTGACCCTGATTGGAGCTCGTTGACTGACTACTCTGCCTAGGTTCCCGAAAGTGTCCAAGGGCACTCTTAAAGATACTTTGGACTTCGTTGCGACGCGAGTTGGACTAAAGGAAGCGGACAAGAAATGGGTCTGCAAATAGGATCTACGGCTGGGCCAAGAGTCATCAAACAACAACTCGAGATCGCCAGGCGAGGACGATAATAACAAACCATCCACTATCACTATTTTGCGAGCGACATCATTAAGTGCAATGCGACAACGACGGTATACTGCTGTGTCTTGACGGGAGATTGCAACCCACCATAGATCAGATGGTTGTATAGCAGGGAGACTGCATTTTCGGTTACAAATGTCAACCGATTGACTTTGCCGCGCGACGAAATCCAGCAGCGATTAAGTGGTGTGTGGTACCTGCTTGTTGAGAGGAGGGGCACACAGCGCAGGCCGTGGAGTGCACCCCGCCAGCCGAAGCGATGGACAGATGCGAAAATGGGAGGAATGTGCATTATGGCGGGGACAAGCACATGCGAGGAGATTTACCCTTATTACATAGAGCAGTCGCAGATGGAGCCAGAAGCTGACTTAACGAGACACGTGCAGTTGCCATTTTAATAAACTTGAACGTTGATTCCACAGGACGACTCGGGAGCGTAAAGTAAATAGGAAGTACTTTGATTAGTAGAACCGTGGAAGAGGCCGCGGGAGATCTGGGATGAACCTTGGAAGAGGCGAGTCCTAACCCAAAAACAAGCGACTAGTCGGCGTCGGAGGCGTGGTAGGCGATCTTGTTTCAGCAGAATGGAATCGAGAAAAGCAGGCGAAGGACTCAGCAATGGCATTCAGAGTCCAGGTTCTGGATGGGTTTCGTGGTCAACGTGAGGCGCGAAGGAGGGCGGGCGGCAAATCAGAGCGGAGGAGAGGCTTCACGCATGCAGTGCCAACGCATCACTTGTTCATGTTGGACGAGGGGACGAGTGGAGGTCACTTCAGCTGCTGTTGACGGCGTCTCGTTTGCGAGGATGGACTCAGAATTTGATGGTGATTGTCCTGTCAGCGTTGAAGGCTCCAAGTCCACGCGGGCGAGATCCTACAGAGTATCATCCAAGCAAGACTTAGCAGTCGAGAGCCCACTCTGCAGTATAAGAGCAGTATCAGAGTCTGGATGCTATAGCACAGCACAATAAGATGCAGGCGGCCGATTCGAGTCACCGCCTGCCAGCTCATTCTCCCTTGTCGCGGCCCCTCGATTTGTTGGCATCCATCCCCATCTGCTGGAGTTCATCTTCTCTTGATCTCTCTTCCTCTCCCTCTTACTCTTCTCGTCTTCCTGTCTGCAAGTCATCCGCTCAGCTCCCCGCTCTATAGCAAATCCTTCCTCGCGCTCTCTGTGCTGCGCTCGGAGTTTACCCCATTACTCGTTCCTGGTTACTGGTTACTGCGTTACTGCGGCTTCTATACCGCTGCCAATAAGAAGCCCGCTCTCTCTGGGCCTTTGCTGCCTCCCAGTTCTTACCTACTTACTTATTCTCCCCATTCCGTCCATCTCTCTCCCCCTTACTCCGTCCTCATCTCCTCCTTCCTCTCCACCCGCTACTTTCCCCTCCCTCCAGCCTTTTGTCGCGCCGTCTTCATCCTGGAGACTTTCATTGTGTCCACTCCGCCCTTAAGGCTGCCTTTCACTTCAGAGCCGCCGCCTCATGAAATCCGTCCGTCGTCGTCTTCGCCCTCTTTAGAGGAGCCATGCGATAATCGGGAAGTTGTCTCTGCCACCGCGGCCGCCGTGCAACCTCCATCATCAATATTACCCCCCGTTTCTAAGCCATCTAAGCTAAGTGGTCCACAACTGGCGACTGTCCATGGCAACAACACCATGTTCGATGCCCAATCCGATGGTCTTTCGTCCCCCCTGGCTTTTGTAAGCAGTACGTGCTTTTTTCTCATCATTCATTTCTTTTGATTTTGCGCCTCCTTTACGAAAGCTGTTTTATTCCCCTCTCCCCTATCCGGCGACAAGATCGTCGCCTTTGGGCACGAATGCTCCGATTTGTCTGGCGCTCTTGATCAATACTGAACTCCTTCCCGCGCCAACTGACTGCGCATTCGATTCCTAACACTTTTTTGCTGCTTCAACTATCAGACCTGCTTCCCGCCGCTCTTAAGACGACCCGACTATGTGAAGCTACACCTCCTGGTGCTGACGCGACTACCAGCATGTCGTCCCCGGTGATGATTTCCCCACACTCGGCCTCGAGCCACACCACAGGTGAGTCTGGAGACTCGGACCGTTCGAGCTGGCGATTTGTTTCAACTCCCATTTCTTCCGAGGATGGACAACCCTCGAATGAGAAGCCCGCTCCCGTACTGGTGGAAGAGCGCCCCAAGGTTTCCTTCGAGGAGTTGGCTGGCTGTTACCGCCAGAATCAGCACAAACAGGCGCGCAGGAAGAAATTAGAGCAGCGCCTCCATGCGACAAAGGTGTCCATGGGTGTTTCGGCGCGTCTAATCCGTCTGGGTTCTGCTGTTCAGCGAGGCTTGGTTGATAGACTCAAGCACGACGACAAGGCCAATTTCATGACTCTCTATCATACAATGATTGATCTCCAGGAACCTTGCTCTTTGGCTGCCCGGCACCACCCTCGCCAACCGGATCCTTGGGAAGATTGGCCAGGCTCACGAGGGTCTGCCCTGGACCGAGCCCCAGATTTCTTCCTGCAGCTGAGCCCCCAGTCAAGGACCGATCTTCTTGATATTCTCCAATCAGTCCGCACGGATCCGCAGTTTGTGTTTGAGAAGTTATGCAACTTGACTCCTACCCAGCTGTCTACTTTGATATCTTCCTCCGTCTCCTCCTGGGAGGTCGCTGGAGACCCTTCGTTTCCCCCTGCATCTCGTTCCAGGATTTCCAGTCTGAATTCGAAATCCGGCCCTATTTCTGGCATTCCATTCAAAGACCGCGTTTTGGCATTTGAGAGAACCGATCCACTGTCTACTTTGCTGTTTAATGTTTATGCAGCTCCCTTGGACTCGGAAGCCCCGGAGGCACAACTACGTTTGGATATGTGGTCCTCGGTCTGCGCGAAGCTCATTGCCGATGGTGCTAGCAGGTCCTACGCTCTCATCGACCATATCCTGACATTGTGGGCCACAGGTAGTGATTGGAAAGCAAAGCCCAAGTTTGAGCTCTACCTAATGGACATCCTCCAAACCGGTGCATTCCTTCTGGAGCATGTAGAGGCCCCACCCGGTTTTGATATGGACCCGATAAACCCTTTAAGGACGGATGTTGCCGAGGAATACTTCGCGTCCACAGTGGATTCATTACTTGAGCTTTTGGATGATCCGGACGCAGGGCTACCCCGGTCAATCGTACAACTAAGCCAGGCCATTCTGCAGAAGCTCGACCGCCAGGATTGTCGCGATCGTTTTTTGGATTTCTTATTTGTCCAGTGGTTCTTCCCTAAGTTCCTTTACGGGGCTCTAACTTATCCCGAGGTGAGTTTCCTAGTCACCGTTTCTTTAATCGGCATTCGCTAACCATGTTCACAGGGTCATGACCTTTTGCTTGATTTTTATATCCGGAAAGACGCGAGAGAGAAGCTGCTTGGTCAGGTCGGGTATCAAGCTTATTCGCAGGCGCTTGCGATCCTTCGCCCGATGTGCGTGTTTTGATCAGACCTCGTTGTCCCCACTTTTCTGTATTTCCTTATAGTTCGCTAACATGGCCTCATTACCTCATTAGGCATCATTACCCGATAGCCCGCACTAGGATCAGACAACATATTGAGAATATGCTTGACCATGTTATGCACGATTCTGCTCCCCGGAACACTCCTGCTCAACATGCGGCTCCCACTATGCTTCCTAATGGACCAGCTTCTTCTGCGGTGTTTTTGATGCTTTCCAATGCCGATGTTCTTACGTTGTTGAACTCACTCTTCCCCAGCCCCCCTTCCCCGGTGTACAACTCTCAATCGCCTTCGTCAGGTATTTCTCTCTCGCCACTTGGATCTCACCCAGACAAGCATGTGATGTCCACCACATTCGAACCAGGCTTCTATCGTTCATCTGTGCCATTCTCCCCTAGGCCGAGTTTCCACACAAAAAGCTCTCTCCCAACGGACATCCATTTCTTTTCGCTGCAGGAGAACACTCTGAATTCTAGAGCGGACAGAATTCGGTTTGAGTTGTCTGACCTAGGCGAGCGTGACGCCCATACCCATTTAGAACCCCCCTCAGCCGAGGAATGGACACTCTTTACCGTCTCCCAGAATGGCATGCGACTAGTCTGGGGCCTGTTCTCAGATAATCAACCGAACTCCATGGAAAGCTTCGCCGCGGATGAAGGCAACTCCTCCACTCTGGGAACAGAAGACAATTTTGAAGCGTTACAGACGGCTATTGTGAAGCTTATTCAGGAGAACCCTGCGGGTGATCGCGCCGAGTACGGTCTACAGCTGTCTCGGGGCCCGCCGCGGGCAGACGTTCTATCACTTAAAGAAAGATTCAATCGCGCCATGGCATACTGTCACCAGAGCTCTGATTTCATTGGCGCGCATTACTGGTGGAATGCTGCTCGACTGCTCCGCCGCAGTGTCGCTAATTCTACGACCCAGCCCACGGATGACTCCTGGATACTGGAACCAATGCACTCCACTTGCGTTCGCTCTCTCCAAACATCTAGCTCTGTCATTGAGCGCTGCGAGGCGGACTTCATTGCTCTTGACCACCATACCCAACGGCTTCAAAGGACGGTAAATGGGATGATGAAGGCCATGGCCAGGCTTCGGAACAAGATGTGGTACATGACTGATGTGAGAAATTCCAGGCGCTACGAGGAGGCCAAGCATGTCGCACTCGCGCTTAAGACCATGCCCTACGCTCACAGATATCCGCAAAGTGAGAGTCGATCCCGTGGCGGCCCTAGGTCGTTCGGCGGAGCGTTACTCCAGAAACCCGAGCTGCAGGTTATGAATGTCATGAAAGCTCCCAGCAATCAAGCAGGCCCGACCAAGCTCGCAGATGAACAGGTTGATTTGATTCGGAAATGGCTGGCCCATAACAACATTGACAATTTCTGCAAAGGTGAAGAACGTATTCACCGTTTCTGCTACGAGGTCGGGACTAGTATCAACCGCTTGGTTGGGGAGACCATGGCAGAAACCCCAGTCCTATGGGCCAGTGAACTGTTCCACAAAGAACGCGCCAAGTACGAAGGCTCTAGTAACCGGAGTTTTCTAAGCCTTACTTCCAGCCTACGGTCGTTTAGCGCGGCTGGTGATGATTCTCCTCACTCCACACCCTCCATCGCCAGCACTATTCTACGTCCGCAAGAACTCTCGAGGGTCTCACAGGAGCCTCCTCGGCTAAATCTTAAACATTCTTTTCAGAGTCTGGACTCCGATCGATGGAGGGCCCCGGCAGCCGGCACTGATACATCTTCCATCCTCGGCGACAGGGCGCCATCGGCCACCACTGGAGACTCATACAGCACGTTCTGGTCAGCGCCACCCCCACATACTCAATACGCACCAAGCGCATCTAGTTTCTACTCCCGCCCTCCGTCCATGCTCAGTGATACTGCTGTTCAGCCACCGCGGCGTACTGATCAAAAACCACATGGGAAAACAGCGTTCTTGGACGACCTGAGGCACACATTGACAAGCTTACTGTTGAGCGATCTTGGCTCGCCGGTATGGAGTTGTGGCACTGAAACAGACGCTTGGTTTGGTAATGTACTAGATCAAAGGAGGATCCAGGCGCAGATGAGGAAGCGATCTCGCATCCAGCGTTTCTATGCTGAGTGTGATGAGCGAGCGGTCCGCCAATCGATTCATCGCGTCCCGTCCTCCCGAAGAAGCAGATCTCTTGACCCTCTCAACCGAGAGTCTACAGGCGGTTCCTCTCGGGGGGCTACCACTAACATAGCCGACTTGGAGGTTGCAGCTCCGTTCTCTTATAGCACCGTCTTTCGTCGTCTACTCGACGTGTTTTCCCGTCATGGAAACCCGTTTGTCAAGCTTGATGCACTCCGAGATCTTCGGAGCTTGGTCATTGCGTCAATTACTACCGCCAACGATGGCCAGGTTTCGTTCCCCTATGTTCCAGAGTCTAACTCTCGCCGAAGACGGACGTCTGCCATCCACAGAAAGCGCGACGCACGGAGCAGTTTCTCCGAGCACCATGCCCGCCGCCGACCTGAAATAGGCCCGCTCCACGCGTCGACGTCGCCTCTTGTCGAGTCGGTAATCTTTGATTCTCGGCCATCCGACTATTCTATACCAAGCGAGAAGCAGATCGTTGAGGCGCTTCGAGAAATTATTCTCGACATGAAGCCAAAGACCCTCTTCCGCGATCTTCAGTTTATATCAGCCTTTGTTCCTAGTGATACCCTGAACAAAACCGATAGCGGTACCGCCTTCTTGCAGTTTGGGCTGGCTGCGCTCAGCTTGAAAGATGAAGTATGCAATAGCATGGTGGAGATTGCGGACGAGATTGTCTCCCAAGAACTCACCCGGAGACATCCTCCGTATATGTATGATATGCATCCTCGTGTCGGTGATCCGATGAAGGACGCAGCCAACATGTGGATCATCAGCGCGAAGGAAGGCCATTCCGTTGCTCAACGCGAACTGGCGATACTATATCTCACCCACCCCGAACTCGTACCGCGAGTTACCTTCCCTCTTACTTTACTAAGAGATACCTTCAAGGCGGAGATGATGTACCGCCGAGATAAGGACTCCAAATCAGATCCCCATACCATGTGCCTGGCGCTGCACTGGATGCAGCTCTCAGCCAATGGGGGAGACGAGCTCGCGCGGAACCGGCTTCGTGAGCGCGAGGAGTTCGAGTCTATTGCTTAATATTCTCTACAGTCTTTTCTTTCTTTCTCTCTTTTTATCTCTTATTGATACCATCTCAGACCCGTTGGATGACTTACTTGTTATTCCATGTCACTAATTTCGGAGCAGTGATTTCCTATTCTATATTTCTATCTATCTAGTTGTATCTTTGGGTTGTGTAAGGTTCTTGACTTGCAGCTGTACTGGGAATTTCGCTCTCGGTGGAGTGCAGGTTGTTTGATATATTACAGCATACAAGGCCTGGCATTGGGTGGCACTTTGAAATTATACCTACTACTTAGTACTTATCACTGGATTACACTTTGATTATGCGAGTATAATGTGGTAGACTGCCTTTGTGCGTTGTACTGGAGACAAGACGGAGTATGTGTGGGATTCTATTAGCTCTTAATCCTAATAATCCCCTCGCCTACAAATGCTCCGTGTAGAGCTATGGTCAATAATATTCTTATTATTGGTTGCGGCATTATTGACACCCAAATTCAGACCCAGAGTATATCTGGCTTACATAACACCGTTGCTACGTCATCCTCCTAGCCCCACGTGCCAGATCAGACGAGCCAAACATGTGGTCTTGGCGCGGCTTTTTCCTATTCATTGCATCTTTCGATTCCAAGAACTTTGTTTCCGGTCATCACGCGTTTTCGGGGCTGAGACAATATCTGAAGTACCTTTAAGTCATCTGGCCATATACGCGGGTTGTGACTCCAGTACAAGATTCCCGCAGTCAGGAGGGTGAGTGAGACCCGATCTCAGCTCTGCGGTTAGACCTTCAGCTGACTTGGTCTGAATGTATAACTAGGTCATCGTGCGCTTTCTAGATTTTGTCGGTTCTTCTTATAGATCGTTTGCTTGATCTGTGGGTTTACTTTTTTGTTGATTACAAGACTTGCGAAGCGAGCAGCGGTAGAGAAGAACAGTGCTCTAGCGACTCGAGTACCCCTCCCACCTCGACCAAAATGACGCAGAATACCGAAACGGCTTTAAAGAAGCCTAAGAGTGAGTGTTGGTCAACATCAAGATTAGAGTTCAAATCTGGTCTAACAGCGCATGGTTTGTGCGCTTCTAGGTATCCTCAAGAATTCTAGTTCCCAACACCACCTCCACGCCACTTTCGACGATACGCATTCCCCTTCCCCACCCGACACCAAGGAAATAACCCTACAAAACACTCTCCAAAATGCCGGTCGTCGTCCCTCTGCATCTTCCCGCCGCACCTCTCTCGCGAGTTCCCACGGTCACCATGACGACGCCTCACCCCGCCTAAAGTGGGACGAGGCCAACCTTTACCTCACGGAGCAGGAGAAGACGGCGAAGATGAAGATCGATGAGCCCAAGACCCCGTATGCGCCGCACTACGACCCGACCGAGGACGAGGAGGAGATGAGACTTGCGGAGGCCCAAGACAGCCTGATCAATGCGCAGGGCGTCGTCGTCGACGAGTTAGATAACAATACGAAGGGTCCCTCGCCCTCCTCTTCCAAGAAGAAGTTTTCTGAGGATGATATCCCCGATCTGGAACTGGGTGATCCTGAGGAGGAGATTACGCATGCCACAGATCTTGGGGGTAGCGATCGGATTATGCGTGCGCGTAGCTTGAGTAGCGAGTCTCACCGCAGTGATAAACATGTCGTTGTTGGGGCGGATAATGCGAGCGAATCACATGGTGATGAGCTTTTGACTCCTGAGGAGGCTAAAGAGAAGCATCAGCAGTTCGAGAAGCACCGGAGGCAGCATTATGAGATGCGGAATATCAAGGAGCTTCTAGCGTGCGTCCCCCATAGTTTCCCCATCTCTTGCCGTTAAAGGGACTTTGGAATAGAAAATGCTGACTAGAGTAGACACCCAGAGGAGTCGGATGAAATGGACGAAGAGGAGGACAGCCAAGAACCCTCCATCTCCGGCGTTCCACCTCCCATGCCGGAAATTTCGCAGCGATTTCTGAACGGCGGCCAATGAAGTGCTGCCACTGATGATAACGCCTATTTTTCCTTTACTGTTGTATATTCCCCAGCGCTTTTGAATTCTTGATGGCGAGGAGATGAGGCTTGTTCTTTTTTCAGCATATTGTGTTATTTACGTCGGCTTGATTTGCTTCTATTTTCTGATAGACCACCCACTGTATGTCAGAGCAGAGTTATTGTCTGGATATTTCAAATATACACACAAAGAACATGAGGTATCCACTGTGTTTAACTTTGAAATAGGAGCTACAAAGCCTATAATGCTATATATAGCTCGTAAAACCCCAAACTATAGAGACAGCTTGGCAGTAACGCTCAGGAGACAAAGTCGGAAAGAAACTCGCAAATCATGGATCGTACGACCACCTTGTAGTTATTATGAATAAGAAATGGTCTTGCACAACTTGGTACAATTCTATGTAATTTCGCTCGCTCTGGGCCCTAGGTAGTTGTACCTTATTTGTTTGTCCTTTTCCTCAACAACTTCTCCAAGGCTGCTCCTGCATCTTTGTTTCTCTTCTCCCACCTCCCTCTTCCACATCACACCCTTATTATCCATCCTTGTTATTAGACAACATATATCTTCTTTCATCTTTCTTAGTTGAATCTGCGACCATGGCCGACCGGGGAAAACCACAGGATCAACCTCTGGCAGAAGCTCCTCCCGTCACCCAGGAGCCTAATACCACCAAGTCCGAGCAGGAGCCCACCACTACCGATTCTGCGCCTGCACCGCAACCTGCCACTGAGCCTGCTGCAACTACTACGGCTCCTGCAGCTGGAGCTGATACCACAGAATCTGCTCCTGCTGCCCCTGAACCCGCCCCCGCGCCAGCTGCTGAGACAACTGCTGCGACAAGCACCGAACCAGCTCCAACCGTAGCCCCAGCTCCAGAGGCCAAGTCCGAAGCCCAGCCCGAGCCCGAAGCCGAGCAACCAGTAGCAGCGGCAGCGGCAGCCACGACCGAAGCTCCCGAAAAGGAAGAAAACAATGGCCCTACCAAGCCTGAATATTTCACCAAAACTCCGGCGCTTGAGCAGCTCTTCGACCGCCTCCCTAATATCCTTACCAAGACTGGCCACCAGGAGATGTGGGGCGTGCCCCTGAAGCACGACGCTACCGATATCCCCACCGTGAATGTCCTCATTAAATTCCTCCGTGGTAATGCCGGTGATGTTAAGCTGGCTGAGGAACAGCTGATCAAGGCTCTGGAGTGGCGGAAGAAATATGACCCTCTTACCTTGGTTGACCCGTCTAAGAGTAGCTATGATGCTGCGAAGTTTGGCGGCCTAGGTTACCTGACTACGTATGAACAGGAAGGGAAGGGTGATTTGATCATTACTTGGAATGTCTATGGTGCGGTGAAGAAGATTGATGACACTTTTGGAGATGTCAATGAGTACGGGCCCTCATCTCTTTTATTTCCCTTTGCTTTCTTCTTGGCTAATGGGATAATGTTTGCAGGTTTATTAAGTGGCGTGCCGCCCTCATGGAGCTAGCTGTTCAGGAACTGAAGCTGGACCAGGCCACTTCAGTTATCGACTACGATGGCGAAGACCCGTATCAGATGATCCAGGTTCACGACTACCTGAACGTGAGCTTCCTCCGCCTAAACCCCACCATCAAGGCTGCGACCAAGAAGACGATCGAGGTTTTCAGCACTGCCTACCCGGAGTTATTGCGCGTTAAGTATTTCGTCAATGTTCCGGCGATCATGGGCTGGGTGTTTGGGGTCGTTAAACTGTTTGTTAACGAGACCACCACCCGCAAGTTCCATCCCATTTCCAACAGCGCCAATCTTGCCCGGGAGTTCCCTGGCTTGGTGGAGAAATTCCCCAAGGCTTATGGAGGAAGTGATGCGGATTTGGAGGGTTCTGCGCGGACCGTTGCCCTTAAGAAGGAGTAATCACTAATCTCGGGGTTCTCCTTGTTGTGAAGGTGATTGACTTGTGTTTTCTTTCTCTTATGATACCTCCTAGACTTGTCATTACAGGCCAGCGAGTAGAAGTGTCCAAGTCTACTTGTTTTGATTGGACTCCTGCGCAGCCCTAGTTGTATAATTAATCTTTAATCAAGACACACTACGCTCTTCTAAACTTTGGTGGTGAGTGTAGGACCACTTCGTCGACGCTTAAGGCTAGGCCACTGACTTCTTCAATTTACCAATAACTTGAAAATCTACAAATAAACACAATTATTCAACTTCAATTGTATTTCCCTTCATTTATCTTTGATGTGAAGTATATTAAGGTTGTACCATTGTATAGCTGACGGTGACCGGGAGATCATAAGCCCGAGCCTCACTCCGCCTTTCTTCCAGCTCGGGTTCAATTCAAGCTTCACAACCAAGCCAGGTTTGACCAAATCACAATTACTTCTTGTCCGCGCTCATTCAGAATGCCTGTTGCCCTCCGTGATTGGACTCATCCCCCAGTCTGATCGTCTGACATCGCCTTTCGCCCTACAACAGCAATTTCTCTCCTGCGATATCTCACACGACCGTCATCTCCTGTCTCATATACCTACAATCCCGAATCCATCCTCCACCCAACCAGCAAAATGTCCGTTTGGAACCCTGACAATATCCGCGACGTCGCCGAATCAGTCGGCATCGTCAGCCTCAACAATGACGTCACCGAGAACCTCGCTCGGGACGTCGAGTATCGCATCGCGCAGGTGCTAGAAGAAGCACTAAAGTTCATGCGCCACAGTCGACGCACGCTGCTCACGACGCAGGATATCGCGCTGGCTTTGCGCGTGCTAGACGTTGAACCACTATATGGATATGAGTCGACGAGGCCGTTGAAGTTTGGCGAGGCGTCGCTGGGACCCGGCCAGCCGCTTTTCTATGTTGAGGATGAGGAGGTGGATTTTGAGAAGTTGATTAATGCGCCGTTGCCGAGGGTGCCCAGGGAGGTTAATTTTACTGGTGAGTATTTTCGGTTTTCTTTCTATTTACTTGGTGCCTTTTTTTGGTGTTTGGTGTTTTTGGAGGTAGTTGCTAATTTGCGTGTGTTGCTGTAGCACACTGGCTGGCCGTTGAAGGTGTGCAACCGTCCATACCGCAAAACCCAACCGCGGCTGACTCGCGCAATCTTGAATTAATGTCCAAGGGACCGAATGCGAACGCGACGCTGGCGGCTATGAGTGGGAGTGGGAATGTTGCTGTTAAGCCTTTGGTTAAGCATGTCTTATCTAAGGAGTTGCAGCTTTACTTTGAGAAGGTCTGCAATGCGCTTTTGGACGAGTCGAGCGAGAAATATCGGACTTCGGGCTATGCGAGCTTGCGCGAAGACCCAGGGCTTCACCAGCTAGTGCCGTATTTCGTCCAGTTCATCTCGGAGAAGGTCACCCATGGCCTGAAAGATATCTTCGTGTTAACACAGGTCATGCACATGGCGGAGGCATTAGTGCAGAACAAGTCTCTTTTCGTGGATCCTTATGTATGCCGCACTCCCACCATCCAATTTGCAGACAGTTTCACTAACTCCCGGTAGATCGCATCCCTCGTCCCCGCGATCCTCACCTGCCTAATAGGCCGCCAGCTCGGCGGCAACGCCGAACTCTCCGAGCAATTCGCCCTCCGCGACCTCTCTGCCTCACTCCTCGGCCTCATCGCCACCAAATACTCCCACTCCTCACACACCCTAAAACCGCGTCTCGCGCGCTCCTGTCTAAAAACCCTCCTCGACCCCTCCAAACCATTCGGCGCCCACTACGGCGCTATAATCGGCCTGCACGCCGTCGGCGGGTCCGAAGCCGTCCGCGTCCTCATCCTACCCAACCTCCCGACTTACGGGAACCTCCTTGAAGACGGAATCGCGGATGACAGCACGCGGCGTCCAGAGGCAGAGAAGGTCCTTGTTCTTTTGCTTAGTGTCCTTACCTCGTTGCGTGAGGGGCGCGCGGCGCTGACGAATGGGCATGGGGCGGGGATGATGACGGAGGAATTGAAGGGGAGGCTGGCTGGTAAGCTTGGCGGGTTTTTGGCGGAGAGAGTTGCGGATTTGGGTGACGGGCAGCTCGTTCATGGTATTTTGGCGGATTAATTAGGTACCTAAGGGTGCTGGGTAAAAGGGGGACTGGACGAGAAGGGAAGGGAGTTAACCTTGAACTATCTATCCATGGATTGGTGGATGGTGGAGTTTGTTACATAGATAGTCGGGTAGTTATGATGATACCTTGACCTATTCGAGATTAATGTTTTTATGAGCCTTCTCAGCGGTGCCTCGCGCATTCAGACCCGAGAGTGTAATCGATATGCTGCTTAATATAGAAATGTGATAGCCTGATCGATGCACAACGGGCTTGGGGTTCTGGTGTATTGATATAGATATTCAACTGATGTACTGCTCTACTCTGCTCATCAGTTTGTTTGACCGTGAATATATATATGTACGAACTACCAATATATATCTACTCCTTACTGAACTATACTTTACTCAGCGTGCTAAATACATCCTCAACGAGCTAAGGCTGTCAACATGACTACCGGAAAGCATATACTCCAGCTCTGCCTTGATGTCCGCGGTTCGTACTCCCAGTCCCACTACCCAAGCTTTTGCTGCTCAGTGGCGAACATTTGCCCGGCATCTCACTTGAGATTTCAGATGGTAGGCATAAACTATAAAGCTAGCGAGGTGCGGAGTACTACTACCTACCCGAGGTCCTCTGCATAGTGCCACAGTCAGGGATATTGTGAACTTAAACCAAGCAAAGTAGTATACAGCAGCATTGTAACATGCGTACTAGTACGGCCTGCACCGCAACATCTGCGCTTCCATGCCAAAATGGAGGCGGATGACCATTTCGTCGGACACTCTGGACGTAAGGGAGCCTAATGGAGGGGGGGTTGGGATGGCTGCTGTGAAGTGCTTGGGGTGGGTTCTTAAGGGAGATAAAGTGGGTTCAAAATTCATCACCGGTGGTGGAGTAGAAAGGCCCGAATGGAATAATGAGACTCATCTAGAGTTGAGAGAGAGAGAGTAAGGGCTCAAGGAGAGACTTCTACGTACGTCATTGTTCCTGAGGCGGGGAGTTGTACCGCCTTCCGTTTATGGTATCATCTCATGTGAAAGTATCCATACCAGTGAAGTGTTACCGGGCGTGTCACAATACCAGCTCAGGCTGCTGCCCTCTTTTCAAGTCCAGCCTGCCTGGATTCTCATCCTGGTCACTTTTACTCACTTCTATCCCGATTCAATCCGTCTTCTCTTCTTGTCATCGGTATTCCCTGTTTATCTCCTCGGTCTGTGACTCTTACTTACCTAAAGTTACTCTTAGTAGCGCCCAACCGGAGCTGGTATTCTAGTCGCTCCGCCCCACCACGCCTGGCCCTACTATTTATTACCGTCGCTGGCAGCTTTTGTGGGCCCCAGAAAACGAAGGAAAAAGACTTCAAATTTCAACGTCCACGACCTCCTCGTCTGGATTATTTGTGCACCCCACGTTGGTCTGCCTTCTTTTCCCCCTCAATCATCAAATATCTTGTCTCTTGGCTTGACTTGAGATTAATATTATTCCCATACTCCGTCTTGCTCTTGTGTAGAGTCGTGATTCTCCAGCAGATGTCAACAGCTGTGGCCTCTCGCTCCCTCGTGCTCTTTTAAGCCAGAACCATTTCTGCCTTCCATGAGCTCAAAGGACCTACTACGATTTCTGTCCAAGCCTGCGAAGTAAGTCAGCAATTCTAGTACCGTCGTCATGGTCAATTCCTTTCACCGAATTGGCTTTCTGGTTCTACCTTCTTGTTAGAACACGCGACTGACACTACGTTCTACAGGCCTCGATAACACCCGCCAACAACGACATCTTATCCCTCTTTTCTATCCTCACTTCAACTTGAAGCAGATATCCTCGTTTGCTAGACCCGATACTTTCAACGGTATCGGTATCTTCAGAACGAGGTACTACGCATAGTCACCATTGCCTTTTCTCGAGGGTTCTTCCTCCTCTCGCTCTCTTTCCGCCCTCCCTAGCACCCCTTCGGGTTTCTTGGGACTTTTCTACATCGGCTGAGTGCCACTCTTGCTCTCGATTGTTTCAGGGCCTTCTCTTCTCAGACGGGCATCCCCCCCTTGTTCGTCTGGGTCGCAGATAGTGCTTCTAGGCTTCCTTGTCTACGATCAAAAGCCGAATCGAGCGCTACGCCAATTATAGTATAAATTGCCTGCCGGGTGTTTTAACTTGATAAAAAAAAAGAGGCCTCTGCCAATTAAGAGATGGTCAACCTTATCCCTCAGCATTACACGCAGTCGCCGTCTTCGTTCGCCGCGACTCCGTCTTTGACTATCAATCATCTGGCAACCCAGGATCTTGACTCCACCAATGCCTTCGAAGGTATGTTTATTTTTTTTTTATTTTTTCTTTCTTTTTCTTTCAATTTCCTGTGGATTAACGGGTGGCTGATGTCATAGGCCCCGAGAAACTCCTGGAAGTCTGGTTTGCCGCGTCACCAAGGGACTTAGGTTCTTCGAACCCTCTGGGTTTGAAGGCGGTCTCGGAGGAGATATGGAAGGATATGCTGGACATTGTCAATTGCCAGGTGCTGTCCATTGTCTCGTCTGACGATGTGGATGCCTATCTCTTGTCGGAGTCTAGCATGTTCGTCTGGCCACACAAGTTGATCCTCAAGACCTGCGGCACCACCACTTTGTTGTCCGGCCTGCCCCGCATTTTGGAAATTGCGGCAATGCACGGTGGCTTCCCCAAGTCAACTGCTCCTGCGTCGCGCGGAATCACCGTTGCAGCCGCCCCGTACCGCGTGTTCTATAGCCGGAAGAACTTCCTCTTCCCTGACCGTCAGCGCGGGCCTCACCGCAGCTGGAGAGACGAAGTTCGCTCCATGGACAAGCTTTTCATGAACGGCAGCGCCTACATGATCGGTAAAATGAACGGTGAACACTGGTACTTGTATCTTACCGAGCCTAACACTCTGCTCACGCCTCCTACCACCCCAACTGTGGAGTTAGACAATGAAATTACCGAAACCAAGTTCATGCAGCTTCCTGAGCGCTCTGAGCTAGGCGTGGGAGATGAGGAAGAGGTTTCGGATGAAACGCTCGAGGTGCTGATGACAGACCTGGACGAGGAGAACGCTAAGCAGTTCTACCTGGACCATGCCACTAATGTGGCTGAGAAGCGTTACGTCAACTTCGATGCGCACAAGGAGGACCATGTGGACGTGTTTAGCAATGGCTCCGACCTTGAAGTTGACGATCTCTCGTCCACCCAGGGCAGCGGGATCTTGCCTGCAGAACTCACCACTGAAGGTCACGCTCTTGGCACGGTGGTCTCTGAGTCCTGCGGCCTGTCGGACGTGTACCCGAAAGACAAGTTCCCTGAGGCACGCATTGACGCTTATCTGTTCACCCCGTGCGGATTCTCTGCGAACGGCGTGATCCCTGCACCGGAGGGCGGCGCTAAAGGCACCCATTACTTCACTGTCCATGTGACTCCGGAGCCTCACTGCTCGTACGCATCGTTCGAGACCAACGTGCCGCACCCGCAGAACGGCCAGACCACTGCAGGCATCATCCAGCAAGTTGTGAACATCTTCAAGCCTGGTCGGTTTACTGTGACGGTCTTCGAAACCAAGCCCGGAGTGGACGGCGACTGGGACAGCAACAAGGAAGCTCGATACATCGAACGACAGGCTGCCCGTCGGATTCCCAAAGGCGAGAATGTGGAAGGATACAAGCGGGTGGATCGCATTGTGCATGACCTTGATGGATATGACTTGGTGTTTCGTTACTACGAACGCCTCGATTGGAAGGGGGGGGCCCCTCGGCTCGGCGAAGAGCGCGTCTAGGTCACTGCATGGATGCTCAATCTTGCTTACCAAATTGTCGGACCGTTAATTAGTCAGTTGATTGTTCTTAGTGTTGTGTTGTGTTGTGTTATGCTGTTATGTTTCGTTCGCAATAGTCTTTTGTTGAGCCAGCGATGTTTATAAAGCTAATTTCACTCCTTCCACAATGAGTTTCTACGACAATAATCAATTTCATGTTCTATTTACAATGAGATCATGGGATTAGCATTGAAGTTAATTTAACCTCGACACATAAAGTAGTGAATCGGATCAGAGATCATCCTGGCTGTACCAAGTAAGGTGTATCGACACCATGGTTAGAATTGGACCCACCATGTTATTGCCACTAATCCCACAACACCCAGTAACCGCATCTACCCTAGTGTATATGAGAAAAAGCGCCCTCGAACGTAGGGGGGGGTGGGGTCCCCACGATGTCCCCGAAGGGGATTGAGAAGCAATTGAAATGAGCGGTACCCCCTGGAGTGACGGGCAAGATGCGTAGAAATAAATGCGTATTACTAGTTGGCAATAACTTCAGATTAATTCTGTTACTAACGCTGACCTTTTTTCAAACCACGCTGAGGTTCTAATCTAATCGTTCGGGCTCGGAACATCTTGGTTCCATCTGAAATGCGGTCATCCAAGCTGCAGCGCAAATATATCAAGCAACACCGAGACGACCTTCAATTCTTAAATCATCTAATCCCGTTTCTCAAAAGCTATTTAGCTTCTCACTTGTTTACCCTAAATAATTACTCACCTCACAATCACACCCACCTCGCCACCGTTTCACATCCCTATGGTCGCATCTCACCTCTAAACCATTAACTCACAACCAAGCAACCCAACCATCCCATCCAGTCCAAAAGCCATCTAGCCGTGACCCAAAAAATAAAAATAAAAATAAAAATAAAACAACCAGAATCAAATCAAGCCATAATGTCCTCACCACCCCCAAACCAACCCCCCAACGCAAACCCGCTAAAACGCGTCTCCATCTCCTCGGCCTCAACCAGCCAACAAAACCACAAACGCGCACGCATGCACCCGCTCCGCCAGACCTCCTTCCCCGTGGATCCGGACCTGCGCAGCTTCAACGCGACGGCGACGACTAGCGACGCGGGTAGTGTGACGGGGAGTTTCACGGGGAGTCTTGGGGGCGCGAGCGCGGACGGAGTGTTTCGGAAGAAGCGTGGGCGGAAAAGCAAAGCCGAGAAGGAGCGGGAGAGGGAACGAGAACGGGAGCGGGAGAGGGATAGGGATAGTGAGGATGCGGTTAGTGTTGCCAGAGGTGGTGGTGCTGGGAGTACAGTTGGTGGAGGGGGAGGGAATAATGGGGGAGAGGAAGGGGATGATGAGGATGATTTTGATGATGAGGGGGAGTTGCTGGGGAGGGAAGAGGGGGGTGCGAGAGAGGATGTTGAGGGGGAGAGGAAGAATCTTGCGTGAGTTCTTGACACCTTTTTCCTTATCTTGTTTGGGTTTGATGGGCATGGGCTTTCGGGACTTTGTTTTCTGCTCGGGTTAATTGTTCTATGGGGGAGATAAGATGCTAATGGGGCTTGTTGGTGATAGATTACTGGTGGATGCATTTAACCCGCTACAGTCGGAGCGGTACGATTTGTTTAAACGAGCTAAGCTGAGGAAGGAGACGCTGCGACGTATCGTCAACCATGCGCTTTCGCAGTCGGTCCCAGCGAGCGTCGTGACTACGATCAACGGGTTTACGAAGGTGTACGCGGGCGAGATGATTGAAAAGGCAAGGACGGTGCAGAAGGAGTGGGCGGATGCACATGATCAGGCGGCGCTTGCGAGGATCGCCGCAGAAGAGAGACCGACTGTGGTAGACGAGACGAATCACGTTGCTACAAATAACGAACATCATTCGGGAGTAAAACGAGAGCCGGTGGATTCGGATACAACGATGAACCCAGCTGGTGTGTTTCGGGTTTCGGCACCTGGCGGGAACGGTAGGATGAACCTGAAACTCCCGCCCAACCCGCATCGGGGCCAACTACTACCTTCCCATCTGCGAGAAGCGCTCCGACGATATAAACGAGACGGCGAGGGAGGCGGCGTCGGGTTTTCTGGGCTGAGTCTAGGGAATTTGGGGACTCGAGGGTCAGTCACGTGGAGCGCGGGCAGTGTTGGAGGACGGCGCCTATTCCGGTGAAGGGGAGATTATGCATTTATTTATTTTTTTTTCTTTCTTTTTTCCCTTTTTTTTTTTTTTTTTCGGGTTCTGCCGCTGGATATAGATTAATGTTCGCTTAATTAGTGTTTCAGGCTTGACAAGAAAGTTAGAAACACGAACTTACGAGGGGCTTATCGGGGCATGCAATGTCGTTATTGTGGAAATATTCGACGCCATAAACGCCAAGTTAGCGCCGCCAAGGCGCTAACAGCACTAGACCTGGAGCAGAGTGACAAGGCGCCGCCTTCTTCTTCACGGTCTAAGCGCATTCGCACAGCCAGACGAACTTCCGTGGCGGTATTGGCGAATTCGATCCAATCGCCAAGAAACTGCCGGCCCTGATTCGAGTCCCATTGCGCCATCCCACCGTCAGATTGGGACAGACCCTTGGTCCGCATCCTGTTTTGTTCCTTTGGGATCTTGGCGAATCCATTCGGCCCCAGTGACATCCCCGACTGCGACCCTGGCCTGTTGCCCTATGGCTCTGCGCGCCGTTGACCTGCTGTGACTGGCTCTTGATTTCTCAATCTTGCCCCCCCTGAATGGCTTTGATCAACTCCCAAGCCTTTCAGGCCTCGTTGAATACTCCTTCTCGCTTGCTGGTGGGTTCAAGGCTGAGACTATATGTTCCATCATTATGCAATATGCATTCCCTTGAAAGGAGATTGTGGATTTTGTGTCCTTGTCCTGTGGCATGGCCCGCCACAGAGTGATCGAAGAATGGTTCTGCCTGTCAAATTTTACCCTTCTAGTCCCCTTGCGCGCTCCTCAGTTGGTTTTTTCTTCTTCTATCGAGACTTGCGGTGGAGATCTCTCGTTCTCGGCATACTCCATTCCATTATTCCCACAGCTCATCGCTGATCCATTCTTTCGTCTCTTCGTCGGGTCTCATGCGACTCTTTCTCTCTAGTCTTTCGTTTAAATCGCTTTCCCCTCAAAACTCCCCCATCGGACCTGTCCCTTACCCCGTACTTCAGCCTTCTAGGGCCAAGGGATTCATTTGCTATTTTTCTTTCGGTCCTTTTTTTTTTTGGTCCATCTCTCTCTCTCTCTCTCTCTCCCCCTTGCGTGGTTGACTGACCTCTCTCTGTCCTACCTATCCTCGATCTGGCATTTGATGAATCCAGCTTCCTCATCCCTTCCCTTTACACTCGTTTGGTTTTTGGGTTTGGCTCTAGCTTGTGTTATATGAGCTTGTTTTCGCTCTCTTAGTCTTGGTGCAGGATGTCCCAAGCTGCCTATCTCTACACACGGATTCGAGAGGCGCTCCCATGGAGTGGCGGCAATCCAAACGTCAAGGGCGATCCCCGAAAAAGTGTTAAATGGATTGATGTACGTGGCTTTCTCTCTGTACCCCTCATCCGGCGGAGTTGACTTAAAATTCCAGGGCCTGCGAGGTATCGCGTCGTTCCTGGTCGTCCTCACCCACCTTGCGCGAGCCTGGGACTACGATCTGTTCGCCCCGCGCGATGCTAAGGATAAGACGCCCAGGCTCCTGCAGTTGCCCGTGTTCCGCATTCCGTGGCAGGGCCGTATCGGTGTCACTATTTTCGCTTTCCTGACCGGCTATGTGTGCGCCTTGAAGCCTATCAAACTGTCGCGAAATGGGAATATACTGGGCGCGTTTACCGCTGTCGGCAAGAGTGCTTTCCGCCGGCCTCCTCGTCTCATCATGCCCGCCACGATCGCTTTGCTGATATCCTGGGTTCTGGCGCAATGTCGTGCGTTCGTTGTTGCCAACCGTTCGGATTGCTCGTGGTGCCGATATGCTGCCCCGGATCTTGAGGACTCTTTCGGGAAGGAGGTGATTCGGCTGGGTCAAAACTTTCTTACTACCTGGACGACGGGATATATGGCCTACGACGACCATCAGTGGGCGTTGCTGCCACTGCTGATGACTTCCATGTTGGTCTATATCTTGATAAGTGCGACGATGTTTATGCAGTTCCGCTGGCGGATGTTCGTATATCTCATTATGGCCCTTTACTTTCACCAGGACAGCGCAAAGAACACAGGTAACCTTTTTTTTTTTTTTTTTTTTTTTTTACTAAAAGCTGTTGATTAGAACCCGCGCTAACAAGACTAGAAACCTTCCAATTGCAAGGCGTTTACGGCATGTTCCTTAGCGATTTGTCTTACGAAGTGTCCTTCCAGGAATTTCTCGAGAAATGGAAATGGCCCCGAAGAGTCGTGGCCTTCCTCCTCTTCGTCTCCGGTCTTTTAATCGCCGGCTACCCCGGTGAACACCCCGAATGGAGTGAATGGTCTAATGTCATGCTCAACATCTCTCACTACATCTTTCCCCCCGATGTTAATGTCGGCAAACGCTACTCCGCTATCGGCGTTGACCTCATAATTTTCTCCATCTATATCTCCCCCAGCGTCAAAGAATTCCTCTCCAACCGCCTCCTCCTCTGGCTCGGCTCCCAGTCTTTTGCCGTCTATCTCATTCACGGAACCCTCCTCCGTACTGTTCTCTGCTGGATGCTCTACGGCATCACGGGCCAGCCCTTCGACCCCGAGAAGAAGCAAGAGGACTCGGAAGAACCAGTCTGGATCCCAATCCGTCCACCCTGGGTTGTCGCCATCAGTATACCTCTCTGGATTGCACTGGTGTATTTCTGCGCGACAATGTGGACGAAATATGTCGATCCATTCTGTGCCCGGCTGACACAGAAGATGGAGAACGCCATGTTCATCCAGGACGAGAAGCCCGCACAGGCAGAGTCATTACCATTGACATCGGTACCGATGCAGACGATGCCGATGCAGAACGCGTAAATTCGATAAACTTAGCTGAACTACCTAGGTGATGATGGTTGCAGTTGTCTGATTGACTATACGACACATCTACATGATACCTTGACATTTTTACCATTTTTTTTTCATTTTTTTTTTTTTTTCAACTTTCAACTTTCAACTTTCAACATCTTTTAGATTTGATTATACATTATTTTACATTCTCAGATGGATTTTCTCGGGTTTCTTCGAGGGATAATGGCGGGTCCATGTGTGACTGTTCTAGGGGCTGTAGTTGACTTGCTGCCGCTGGCCTTCTTTTATACACATACTTACTCTATTTATCTTTATTAATGTACAAGAGACACAATGAACATAGCTATGATTATAGCCGTTTCGGGTTTGATAGTAAGGTATCTTAACGCTGTCAGCTCAGTGTGGCATTTGCATCTTGAATTGTAAGTTGACCTGTTGATTTAGAAATAATCGGAATAAGCCAACATATTGAGTACCTTCCTCTCAACCAGTCCAATCCTCCATACCTCTCCAGTCCCTATTCCCTATGAAAGAAAACGAATACACTAGGTAGGGCAATAATAGTTCAACGCCCAGAAATAAAAAAATCCCCAGTCTCTTCCCCACACCCCACACCCCAGATACCATACCCATACCAATGAACACCCCCCTCACAACCCCAACATATGCCCAAGAACCCCAATACAAAACCCCATATAGAGAAGAACATGTATTCCCACGCGCATCACCAAAGGAGGATGTTCCGTATCATTGACATCAACCATCGGCACACCTAGTTGCTCCCGGGTTATTTTTTCGAGATCGAGTAGGGCCAGCCGGAAGGGTTCATCTAGCTTTATGGCTGCGTAGATGTAGGGAGCGAGGGGGATGAAGATGATTTTTAGGGCGAGGGAGGGCATTTGTTTTATTTTCTTTATTTTTGTTTTTAGTTTGTTGTTTGTGTTTCCTGCGTGTTTTGATATGATTCCTCTATTCGATCTGGCCGTTGGGATTGGATTCGACGTCTTTTTTTTTTTTTTTTTGTGATAATAACCTGCCCAGGTTTGGGAAGGGTAGGGAGGAAGGATGTTCAATTCGGAATGGATTCTTGTCTGTAGCGGATTTGTGTTAGTTGAGGTCTTAATTTTTTTTTCAGGGCTGGGGATTTAGTGTTGCTTGCTTGGGTGTGAGGTGGATGTCTGATTGTACTTGGACAGGTGTATTAATCCCTTGTTGCACTCCTAGATGGACCCAGACATGGTGAAGAGAGAGAGAGAGAGAGAGAGAGAGATAATGGTTGTAAGAAGAAGACAAAGTGCGACTGTAAGCAGTCTTTCAAGTGAAGATGTGTCTCACCAGCAAACAGATTCCAACAGTAAGCTGATTTGCCTGGAAGCAGACCTATTTATGAGAGGATTTTCCATAATGCCATTTCAATATAACTGCTATTTATTGTTCAGATCTGGCGCATTGAAGAAAGTAATTTGCACTGTTTTATAGAGCACGCCCTGTAGATAATGTAAGGTGTAGAGGGGGCTGAAGACAAGCCAGCCTGCCTGCAACCAACTCATGATGATTCCTACCAAGGGACATATGTGTAGCAGCAGCCTTATTGTCCAATCTTGGATTGTTGTTCCCCCCTTGTTGAATCTCGATCCAGCTTCCTCGTTTTCCAAAGTAGCCAAAGTTATACAGCTTATATATTGGGTCGGGGCTTTCGGGTGACGAGTCCACTTTCCAGCCATTTCCCCATAAGATCAACAGCCTGCTAACTAGGGACTCGAGGGAGCATATCCTGCTGTATAATTCCAAGGCCATTCCCACTGGCCACGGCCAACAGCCCGTGAGGATGGTAGTGGCAGCTGATGCCGTTTATAGCTCTTCGATTGCTTGCCTATGGAGATTGAGAATCAGATAGTTCTGGAGTAGTTATTCCAAATGGTCGGTTGATTGAGATAGAAGTGAGGTTGAGATATCTCTAATATAACACAAGACCGAATGAACTGCTATAATACAATGCACAAAATTTATATGAGACATACATCACTGCTTCACCTTGGGGTTCTTAAACGCCGTTTTAGCCTTTTCCCTCTCCCTCTCCAGCGTCTTCAGATGCGCTTCTCTGCGCGCATGGTTCCGCTCTTCCCGTTTCCATTCCTCCTCTTCCTTCCGGCGCTTCTCGTAGTCCTCTGCTAGCTTGCGGTCCTTCTCGCTGAGCCGCGCTGGCTCCGCGAGGGATCCGTCTGCGTTCTTCTTGGGGCCCTTGCCGCTCATCTCTTGGAGCTTCTGGGAGGTTTCTTTCGCGATTTGGTTCTTGGACTCCTTGATGTTGTTGATGGCGCGGTCGATGAAGCTGAGTTTCTGCTCGCTGCCTGTGGCGGCCTTCTGCGCCTCGTTCAGCTTGGCATTTTCACGCTCCATTGCTTCCGTGAGCAGGCGGAGTGCCCTGCTCGGATCAGCTCCGCTCGCACTAGGCGTTTGTGCGGGGTCCCGCTTCTGAGGAATGGCGATGCCGGCGAAGTTACGGATGGTGGTGCTGCTGAGCATGTAGGCCTGGGTGAGGCCGAAGAGACCGGTGGTGAGGAAATATGTTTGCAGCGCTGCGGGGAAGAAAGCCAGGAAGAGAAATTGGAATGTGGGCATGCCGTATACTAGAAGCTTGCGAATTTGCATCTGTGATTCATCCATGGTTCCGAACTCGCCTCCTTTCTGCGCAAGAGAAGAGATAATTTAGCAAGATGAAAAGGAGAAATCGAGAGGCGGATGGAACGTACCCTGAGACTCAGATATAAGAAAGCCGATGTTACCAAAGGAAGGATGTAGTACGGATCAGCGACTGTGAGATCGTTGATCCATCCAAATTGTTCCGAAGCCAGTCCGGGGACAGGCAAGCGAGACATGCCGTTGACAACACGGTAACAGCCATATCCAAAGGGAATTTGGACTAACATGGGAATAAACACGCGACTTGATTTGATACCGAGCTCAGCATTGGCCTTGGCTAATTCCGCCCTCCACTTTTGAGTCTCAATCTGGTTGCTACTCTGCGCGGCTGCGACCATGTTGTTCCGAAGAGGCGTGAGGATGTGCTTGCTATTGGAGATCTTTGTACTGGTATCCGCGGAGCGGAAGAAGAGAGGCAGCATTACAAAGCGGACGAGGACACCAGTTGCGACGATGCTCCCTAGCCAGGGCAGGCCAGTCCACATGTGGATATGTTCCATCACGAACTCGACAATTGACGACGGGCCCCAGCCGTAATCCAGTCCCAGCTCCTTCAGGTACCCGATCTTCTCCGGGATGGCATTGAGATCGATATTGGCAAGATCCCACTCGGTTGACTGTGGAGTCTCAGGGATCACTTCGGGTGGATTCGAGGAGGAGGTTGAATTGAATCGAGCAGCGGGAAGGGCAATTGACGGAACGGGAGGTCTCCATGTTATATTTCCACCGAGAACCTTGCTATTCCGCACGGGGAATCTTGAAAGTTGCGGGCGAAATGAGGACATCTGCTAAAAGTCAGCGCGGAATTCCGGATGTCAGGAAGTCGGGACGAACCGATCGGCTGGACTGTGCAAAAGCAGCAAATTGTTGCCGGGCAAGGCGCCCTTTCAAACTAGGGCCTCCCAGCATTGTGCACGACGAGACGACCGAACGGAGAAGATGTGTAGGTCGAATCGCGGATGCGGACCCTGAAGACACTTTCTTGCCAAGATGCGGATTTTGCCAGGCGGTCGGCGGACGAGAGTCAGCAATGACATTGAAGCCCAGGAGAGCATACGAAGGAGGGATAATTGCATCTACCAAGTACTGCTGCTGGTTGAATGTGTTGGATTTTGCCCGCCAAACGCCATCAAGCTAATTACTGTGCTGCCTGCTTGGGTCTATGTATATACAATGTAAACATTACTCCAGGTGCATCCCATTGAGCAGGAAATAAAACGAGTAAATCTCAGAATATCGATCCTTGCACGAAGTTCAATTCAAATGTCTAGTACTTTCTCAAATCTGTTAGCTGCCTGTCTTGTGCATCGCTTCTCATCATCTCGCAAACATACTCCGAGGAAGCTTCTCTATAATCCAGCCGCCGGGCGAGACCGCCGATACGTGGGAAATATCTAGAAAAGACATAGTTAGCTTAACCGCGTCATAATGAAAATTGAGTATGTAGTAGAAAATACCTTCGTCCCAGACCACCCCAGCCTAAACGCCGCCTCATGTGCAAATAGCTCCCCGAATCCCAGCATCAAGCCGTTCACAAAAGGAAGAACCAGGTTGATTGCTGCGCCACGGAGGATGCTCCAGAGCGTTGTCGAGGGCTTGCAGAGGATCAGCGGGGAGTCTGATGAGGTTGAGGAGCCATGGTTGGCCGAGTAGTTCTCTGAGTCGGAGGGGATCGTTAAACCGGACTCGTATAGCGCTGGGGTTGAGTTGGAGACAGAGGCATCGTTTGAAGCCATGATTAATGTCGGTATGGGCTGACGGAGGCTATAATCCGAGGACTTTCTAGGGGAGAAGTACGGTGGAAGCCGCGCAAGGTAACTGACAGACCAAATGCTAGTAGAGCTGGTTGGACCCTGAACAAGCTCATGGGACGGACCTGGGACAGCTGGTGATCTCCGCGTTCTTATGTAAGCAGGTATTTGCAGCCACGGAAACCACCTGCCACAATGGGGCTCGGGCTTGGAAAGCCTGATTTAGTACATCACAGCCTAGTATCTATCCAGTTATAGTAAATATTTCTTCATAAGCACAAATAAATTGTCATTGAGGCTGTCAGTGATTGTAGGAGTGGTTCCTGAGGCAGCACGGAATATATTGTCCCCGGATGACCAATCAAGCAACAGTGACGTACTGTTGCTTCTTTTGCTTCGTTGACGCTGGTGTTCTGAAGAACCTCACAACTTCTATCACCTAGTTACTCCGTCTCCTCGCCCTGTCTTTCTTACCTTGCTCACTAGCTGCAACAACCGAAACCGGAGACGTATACCTGCTCAAATCATACATCACGGGCAGTGGATACACCATGAGCCCCGCCGATCACGATGAGGTTGTCTCACAGTTCTGTGCCATGACCAGGGCGCGTCCCGATGAGGTGAGTAACTTGTCACAAACTCAAAGATCCCGCTGACCTGGCTAGGCGCAAGAATATCTAGCAACCAACGGATGGGATCTCGAAGCCGCAGTCACCGAGTTCTTCGCAGAGCAAGACGAGACCGCGGGGTCAGCCGAGCCAGCAGGCCAGCCTTCCGCCGAATCTTCATCATCTACGCCCCGGGAATCTTCCTCCTCCCGCAAACAGCCTCCTAAGAAGTTCGCAACACTGGGTGATCTTACGTCTGGTGCAGGAGATAGCTCCGACCACGACGACGATGAGCAGCAGGATTTCTTTGCTGGGGGCGAGAAGTCGGGGTTAGCCGTCCAGAACCCAGACGACCTCAAGAAGAAAATCATCGAAAAAGCCAAAAGGTGCGTATCTGCCGTCCGTTTATTACGTATATTCTAACTCCTTGTAGGACTCAGCTCCCCGCATCTGATGAGAACGAACCGAGACCAAACTACTTCACTGGCTCCGCCCGCACATTGGGTGGTGATGACACGCCAAGCAGGGTGGTTGAGGCCCCGAGTGCGCCCGCTCAGTCGCAGGTTCCCCAACGCGTACGGAGGACGCTGCACTTCTGGGCGGATGGCTTTTCTGTGGACGACGGTGACCTGTATCGATCCGACGATCCTCAAAACGCCGAAATTCTCAATAGTATCCGACAAGGCCGCGCCCCCCTCTCAATCATGAACGCACAACACGGTCAGGACGTGGATGTCGAGATTAAACAGCATGATGAGAAATATGTCAGGCCCAAGCCCAAGTACAAGCCATTTGCTGGCAAGGGACAGCGGCTAGGAAGCCCAACCCCTGGCGTTAGGTCCCCTGCTTCCTCTGAACCGGCCTCTGCCCCTCAATCTAGCTCTGAGCCTCTAAAGACCAACGTGGATGAATCACAGCCTGCTGTGACCCTGCAAATTCGACTCGGAGATGGAACACGCCTAACATCCCGGTTCAACACCAGTCATACGATCGGCGATGTTTATGATTTTGTGTTTACCGCTAGCCCTCAGAGCCAGACTCGCCCATGGGTACTGTTGACGACATTCCCTAGCAAGGAACTCAGCGACAAAGCTGCCGTGTTGGGTGAGCTGGCCGAGTTCAAGCGGGGAGGAGTGGTAGTACAAAAATGGCAATAGACCGGAAAGCGATTCAAACCACGAGACAACTAATCTGATTTGGACATGACGCTAGACAGTGGAAATTATGAATAGCCTATTAGATAGTGGCAATATACCAAAAGAATGAGAACCACGCGATAGCGTGAATCTAAGATGTATCTACTGTATCAGTAGAGTTCGTTGAGCAATCTCCGATTGATAAGCAGCTCCGCGGAATGACGCAGGAGCCACCACTGCGAAATCGGCTTCTCCATCTTTTCTTTTCACACTCTCTACACTGGACACACCCCCTAACTCTCAGAAAATGCCTCTAGAAGGAGTCAAGAATATCGTACTGGTACGTCCAAACATACGACAAGACCTCATCACAACAGAGCGCTCGCAAAGGGAAAATTTCCAACCCCTCTATGCCTTATCGATAACAATCGCAATATTCCTTTACACCCCCCTCTATCATCGCATTGAATTCAACATTGGAAACACACTTACAAATGAGTTAATCACAGGTCCTTTCCGGCAAAGGCGGCGTCGGAAAATCCTCCGTCACCCTCCAGCTCGCCCTCGCCCTCAGCCTGCAAGGCAAATCCGTCGGAATCCTCGACATTGACTTAACGGGTCCCTCCATCCCACGCCTCGTTGGCCTCGAGGGCGCAAAAATCACACAGTCCCCGAACGGATGGATTCCTGTCCCTGTACATGACTCTAACTCCGAGTCCCAACTTCCTTCAAGAAATGACGCTGCGACTGCAGACTGGACCGGAAGAGGAAGCGAAGAAGGGAGAGGAAGTCTCCGCTGCATGTCACTAGGCTTCCTCCTCCGCGACCGCGGCGACGCAGTAATCTGGCGCGGGCCCAAGAAAACAGCTATGATTCGGCAGTTTCTCACGGATGTATATTGGGGCGAGACGGATTACTTGCTTATTGATACGCCGCCTGGGACGAGCGATGAGCATATTGCGCTTGCGGAGGAATTGCTTAAAATTTCTACTACAACCACGTCTAGTACACCTTCTAGTGGAGATGGCGTGCAGCTGCCCCGACTCACGGGTGCAGTGCTGGTAACGACGCCGCAAGCGATTGCGACGTCTGACGTGCGCAAGGAGGTCAACTTCTGTGTGAAGACGAATATCCCCACGCTGGGGGTTGTTGAGAATATGTCTGGTTATACGTGTCCTTGTTGTGGGGAGGTGAATAATTTGTTTTCGAGTGGTGGGGGCGAGGTTATGGCACAGGAGATGGGGGTTAGGTTTTTGGGGAGGGTGCCGGTTGATGTGCAGTTTGGAGAGTTGGTGGAAGGGAAGAGTCAGGAGAATAGTGAAGATGAGGAGGATGATGGAGATAAGATGGATGAGGTGGTGGATGAGAGGCCGTTGGTGGAGAGGTATAGAGAGTGTTGGTCGTATGGGCGGTTTGAGGGATTTGCGAGGACGTTGATAGGGGAGATCGAGGGATGATAACTTAAAAGGGTTGATTCGAATATTTTATAGAGATGGCGTGGGTAGCATTGCATTTTATGGATACCTTGACTAGAGAAGAAATATCATTTCTACATCTCAATGAGTATGCTCGCTAAGTTAAGACAATTATTGCTCGCTCAAAAAAAAGGGTCGTTGGCCGTTTATGTTCGGATATGCTCATTATATATAGACAAATGGTTCGCACTGGGGGATTAAACGTATGTTCATCTTAAGAAGGAGCCTGATCGTTCTGTCGCTCAAGCATAGCTCGCAATCGGCTCTCGGCCGTCTGCTGTGCGGTTTCACACCCATCGCTCCATGCAGCTTGCTTCAGCCAGCGGAAGAGCGATTGCACCTCAGATGGCTTGCTAGGGTCTGCCCATTGGCTGGACGTGTCCACAGTCTGGGGCACTTGATCAGGCATATGATCTGGTTTCAGGTGGCCATTAGCCTGAGCATCGAGGAGAATCTCCGAGACTAGGGCTGGGGTGAGGATGTTTTGTACTCGGTCGTCGCCGTCTGTCGGAGTCGTACCTAACAACGCGCGCCCGCCGGCTTTGGGCTTGGAGGCAAACTCGCGCGTTGTAGGGAGGTCGTCGGGCTGTTGACCTGATGGGTCGCTCGCATGAACAGTCTGCGAGGGCGCGGAGATGGGAGGTAGGAGAAGAGTGTCAAAGAAGGTATAGTTTGAGAAGGACGCATGATCCCGTGCGTCGGTAGCGTTTTCATCATCATATATGACTATATTATCGCCAGAGTATCCCTGGTGATCGGAACTGGCTTCTTCGACAGGTAAAAGTCCACCAGGCGACGCACGAATCTCGCCTAGAGGCGCAATGTGACTGCCGTACTCGTTGGCTAGGCTGAGCTTGCTACGACCGCAGATTTCTCCGATCGAGTCGAGCGTGCTGCGAATATTCGGCTCGATAGCCCGAAGAATGCCGTCGATGCCAAACTCCTCGTCGGACGGGAGCTCTGGCTCTCTTCGTTGGGGGTTCGAGGTCCCGGGGAAGAGAAATGACCGCCGTGTAGGCATCTTGGACGTGTCGGAGTTATCATCAGGGCCCCCAGAATAGGACCTGACAAGAACAGGCTGTGAAGCTAAGCCCGAAGACCTACCGCTACTAGAATTATTGGCTGTTTGGCGCGCTTTCCAGGACAAGGGTTTAGGATTGCCGTTGAGATGGCGTAACGCGGTGGTTCGATAAGCCCGAGTAGTCTCATCTAGAGCAGTTTCATAGCGACAGGGGTTCGCATGCTGGGGCGAACTAGCGGTCTCGACAGGGGAGAACGAGGAAGAGGGTGTAGGAAGCTGTGTCCACCTCCGCCGGGATGAAGAGGAGGATGGTCGCGATGCATCAAGGTGGGAGGACAGCGTGTTGGACAGCATCTGATCCATTTTATTTAACTGAACGAGTGTCGACAACGCAGCCAGTCACCATCAGAATGCGGTGGTGGTTGCGCCTGTAGCTCCAGACGAGAACGTCTTCAGCGCCTCTGGTGATGCAGGCAAAGACCCGAACGGAACACGACAACGTTGACCACCAGCTCAGAAACCCCGCTTCTCAGGTAGAAAGACTGTCAGGCCACAGACACGGAGGGGTGCTCCAGCGCATTGCATGCGGGGACAGAGAGCAAAGGATCAAGCGGAGAGTTGGACAGGCTAGCATGCATTGGATAAGCATACTCGGCCCTGTCGATGACAGCTGATTGAAGCGGGAGGATGCAGACAGATGAGACAGGATGAGTTGGCAAAGGCCCAAGGGTTGGGTTGAATCCGCCAGTTCATCTTGGGACTGAAGGATTACTCTGCAGGCATTCATCCTCCGTTAGCGTGGACTCCGTGGAGTCGCTGTCCAGTGTCCAGACCGAGACTTGTTCAACTCCGCATTCCCCTCCAACGAAAATATCCGGAGTACAGCTAGACACTTCACATGTAGCTTCCTTTGCCTCCGCTGCCTGCTCGATAATCTGGCAGACGATCTGGCTGAATGACCGCCAACATGAACAGATTTCGGGTATGCAAGCGCAGTTGTCCCTCCCCCCCGATTGGCCTCCAACAACACCCAACTGACCTCGATCTGAATCCTTCCAGTTTGGCGATTCCGACGAGTCCGCGTCCGATTTGGATGATGACACGTCTGGTCTTCCCTTCCCTGAACCTCTGTCCCGCGCATCTTTCCTCTCTCCAGACTTCAACCCGGCGACCTACCTTTCCTCCCTAACCAATCGGCACCAAAGCCTCGAAGACCTGCGCCAGGAACTGCGGGACCTAGACCAATTGCTCAGCCGAGAATTGCTAGACTTGGTCAACGAGAACTACCAGGATTTTCTCTCGCTGGGGACTGCGCTGCAGGGAGGGGAGGAGAAAGTCGAGCAGGTTCGTGTCGGACTGCTCGCATTCCAAAGGGATGTCCAGTCCATCCGGGATAAAGTTGAGGCGAGGCAGAGGGAGGTCGAGGAATTGTTGAACGAGAAGAAGCTACTGAGAGCGAATGCGAACATTGGGCGTGCGTTGTTGGATCTCGCGGATCGCATCGAGGAGATGGAGAAGAGGTTGATGATTGGAGAGCAAACTCCTCAGGAAAAGCCCAGGGAGCTGTCTGATACGGAATCGGATTTTTTGGATAGCGAAGACAAAGAGGAAACGGAGGATGAGGATCGAAGCGAGAATACAGCGCCTCTTGTCTCGCTCAAACGGCTCGAGCATCATCTACAGAAATACGTCTATCTGACGAGGCTATCGTCCCGGATTGGAGATGACCATCCATTCCTACTCGCGCAACAGCAACGCATGTCGAAGATCCGTGCGGCGCTGCTCCTGGATTTGAAGAAGGCGCTTGAGCAAGCGAAACAGGCTGGGGAGAAGCGGGACACCAAAACGCTGGCCGTTTTGCGTCTGTACAAGCTCATGGGAGAGGATACAAGTGCTGTGTCCGCCTTGAAAAACTTAACAATGTAGAAAAAATTGTGGCTATTATTGCATAGCGCCGGCGTTAAGAGTATATGCTTGAACGATTACCATTATAATACACCGTATCCTTCCTAATAAAACATGTTCTATACAGCAGAGATGAAACTATTTTACAGACCAGTCAAGAGGGCAGGATCCACAGAATTACCAGTCTTGAACTCTCCGTTCAGACTAAAGCCGGGGCCGTTGGTTGAGCTCAACACCTGCGGTTGATCAGTAACAGTCAAACAATGTCACAATTTTGGACTTACCACTTCGTAGATCTCCTTTGTAATCCGGTCGTTGAGGCCGACCGTATCCTTCTTCACCTGGTCGAGGGTAGCACGAAGGTTGTCCCGTAGTTGCTCTGGAGAAAATCCCAATTGCCCGATGGGAAGTCGAATCACAGCATCACGCTCCCTGTACACCGTACCTCCGCGAAGCATCTCAACGCGAGAAGCTACATCGTCGACGACCGTGCCGGTCTTCACGCTGGGCATCAAGCCCCTGGGGCCGAGAATCCTGCCTAGCCCAGCCTTGTTCATCACGTCCACACTGTCCGGATGGCAAAGGCAACGATCAAACTCAATCTTTCCGCTCTTCACAACGTCAAATACTTCTTGCTCTCCCACTAGCACTGCTCCTGCCGCGAGAGCTTCTTTTGCATGTCTTGAGCCGGGTGGGCAAATCACGCAGATTCGGGATTCAGTCTGGACGGAATGAGGGAATCGGAGCATGTTACGAATGACAGGGCCGTCTCGCCTGGTTTTCAATCGAATGTGAATTTCGTATTTGGAGATCGTTGGCTCCCGGCCAACTTCAAATGCGCGAAGGTATCTGCCATGGAGATAATATTAGAGAAGTCGCACGTTTGGGATGCTTTGCTGCGTATTACCTCATGGCATCGCAGAGTGCGAACTGTTCCATGTCCTTCAAATCCTTCTGTTGAAATTCGCGAGCGCCCTTCTTAGACTTTTTGAGGGCTTTAGCGGCCTTATCCCTCTTTTTCCTCTCCATTGCCTGCTTGTTGTTCGCGGCTCCCCGAACCTGTTGATAACTCGAGAGAACGGGGCCCGCCATTGACCCTGCTCGAAGAGAAGGCCGACATATTGACAGCATTGACCTTGCCCCGGTGGGCATCAGCGAGCTGAATGAGGACATGATCTGGGCCCGGAATGGATTTATGCTCTGCTTCTCTTGCCCAGCAATTGTTTTCCGCCGGGCTTTGGCGCTGGCCGGAGGACGGGCGGAAAAATGTGATTCCGACTGAGTCTTTTTTGAGTCAAGCCTCATACCATAAAGCCCCGCCATCCAGTTTAGAAAACAGCCAGTTAATTCTTGCTGGACTTTGTTTGAGAATCACCTCAAGATGTCTCAGTTCCAGCTGACTTTGGCTACCAAGGCCAACCAGGCTGCTTTGCTCCCTGTCCTTCTCGTTGCGACTTCTGTGAACGAAGCTCAGCCCACTCCAATCATCACCATCAACTATGAGGACGCCGCAGTTCTCCAGCAGGGTGACAAGGCTGTTGTCGAGTTTGTCGGCGCCAGTGGCACTCCTGCCTATGGATCAAATGCCCTGCAGGAACTGCGCACCACTTTCCCTTTTCTGAACAACAAAGAGGAGAAATTGGTAAGTCGCTCACCCCGCACCGCATGCTTCTATGACCATACTGACGATTCTTAGGAAAACGAGTGGCTCTCCGAACTCGGCGCCCTCACCGCGCTCGACTTTAAATCCATCGACCCGAAACTTCAACAGCTCAACAACCATCTCCTTTTGCGCTCGTTTGTCGTCGGATATACCCTCTCCACTGCCGACATTGCCCTCTGGGGTGCTCTCCGAGGAAACCGCGTTTCCATTGGCGCCATTCGGAAGGGAACATTGGCCAACTTGACCCGCTGGTTCTCGTTTTTGGAAGAGCTTTGCCCGTGGGCAATTGCTGCTCTGGAAGCTCTGAATGCCTCCGCCAAGGAGAAGAAGACTGCGAAGGCCAAGGAAGGTGCTAGCTACGACATTGCACTTCTTAACACCGATAAAGGCGTGGTCACTCGATTCCCTCCTGAGCCTTCTGGATACCTCCACATCGGTCATGCTAAGGCTGCTCTCCTGAATGACTATTTTGCCCACGAAAAGTACAAGGGAACCCTTTTGGTCCGTTTCGATGACACCAACCCTTCGAACGAGAAGCAGGAGTTCCAGGATGCCATCCTCGAGGATCTTGCGCTCATGGGTATCAAACCCGATAAGACAAGTTACAGCAGTGACTACTTTGACGAGCTCTACCAGTATGCTGTCCAGATCATTAAAGACGGAAATGCCTACGCGGACGATACCGATAAAGAGACCATGGCTTCCCAACGAATGAATGGAGAGCCTAGCAAGCGCCGTGATGCTTCCGTTGAGGAGAACCTGGCTCACTTGGAAGAGATGATCAAGGGCACCGAGGAGGGTGCGCGTTGGTGTATCCGGGCTAAGATGTCTGTTGATAACCCGAACAAGGCTATGCGTGATCCGGTCATCTACCGCTGCAACCCATCGCCTCACCACCGCACCGGAACGAAGTACAAGGCCTACCCTACGTACGACTTCTGCTGCCCAATCCTCGACTCTATGGAAGGCGTTACGCACGCGCTCAGAACCATTGAGTACCGTGACCGCAACCCTCAGTATCAATGGTTCTTGGATACGCTCAAGCTTCGCGACGTTCAAATCTGGGACTTTGCACGGATGAACTTTATCCGCACACTGCTCTCCAAGAGAAAGCTTACAAAGCTTGTTAACGAAGGAGTGGTCGACGGCTGGTCAGACCCCCGTTTCCCCACCATTCGTGGTATTAGACGGCGCGGCATGACCATTCCTGCTCTGCGGGAGTTTATTCTCAAGCAAGGCCCTAGCAGAAACATTGTCAACCTTGACTGGACCCTCTTCTGGGCGACCAACAAGAAGTACATTGACCCTGTTGCTCCCCGCCACACTGCTATCCTCAGAAAGGACTCTGTAAAGGCAGTTATCAAGGGAGGACCCGCCGAGCCATACACTCAGGACAAGCCAAAGCACATCAAGAACCCAGATGTCGGTACCAAGAAGGTGACCTACAGCAGCTCGATCCTCTTCGAGCAGGAAGATGCGAAGACCTTCAAGCAGGATGAGGAAATCACGCTTATGGGCTGGGGCAACGCCTTTGTCCGTAAGATCGTGACTGATCCATCTGGCGTTATTACCGAGTTGGAGCTGGACCTGAATGAAAAGGGTGATTTCAAGAAGACCGAAAAGAAGGTTACTTGGCTGTCTGCGGACCAGGATTTGGTTCCTGTTGAGTTGGTCGACTTTGATCACCTCCTTAACAAGGACCTCATGCAGGAGGAAGACCGCCTGGAGGACGTTCTGAACCCCAAGACCGAATTCCGCGAGGATGCCGTGGCAGACAGCAACGTCGCTGAGCTGAAGGAAGGCGATATCATCCAGTTTGAGCGCAAGGGATACTACCGTCTCGATAAGGTTGCCGCACCTGGCAAGCCTGCTGTTCTGTTCAACATCCCCTCGGGCAAGACCGGTAAATAGATTAGCATTAGCCTGGCGGTTGATGATGGCTTTATGAGATAGACGAATAGACGACTATAGTACAGCCGAGTCTAGACTCACGTGCAAAACGCATAAATGAATAAGACATTGAACTCATTATTCTTTCGTTTTCAGTACTTCTACGTAGAACGTCGGAGGCGTGGGTGCCTGCGGGCCTTAATCTACCATTCCAAGAACATCCCGTCACTTGGCCATCATCAACCAATCGAACGCAGACCGCGAGAGGATTTAGAGAGATCTACTCTGTGACCTTCCTAACCTCACGTAGAGACTAGACTCACTAGAGCTCTCGCGGGAATCTTGGAGTCGACAGCATCCGTTAAAAATACGACACCAGGTCCCACGTGGGCGTCAGTTTCATGCTCCGGATTCCTGGCGCTCCCATTTCCAGGCACGTTCCCAAACGACACCAATCGGCACCAAGCAGGGGGAGGAAGGTGGGAAATTATGGCATATAAATACTCCAGAAAAGAACAAGAACCTTGGAGAGTGGACTCCATTTGTGTGGACCTATGAGGGACAAACCATGCTGCTATTTTCCACCACTATCTGCGCGCTGGCGCTGTCCAGTATTGTTTCCGCTCGAAATGTCCCTATCAAAAAGACCCTAACAGGCCATATTAATCCCTCGGAGGTCTTTTCCTTCGTCTACGTGCCATTTGAAGTAGAACTGGGAACAACCTCCATCTACGTCCTGCAGAACTACTCCGCAAGGAGCACTGGAAATGCTCTAGATCTAGGTCTCTCGGACCAACGCGGACAAACCCTCAAAGCCTCTCGTGGCTGGAGTGGAGGATTTCGCAATAACTTCACAATTACCCCGTCCTGGGCTACCCCGGGCTACAATGCTGGCCCTATCGAGCCTGGCATATGGAGCGTCGTCCTAGGCCCGTATACGTCGATCCCCGAAGGAATCGACTGGCAACTGGATATCGAAATGGGCTTTGACCTAGTCGATTCCTATTTTGCCATCGACTCTGCAACAATGAGCATGGATCCTATTTGCAATGGCCTCTGCACGGAGGATGCGCAATGGCTCCGTGGTGATTTCCACATGCACACGGTCTACTCTGATGGTAAATACACGCCTAACGAACAGATTGGAATCGCGCTTAAGCAAGGCCTTGAGTTTATCTTCTTCTCCGACCACAATACCGAATCTAGCAACAATGTCATGGGCTCGTTCCAGCATCTTGCACCGGATCTGCTCATTGGTCGAGGAATCGAGGTCACGACTCGCGCGGGCCATTGGCAAGCTCTAGGGCTTGACCCGAGTCAACTGGTTGAATGGCGCTATCAAGACAACGAGAGTTATATATCAGCTTCCCAGGAAGTCCGGCGGAGAGGAGGATTGGTTTCTGTAAACCACCCATTCGCTGAATGTTCTGCCTGCAACTGGGTCTTCAACAGCTGGGACCATAACGACGCTATTGAAGTGTGGAATGCGGAATGGGACACCGCAGATCAACAAGCCGTGACGAAGTGGCAGGAGCTTCTCATCCAGGGCAAATTCACTACAGCAATTGGAGGTAGTGACTCCCACTCCCCGCCAGCGTTGAACGGCGTCCCGACGACGGTGGTGCGCAGCCGCGGCAAGTCTCAAGCGGCTATCATCGAGGGAATGAGGGCTGGTCGGGCATACATCGTCCAGGGTCCGGGCATGGAACTATCATTTAAGACCTTACTTCCGTCTTGGTTGAAACTGGACAGCGCAGAAATCGGTGACAAGCTCAAGGCGTCGACTGCTGGTGCGATAGCTGTGCTTAGTACGAAGGGTCTCGCCGGCCACAAGGCCTGCTTTGTTACGGATCGTGGATACGTCCATAATGCTACACTGCGGGATGATGGGACTGTTAAGCGGGTTGTGCCTGGGGGGGCAAGGTTCGTGAGAGTCGAGGTTAGGAATAGTACGGATGATGCCATGCTGGGAATGACGAACCCGATTTGGTTTCTCTAGGTGTATATACAAACCTTAACCCGAGTTATAAGTATAGACGTATAGAAAAACTACTGAAACGCCACATGATGCACCTCATAGCCCCCAATCTTCCGCACAACCTCCAACCCACTCTCCTGAACCTCCTTCCTCTTCGTAGCATCCCACCGCGCCTGTAGCGAAGTCCACGAAATAGCAGCATAATGACCCTTCCCCTTCAGCGCCTCTTCACTAGCCGAAATCTCCTCATGTACATGACCACGAACATACCCTAGACACCCCTCTGACTCACTCCCAACCGCCAGAGTCTTATCAACAGCTTCCTCAAACCCATCAGTAACAGCGTAGAACGTGGCAAGCTCAACAATGGGATCATCCATGATCTTATTTATACTATCCTCGTTGAAATACGCATGGATGAGTACCGGAGGCACGGCGAGGATGCCGTCTAGTAGAGCGAGGAGACCTGGGTATTCGGCGCTTTGCTCGAATTTGCGGTGGAGGGAGATGTCATCCCAGTCTGATCTAATTTTTTAGCTTCCAAACTATCTATTGGTCATTAGTGGGATGGATGACATACTCATCATAATCTGGACTTTATTTGCGTCCTCTTCCCACCGGCCCCATTTTATGCGGCGGACTCCCTCTTGTCGGGTGAGGACCGAGAGCACGCGCGCCATGGGTTCCTCGATCTTAGTGTCTGGGTTAAACGTTAGGTTGCATATTTCGGTAACTACGCGGGACATGTTGGAGACTTGGAAGTTGGAAGTTGGAGGCAAAATTAATGGCCTAGATATTAATTCACAGGTTCTTTTTTTGCGATGAGATGTGTTGATGTTAAGTAATATTCTAGGTCGGGTGACCTTGCTCCTGTTGATAGTTATTAAGAAGTCAAGTGAACCCATCCGCTTATTACTAATATATTACTATAATAACTATAAGCATGAGACGCTTGAATTCACTGTACTTCTTCCTTCATATCAGTTGTGGGGGCGGATTATCTTTTCAGGGTCAACTATTTATACGAAGATCGAGTCAGCCATCACTTAGTCTTTGGAATGGTCTTATACGACTGGGTTTTCCAGCGCTGTGGCTCAGAGAGAGAAACCACATAATATTAATATAGGTATAATACGAGCTCATCTTCAGCCTGCAACTGACGCAATTTCAGCCACATTCTTCGTATACTTATCAAGTTAGCAGGCCCCCCATATTAAACTCAAAGCCAAGACTATTATTGCAATCTGAATGACAACAATGAGTCATCAGCAAAACACTTCCTGTCATCAAAGATACAGGGACTGGGAGTCTTGATCGTGAGGCCTCTTTCCCTCTCTCCTGAGGCAAACCCAGGCATTATCTCAACATGAAGAGGACAATAAACTGCAGCAACACGCTCTCTGTCGACATTCGCGTGGAAAAGCCCGCCAGCCAAAGCTCCACGCAGTCCTATGTTTCGTCGTTTGCAACAGGCGAGAAGATTGACGGATTCGTCTCAATAGTTTCACAGACTGACCTCAGCTTCGACAATCTTCACATCTCTTTCACCGGTAGGTTTCTTTTAGCTGTTCAGCTTTCTCATAGACTGAAGTAGAACAGGGGAGCAAAGCACGACCATCCCCAGTAGCACTCCTGATAAAGCGCACCACCAATTCCTAAGGCTTGTCCAATCCATCGACGAATCTGCTCTCCCAGACCCCAAGGTCTTTAAACATGGACGGAGATATGAGATCCCGTTCACTTTCGAAGTCGCCGACTCTCTCCCTTCCTCTTCGTGCCGTTATTCTGCCAACTCCCTTGTCAAGGCAGCCCACCTCCACCCTCCTCCAAGCTGTGGCGATGCCGGTATAGCAGGATTTGGCGGCAAACTGCGAGATGACTTTGCTCCGTCGGCTTGCAAGGTTGTCTATTCTATCAATTTTAAGCTCGAACGGCCCAGTATAACCTCTGGAATCCAAGAGACAATCATGGAGAAGCGGCTCAAAGTGCGAGTCAAGCCAGCCGTTGGCGACGTGCCACTTCCAGACCTGCAAATGGGCAGTCTAAGCGATGGATACAGTCTATATCAGGAAGAGCTCATCCGTGGAAGTAGTCCCAGGTCCTTGGACGGACGCTTAGCCATGTCATTAGAACAACCTGAATGTTTCTACCACCCCTTACGAGACCCAATCCGTTTAATCAGCAAGGCTATCCGACTATTCTTAGTATACAGCCCTTCTGACCCAACCGCTTCAACACCACCACCAGAGCTCAAATCCCTCCGAGCCCAAATCACGGCAACAACCATATACACCACTAGCCTCGACGACACCCATCCGCTGCCCAAGAAGAGGGACTTCTTCAACCGTCCCGTCAACTTTCGCGATGCCGAGCTTCCTTTATCTATCCCCTCTATCCCACAACTACGCTGGACCCGGGACGAGACGGGAAGCTATGCAGCAGCCCTGCTGGTGCCCGTCACTCTCCCCAAGGACAAGAGTTTCATCCCAACGTTTCATTCCTGCTTGATCTCTCGGGTATATAGTCTTGGCTTTCAGCTTTCTGTTCAGGGTGCTCCCGCGCCGTTTCGGCTGAGAGCTCCGATGCAGATTGCTGCAGAGAGGGATCCGGCTGCGTTGCCCTCGTATAATGCGTCTTTGGGGGTTGTTGATACCATTCAATACCAATGAGTTTATGAATATGTGCTGTATTAGCTAGTCATCTAATAAGTAATCGACTTTCACAGTGTGTTTAAATAATACTATGTTTCCTATGAGCAAGTGGAGGGGGAAACGTGACTTCCCAACCAGGTGCTGCTTTTCCGCTCCATTAAGTTCTCATCTCAACTTGAGCCAACATTTTTCTGACCAATTATTCGATGATTTATTCTGAGAATCTATCGAGATCATAGTTTGAAGACAGCGTTGGACTCCATGTGATGTCAACGTCGCATCCGAACCAATGCTGTCGGAACCACCGGGAAAGGCGTCCTGCCAACCTTCCTCCCACCCCCTGCTCTCCGCGACAGGCTGACCTGTCCATTTCCTCAGTTGTTCCTAGCGAGATATCGTCGCTGTTCCATGGTTTACCAACAGATCCTTGATGAGGCGGGGAACTCTAAGCGGCGATCAAGTCCCACCGCATTAAGCGAGGACGACTTATGTTCGAAATATCTCTAACGGCTCTCTCGGATACGAAGAACCCGTGTCTCAGACGTCAAGACATCTCAGAACGGTTTTCGTGTTAACGGGCCATCGCAACATCGATGATTTTGAGTATGGGTGCGGAGATGGCTTCCGCTGCTGAAGTCCAATCCATGCCGTCTAACCCAACCCAAAGACAAGACTTCACCCGGAACTTTACTTGACTCTACGACGTCAACATGCCCCGGGAGCTTGGAGGAGTAACCCGGATCCAGTAGCCATGAGGAAGATTTTGGCTGGTACCTAAATCTTCGTCATCTTGTTCTCCCTCCCACGCCAGGAATCCCTGCGGACTTTTATCGAGTGCACAAACTTGTACTGTACCTACAAGCTTATGACTCGTCGCTCGGTCCTTTATAAGCCAGAAAAAAAGGTCATTTGCCAACATGGCTGAGCGCGGTGGTGCCTCTGGCAATGTCAAAATAGAAGAACAAACGGGAAACAGTGGGCGCAGAACAAGAGGTGACGGCGGAGATGGCGCAGAGATACCGCTAGGAGTACCGGGTCGAACCTCTGTTTCTGGCGACAGACGAGCCTCGAGGCGTGTATCTCGTGCTTCTACCAGACAGGAGGATTATGCGAATCTTGACGAGTATGGTAAACTCGTCAAGTATATCTCAACCTTCCGCGAAAGAGGCGAAGAAGGGGTGGAGGAAAATGTTGAGGAGAAGAGGGTTTGGTATGCACCTTGGAAAAAACGCAAGATTTATCTCAAACCCCAGGAAGAGCCAGGAAAGTACCCTGAGGACTGGCTCATCACGGACATCAGACAGGGTTTACCTGGCAGCGCAGTACAAGAAAGAAGACGGCGATCTGGATGGAATGAGCTGGTTTCTGAAAAAGAGAACCCCGTAGCCAAGGTTCTATCCTATTTTCGGGGGCCAATTCTATATGGTATGTGACGAGCTCTATCGGCTGGCTGTTGATTGTTCCACTAACTTTACTCAGTTATGGAGCTTGCTGTTCTTCTTGCTGCGGGTCTGGAGGACTGGGTCGACTTTGGTGTTATCATTGGCATTCTGTGCCTGAATGCCGCTGTCGGTTGGTATCAAGAGAAGCAAGCTGCAGATGTCGTTGCTAGTCTCAAGGGAGACATTGCAATGAGAGCCAATGTAATCCGAGACGGTGAGCAGCAGGAGATTCTGGCGCGAGAGCTCGTGCCCGGGGACGTGGTATGTTATACAGACCCTCGGATACAAGCAGTACTAAGATCAGCAGATTATTGTTGCCGATGGCCAGGTTGTACCCGCGGACGCAAAGGTTGTTTGTGACTTCAACGACCCCAATGGCTTTGAGGAATACAAGGAGTACCTCCAGCGCGGCGATGTCAGCAGCACCTCCGAATCCGATATGGAGGGTGAAGAAGGGGGGGAGGGCAAGGAGAAACAAGCCGAGGAGAAGAAACCAGCCAGAAAGCGTGGCTACCCTATCCTAGCGTGTGATCACTCCGCTATTACAGGAGAGTCACTCGCGGTGGACCGCTATATGGGCGGAATGATCTTTTACACGACTGGCTGCAAGCGTGGTAAGGCATATGCAATAGTCCAAACTACTGCAAAAACCTCGTTCGTGGGCCGCACGGCCACCATGGTTCAAGCAGCAAAGGGTGCAGGTCATTTCGAACTTGTTATGGATAATATTGGTACATCGCTGTTGATTCTCGTCATGGCGTGGGTCCTTATAGCGTGGATTGGTGGCTTCTTCCGGCATCTCCCAATTGCCTCCCCTCGCCAGCAGACCCTTCTCCATTATACTCTGTCTTTGCTGATCATCGGTGTTCCTGTTGGTCTTCCTGTCGTGACAACGACTACAATGGCTGTGGGAGCAGCATATTTGGCAAAGAAGAAGGCTATTGTACAGAAACTCACTGCTATTGAATCTCTTGCTGTACGCCCTCCCACATCTGAAGAAGAACCAGCTAACAAAGCCAGGGTGTCGATATTCTGTGTTCCGACAAAACGGGAACATTGACTGCAAATAAACTAAGTATCCGTGATCCGTACGTGGCAGAAGGCGTTGATATCGACTGGCTATTTGCCGTGGCCGCCCTAGCGTCTTCCCACAACATTGAATCGCTTGACCCCATCGATAAAGTGACGATTCTTACCCTCAGGTCGTATCCTGGAGCACGAGAGATCCTCCGTAGGGGATGGACTACACAAAAATTCACCCCCTTTGACCCAGTTTCCAAAAGAATCGTGTCAGAGGTGACCTGCGATGGAGTTAGGTACACCTGTACTAAGGGTGCACCCAAGGCAGTTCTCCAACTTTCCAACTGCTCCAAGGAAATTTCCGACCTATACAAAGCAAAAGCGCAGGAATTCGCACACCGGGGGTTCCGGTCTTTGGGCGTTGCTGTTCAACGAGAAGGAGAAGATTGGACACTTTTAGGCATGCTTCCGATGTTTGATCCGCCTCGAGAAGATACAGCGCACACGATTCGTGAATCGCAGAACCTAGGAATCAGTGTCAAGATGCTTACGGGTGATGCGCTGGCGATTGCTAAAGAGACGTGTAAAATGCTCGCCTTGGGGACAAAGGTGTACAACTCGGACAAGCTGATCCATGGCGGCTTGAGTGGAGCAATGGCCGGCGACTTGGTTGAGAAAGCAGACGGCTTTGCAGAGGTGTTCCCGGAACATAAATATCAAGTTGTCCAGATGCTTCAAGAACGAGGCCATCTTACTGCAATGACCGGCGATGGCGTCAACGACGCACCGTCATTGAAGAAGGCCGATTGCGGTATTGCAGTTGAAGGAGCCTCTGAGGCAGCACAATCAGCAGCGGACATCGTCTTCCTAGAGCCCGGCTTGTCAACAATCATCGACTCGATTAAGATGGCACGACAGATTTTCCAGCGGATGAAGGCATACATCCAATACCGTATCGCTCTCTGCCTACACCTGGAAATTTATTTAGTGACATCAATGCTCATCATCAACGAAAGTATCCGCGTTGAGCTCATTGTCTTTTTAGCCCTCTTCGCCGACCTGGCAACAGTTGCAGTGGCCTACGATAACGCATCCTTCGAACTCCGCCCAGTGGAATGGCAACTCCCAAAGATCTGGTTCATCTCTGTCCTCCTCGGCATCCTCCTAGCACTAGGCACATGGGTCGTCCGCGGCTCAATGTTCTTACCATCTGGTGGTATCATTCAAAACTGGGGGTCTATCCAAGAAGTTCTATTCCTCGAGGTCGCACTCACAGAAAACTGGCTCATCTTCGTCACTCGCGGCATAGACACGTGGCCATCCATCCACCTCGTCACGGCGATTCTCGGCGTCGATATCCTAGCAACTATATTCTGTCTATTCGGCTGGTTCACAAACGAGACAATGCCCACGAACCCAGCAACATCCTTTGTCGAAACCACAAACGGCTGGACGGACATCGTCACGGTCGTTCGAGTCTGGGGCTACTCGCTCGGCGTGGAGATTGTTATCGCGCTAGTATACTTCATGCTGAATAAGTTCAAGTGGCTGGATGATCTGGGCCGGTCGAAGCGCGACAAGGGAGAGCTGAAAATTGAGAGCCTTTTGGCGCATCTGTCTCGCGTGACGATTGAGTATGATAAGCCTGGGCAGCCCGTAGGACGGTTCTTCTTGGCTGCTAGTAAGGAGGAGGAGGAGGTTGAGTAATCTTGCTTTATATACTGTGTTGGTTGGTTTGAAGGGGAGGGGACTGGTGATATAGATGGACACCTATAGGTCTGTTCAACTACTTTAATATAATTTAGGATACTTTAATGAGAATTGACAATCAAGATAATACTATGGTGAAATTGACTTTTGTGCATTATTATAGGTAGCTATTAACATTCTCTTAAACCAGGATAGCGTATCATATAGGCAGATCAAGCCCTCACCCTCTCCCAAATCCTCTCCATCTCATCGCCCATCGCCCTCTCAGCCTCCTTCTGCAACGCGCGAACCGACAACGACCGCTTCGAGATAGCAGCAGCCATTTCCTCACGCGCCAATTCAACTATCAACCCCATTAGCACACCTCCCAAGCAAGCAAGCCACCGAGTTGGGAGAGAGAAAAAAAAAAAAGAGAGAGAGAGAGAAAACATACCATGCCCATAAACTGCTGCCCTCTTCCCACTAAACATCGCATGAGGCACATTCGTACTCCCATCCGAATTCGCATCCCCAACAGCAAAAACCCCCGGCAAGCTCGTCCTCATCCCAGGATTAATACTCGTATCAATCTTCCCATCATCCATAACCAACCCCAACTCATACGGGATAGACGACCGCTGCGCAGTGCCAAAGTTCGTCATGAGCGCATTCCGAATAACAGGCTCCCCCTCTGTGAAATGAATCCGGAAAATATCAATCTGCTGATCGCCCGCCTCATTCGTAACCTCGCCGCCGTCTTGCAACCGTTCAATAGAGGCAATAGTCCTGTTATCAATTCGCACGTTGTAGGCGGCAAGCTGAGCCCTCCAGTCTGGATTCCTCGAGTCCAGGGCTGAAACCTCCGCGGGGGTATAAGACCCATTCACAAACGCAATGATATCATCATTCAACCTCGCAATCTCAATCACACTCGATACAATATGAGGCAATGTCCCCAGGATTCCAAACGGCTGGTCGCGGTGCTCGTACCCATCGCACCAGGGACACCAGAAGATGCCCTTTCCGAAGCCCTCAGCGAGACCTGGGGTTGCGGGGAGGACGTCGATGAGACCCGTGGCTAGGACGATTTTGCGCGCGGTGTATTGCGCGCCTGTGGAGTCTTGGGCGCGGAAGAAGGTCGTTGTGGAGTTGGTGATGTTTTGGGGCGTTATGGAGGTGATGGCGTTCTCGATGAAGGTGGCTGTTGGGTAGTTGGAGATTTGGGCGCGGGCGGCGTTGCGGAAGTCGGCCGGGGGAGTTCCTGGAAAGGTTTTATATGTTAACATACTACCCATAATAAATAAGAGTGCTTGCTATGTGGAGGTATGGTATGGTGTGGTGTGGTGTGGTGTAGTATGGAGTGTTGGGAGGAGGGTACGTACCGTCGTTCCCGATAACATCGTGCATCTCCCGAGTTGGGTCGTTGCGGTAGTGATGCTCGTCAAAGAGGGCGGTCTTGCGACGAACCCGAGAGAGACCGCTTAGCACGCTGAGACCTGCTGGGCCTCCGCCGACGACGATGACATCGTAGTCTGTTTCTGGGATGAAGGCGACCGCTGAGCCGGTTAGGGCTAGGGTGAGGGAGAAGAGCGTGGAGAGGAGCATCTTTGACCGCAGGAAAACTGGCAAACTGGCTGGCTACAGAAGACAAGAGAGGACAGAATGGAATTATTTATTACATTAACCTGGTAACTCGGGATGGGCATCTTCGCTCCAAACTTCCAAACCAGCTAGCCATGCCCAGAAGCTACAAACACAATCATGATAATGATCAGCGCACTAGTTCCTAGTGTTGATCTGTGAAAAGGGGAGGAAAGCTGAATATGCAATGCGACGGGGTTTTGGAGTAACTAAGTGACGTGGTTATTATAATAAATAATAATAATATGAAGTGTTATCCCTTGTGTGACATGACAGGTCCATATATACCTGGTATATGAGAAATTAACAAACCCAGCAAAGTAGATATGAGAAGAAGAAGAATAAAACCAAGGAGTTGACATAAAGCACTCGCGCAGATCAGATCTGAATCCAGTCGGGATCATCATCTAGCCTGAGAAGCAATTCAAGCGAAGGAAGAAGATTAGTCAAGGGCCGATCCGGATCGGCTGCCTGATCTTGATTCTGTTGTTGCTCTGCAGGCTCCGATTCGCCCTGTTTCTCTGGCTTCGCGTGGCTTGCGTCTCGGCTTCCTGTGCATCTTGTTCCTGCGAGGGCTTCGGCATGGGCGAAGAAGATGGCGAAGCTAGAGGTAGAATTGGAATTGGTTTATGCGAGGGCCTCAGAACCACCTCATTTACACCATGTTGCTCATCGCCCTTACCCAAAGCCTTGCTCACGCCGTCCAGGAACCCCTCGTTCCCATAAGCCTGACTAACATCCCACATCATCACGCCGCCGAAGCTCTCGAACCCCTTGCTGTACTCAATTACCCGCTTCAGGCTCTCAATCGGCAGGTATCCCGTACTTGCGGCTCCCTTGTTCGCCGGCACGCCCAGGAACACGCGGACGTTCTTATTCTGGCTTACCGTGAGGGCCCACTTATCCCATACGTCGAAGTTGAAGTTATTCTGGACGCTTTGCACGGTCCCCCGCGCTGGTGTATATGCGTTCGCCCCGCAGTAGTTATTGTAGAATTGGACAAACACCGCGTCGATGGCCGCTGAGCTGTTTGTGTTCAGGATGTCCTTGTCCGCGGCATCAGGGTAGGGACACTGCGGCGCGGCAGTGAGATAGTACTTCTTACTCTTGTCCGCGTCCGCGAGGGATCGGAGCTTCGTTGCGAATCGTCCCATGTTTGTGACTATGGCTTCGAAGTCGAGGTCGAATCCGTCGATGACGGCATTGCCGAAGGGCCGGTGTACCTTGCTGTTGCCGTGGTCAGGGCCAAACGTCGCCCAGAGGAGATCTGCGCCGGCGTCGGCGGCGGATGGGGTTCTGAAACCGCCTTCGCTGTAGGTTGCGCCGCCGATGGAGAGAAGGATGGTTTTGTTTTTGGACTGACATTGTGTGATGTCCTCGCTGTTGGAGTTAGTCTTTCTATTCTAGGCTCTGGGGTGTATAGAGTAGAGTAAGGAGAAGTTACTTACCCGATCTCAGGGCAGTTTTTCAGGTTTGTCCCGTTGAATGTTGGACATTTTTCAGACGACGTGGCGAAGTCGATTTCTGGAGCGCCTCCTGTGCCGTTGACTATCATGAGAAAGGCGAGGACAATGACATCGATGTTTGAGTCTATAGCCGTTGGTTAATATATATACATCTATCCAACGGGGACGGGTATACTCACCATCACAATAGTGCCCCAACCGCTGCTGCGCCAGATCCCCGGTTCCTCGAAACGAATTCTGTCCTGAATTCAGTTAGTCATTCACATTTTATCTATCCGAGTATTGTCAGGTCCAACTCACCCCAATAAACCACAACCGTCGAGTTTGACGACAGATCCAGCTCGGCGTATACCGCCTGCAGCATCGCCAGACCAGCCACAAGGCCGAGGATCATCCGGAAGAAAGCCATTTTCTTTCTTCCTTACCTTGTCGTTCTTTTTTCTTTCTTTCATGCAAACCTCCAATGACGATAAGACAACCTACCTGAACCGGGGCCGAAAGAGTACGGGACAACCTGAACGAGGGACGAGAACCGAGCAGAGAGCATCGCGGATCCAATTGCCCATCTTTAAACCTGCTCTCGCATGCCGACAGCTTATGTTTTGATCTACTTGTTATTCCTTATACATAACATAGTAAAGCATTCTTCGAAAACGCTTGGACAGGTGTCAGCCGCTGTGTTGATGGGGCACTCAGAAGACAGAGCAGGTAGGTTGATGTTGATGATTTCTGCCTGTGGGAGATTCGATTGGCGGTTGGGTCATTGGTATACATTCCAGCATTCCAGGTGTCCGTCTAGGTTTTCTTTCTTGAGGCTTTTTTTGTCTGGCCATGCCGCCATATTGCGTGTTGTGGAATGTTTGTGGTATGCGGAACCTTATGGCTAGGATCATGGATGGGGATTCGTGGGTCATGATTCTGTTGGGGTGAGATGGAGATATTCTGGGGTTATGGGGGTGGAGCAGAAAGACATTGAATTTTGATGTATAGATGTTGGCTGTGTGTAGAATCCATGGCGATATGCCCTGTTTGTATGATGTTGAAGTGGGGTGTTTATAAGAGAAGAGAGACGGTTTAAAGAGCACCCTCCACGGGAAAGCACGCGATGCAGTTTATGCCATACTACTGGCAGTTTCTGGAGACTTGAGAGAATAACACTGCTCGTAGAACAAGATGCACACTAATTAATCTGCTATGTTAAACTGCCAGACTGGATTGAAAGTGTCTTAGCGTACAGTTCCCTCGGAATGTCCACGCAATCGTCAAGGAGACAAGATATGTTTTAGCTATCCCTTGAGTCCTTGCTCCTCAGTTACCCCAGCTGTCAGCTTGAGCAAAGCACTGACTGACAGACTCTGTCAAGTCTCAAGACTCAAGACTGTCATAGACCCATAGCCCTTCACCTCTGAATACCCACCACCCTCTGCACAGCCTCCGCGCTCTCCAACCCCGAATCAATAACCCCTGCAACCCTGAGCACATCCACAACCCCCTCGACAATCTTCCCATCAACCCCCCTCGTCCCTTTGCTGAACTTCACATCCTTAATCCACTCACTCGCGTCCTCCTCCCCATAGGTACACCCCAACTCCCCAGTCCCCAATAGCGAAACAACACGCCCCAAATCCCCCTCAAACTCCTTAACCCCCCCATCCAACACCTCAAACAGCTTATTCAACCTCTCGTCCATCTCCGGGTTCGGAAAGACAGCTGTCGACGCAACAATCATCCAAGACGGCCAGGGCGTGAAGATCTCCCCAATCTTCTTGAGCGGCGGGTTAGGGTTGGCGCTTGTACTGTGGAAATAAGGCTTCGTCGTAAATTGTTCCCACATGAAGAACTCCGCCGAGGGACTGTTCGACTCGTTGCTACCCGTAACGCCGTCCCGGAGGGCACCGAACGGACCGTGGACGACCGGAGACAACGAAGACGGCTTCCAGCCTTGTTGCTGCGCCAGCACGAAGGACATTATGTGTGAGCCGCTGCCATTCAGTTTCATCCTGTTAGCATCTAGAAGATAGCGTAGATGGGTAGGTGGGGCAGATGAATAGTAGGTAATAATAGACTCACCTCCCCATCCGACTAACTCCAACCCTCCCGCCCTCCAAATCCTTCACCCCGCTCAACTCATCCCTCTGCCTCCCTGTAACGATCGCCCACCGCAGCGGGGTATCAACCCAATGGCCGACAGCTTTGTACCCGCGCTCTGTAGCGTCCTGGGGAGCCTGTTTGCCTGCGAGCCCGGCGACCCAGCCCTCTGTTAGCCCGATTGCGAGGTCGATCTCGCCGGTGCGTAGGGATGTGATCATGTGGCCTGTTCCGGAGGGGAATGGGGTGAGGGCGAGTTTGAAGGGGAGGGAGGCAGTTTTGGGGTCGCGCAGGGCGAGGTGGAGGGGGGCGAGATAGTGTTCTGCATGGAGAGGTTAGGGAATCGTAAGTAGAGAAGAGGTGTTGGTGGTTATAGGTTGGAGGAATGCTGAGGTCCGTTGGTTGTCTTGCTTCTTCTAGGTAGTTGGAGCGGTTGCGTACCTGGCACATAACCAATTCGGATAGTTCCTTGTGCTGAAGACATGATGGTTGGGATATTTGGTGTTACCAGGTGGACAGTGTTGTAAGAAGGAAGTTCATTAGAAATATAAATGGGACCGTTATCAATATACAGTTGGTCATAGTCTTTTCTGGTGGGGTCAGAAATCGCGGGGCTCCAAACCAACCCGTCATCGGCATAACACGGAAGAGAGAAATATATAGAAAGAGACAAGCAAATATCTATCAATTGCCGAGGAAACCCTGATCAGTTGTCTACATGCTTCATGCACAATCGCTCAGTTCTTCAACTCAGTCGGATGTCCTTTTCTTCAAGTCCGATCCCGTTCTCAACGCGCTGCTGCGGGCTCCATGCACCCCTCGAGACAGCCTGGTCATACATCCAGAATTGCACGCCTAGGTAGGCATCGCAGACGAACTGGAACATTGCGCACAGTCGGAAGGCCCACGGGATCGCCTGCCCGCTGGTGAAGAAGTAGCTCAATTTCATCACGTCACCCAGAATCCACGCCGCGCAGACAGACAACCGGAATCCTTTGCACGATCGAGATTGATGATTAGCAATTACCTGCGGCAGAGGTAGAGCCGCTTCAATAGCCAGACCCAGATATCCCAATAAATTGATGTAGGCCGGGGAGCTGGAAATCGGCGTCAAGAAGACGTGGACGAAGGTGAGGGCGCCGACGAAGTAGACCAGGAACAACCAGTATCTGCAACGGAAGAAGAGACATTAGATAAAGTTCATATCGCCAATAGGTAGGTGAAACGTACGGCCGCGCATTCTTCCACTGCCAAAAATCGTACGGTCTCACAAATCCCCTATCCTCCGCGCTGCTGAACGGAATATGCTCTACTCCGCTTTTCTGGCCCGGCGCGGGGCGATAATCCAGGGCAACCTTCAATAGTATGGTTTGCACTCCGATCGTAAGGACGGCCTGCGCTAGGAGCGCGATAGAATAATAGTCGCCGAACCAGAAGAAGACCCTGAAGCTGATTGTTAGCAATGCTCAAATATCGCGGCAGCAGCGGCGCGTACTTCAGGGTCGACGCAACCAGCATGATCAATGGTATATCCAGTGAGAAGCCAGCCGAGCTCCTGTTTCGGTGTATGCTGAGGATCTGGTCCGCATAGGAGGTCACGGGGGACGTAACGATACTATTCCAAGGAGGTGTCAGTCATATTCCGCACGATCAAAGAGCCTCAACTACTTGGAGGGCGCAAAACGTACAAGATCGGAGCTCCATATTCCAGGAGCTGCGACACGATATACATCGCGTGGTGTCCTCAAGTCGAAAGAGTTGTTGGTTGACAGCAGAGTTGGGCCGAGTCGGGTGAGACCAACACGGAGGAAGATGGCGGACCAGTAAGAGCACGAGACAACTAGGCGCGCATTGAACGTGAATATTTCAGACGCGAATTCGGCAGACGACAAAGACGTTCAGCCAGGGTTCTCCTTGAGCAGTAATTATTATTCAGTAATTCTTCCGCAAGCGAACTTCTCAGCTGCTTTCCTTCTTTTTTTGTCCGCTGAGTCAGACGGGGTATGGGGTCCCAACAAAACAAGCTTCATTGGCTTCACTTTGCCCAACTTGTGCAGTCCATCAGACTAACAAGCATTACAATGACTAGTCTAGTTTCCTAAAAAGGTTAAAGATCGTGTGATATGTTCATGCATATATACTTCGACTAAAATGCATATTTCCACTCTATCTCTAATCTAGCCAAGCATTGCTCAAGCTTAAAATTCAATCTGCCAAGTCTTGCTAATCCCCACACCAGGGTTCTTCACTACTGCATACGGAGCTTTGCCGTCTCCCTGCGTATGGTACTCCAGCGGAGCCGACGATGCCTTTGCGCCATCCTCAATCACGGTGACCGTGTTCCTATCCTGCCAGTCCTTCGGAGGGTCAATCACGACTACCCTTTCGACAGTGACACCCGCGAGGGTCTTGAGATATGCAGTAGTTTGAGGGCCGTGAACTGCAATATCTTCCGACATAAGTGAGGAATCCTGGTAGCGGAAGCGGCGGTGGACGTGTCCTCCACGCTGGTAGTCGAAAGTCTCACCATCGTCAACATACAGGGTACCCTCCGCCTGTCCGTTCTTGTCGAGAACCACCACGAGCGTGTACGGGTCATACTTCATGAGACCGCTGCTGCGGCGTGGTCGGTCTTTGCGCGGGATAACATGGCCCCCCTGCATCAACACAGGCACTTTTTCCATAGGAGCCGGGACCGAATGGCTCTTTCCTGCACCCTGATACACCGTGTAATCGAAATAGTCATAGTACTTCTCATCGTCGGCAATGTAAATGTCGACAGTTGTGGCTTCCTCCGAGACAACCGGCTTTGCAAGAATACCGGTAGAGCCGAGGTAGAGCTGGTCGTCAATGGTGAAGCCCGCTTCATCTGAAGGGTGTTCGTAAAACTGCGGTCTCACAATCGGGGTTCCATTCACCGAAGCTTCATGGAAGGCAGTGTACCAGGCAGGGAGAAGCTGGTATCTCAGCCGGATAGCTTGCGTAATGATTGAGCGGAATGGCTCCTGAATCAGGTACGGCTCACGACGGCGAGTGTCGATATGGGCGTGCGCTCGGAAGAACGGGTACCAAATGCCGGTCTGATACCACCGGGTCAAGAGCTCCTTGCTCGGGTTGTGAAAGAATCCGCCAACGTCGGCACCGGCAAATGGAAACCCGGAGATTCCATTATTGAGTACCATGGGTAACGAGATCGCTAGATGCTCCCAGGTAGCCTGGTTGTCTCCGGTCCACATGGCAGACGTGCGCTGGGCACCAGCGTAAAACGATCGGGTCAGGATGAAGGGCCGACGGATTTCGCCTTTCTTGCGCTCCAGCATAGCCTGGTATGTGGCATTGACAAAGGTAATGCCATTAAGATTGTGGATATCACGGTGCTCCCAATTACCGTGGTGCAGATTGTCCTTCGGCATCGTGGTTTCCGGGCCGTTGAAAACAGAAGGTTCATTCATATCGTTCCAGATGAACACATTCGGAAGGGTCCCCTTGAATTTGTCGTACTTGAAAAGGCTGATCCACCATTTGATAGCCGCAGGGTTGAAACAGTCGACCCAGTTAGAAGCACCAGGCCAGCACCAACCCTCATAAACATCACCGTCCTTGTTTAGAGTAGCCAAGCCTTTGCTCCTCATCTCTTTGGAAATGTCGAACTTGTCTTGGTTCTTGATGTGCGGATCAATGATCACTACCAGCTTACGCTCTGACTCATCAAGCTGATTCTCCATGCTGATGGGGTCGGGGAAGGTTAGAGGATCCCAGGTGAAATACTTTCGGTCATCGAGATATTCAATGTCAAGCCAGATGATATCATAGGGAATCTGGTACTTGTCGAAGTTGCGGTCAACCTCCTTGACGTCCTCATCGGTGACGTAGTTCCAGCGGCACTGGTGGTAAGCGATAGCGAAGTGCTGTGGGAGTTGAGTGTAGCCAGTGAGCTCGCCATATTTCTTGCTGATTTCGCGAGGCGAGGGCCCCAAGAAAACGAATACGTCGAGCTGCCCAGCCTCAGAGAACCAATGGCTTTGCGTGTCGGTTTTTGATTTCACAATGTCGACCCAGGTCTCAGCAGCGTTGAGCCAGAAGACACCGACAGTCGAGTCCTTGCGGTGGGCTTGCATTAGTGGGATTGAACCGTACAAAGTCATAGGGCTGTTTAGTTCATATTCGAACACGTCGGAATTATACATGCGGTAAGGCTCCTCGTGGTTACCAGATCCTCCCCTAAGTACTGTCAGTTTCCATAGTCAGATGAATCAAAGCCGGGACATTTTACCGAGTTTCCCTCAAGGAAAGAGAGTCTGCGTGCTCAGGGATACCAAACACATGGTTGTAGCCAGGAAAGCTGATATCCAATCCCACACTCTCAGGGCCTCTGGGCTTTGTATCTGTGTTTCCACCAAAGGTCTCTTCCCACCAGTTGCCCTCGTCTTCCTGGGAACCAAGTACATCCTGTTCGCCTTCAGCTGGAGCTTCCACTTTCGGACGCCAGTGTTCCATATTCAAGTAACCATTGTGGTTGAATTGAACATGAGTCTGACCATCCCTTTGGAAATCCACAGAGAAAGGAGAGTGACGAATCACAGCCTGATACGTATTATCAGGCCCGTACGAAACCTTGGTGATTCCGTCTTGAACTTCGGCGCTCAAAGCCGCAGACTTGTTGACTTCTAATCCTCCGATTAAGACCCAAGATTGTGCATCGTTATATCGTTCTTTACGTGCCTGGCTTCCGTGGCGGATTTCAATGTCACCAGTCATGCGCTTCTCTTCATCAACAACGACTCGTGCAACTCCAGATTCGAGGAAGAAGATAATCAGAGGCAACTTCACTTTCTGGGTGGGAGAGACAGCCTTCAAAATCGTTCCCTGCAATTGACCGTCCTTGAAATGAATGTTCGAGGGGTCGAGTTCATAGGGGGAGCTCCAGGATGAGCCCTTGGCAGAGACATCGTCGGCAAACGCTCTGTTGCGTTTACAGAAACCCGATTGGGAACATTGCTTGAAATTATCCTGCTTCACGGTGGCTAGAGTAGGTATGAGTCAGAACCTAATAGTAGAAGAGACGCGTAGATAAGGTGGCCGTACCTCCAGGTATGACAAAGCATCCAAATAGTATCGCTAGGGTGAGCAGCAGGGTCCAGCTGGACGACAGCCGGCTCCAGGCCATGATGGCTGAATCAACGAATGCAACCAGAGACACTCAATCTCCAAGGGTATCAATGCGTGCAGCACGGGGTGATCTGACCTGCATCTACCAGAGCTGAGGCCGTTTTTCACGTTGCTGATAGACCAGCTTGGGAGCAATATCAATGCTTCGGACTTCCAGGCTGGCCTCATGCGCGAAGCGGAGAGCTGTTTGGCCTAGGCTGGCACTAGTCCTCTTCCAGCGGCTGGGGTTAGACACCTCACTTCTCAGGCCACATAGCTGAATCCTGACCATTTAGGCTGCAAGGCTGTCAGGCATGAGCCGTGCCACCGAGGGGCCGCGCCCCACACAGGCGTTGAGACCGAAATAAGAGGAAGAATTTCGCCAGCTCAACACCAGGTCCAGTTTCTTCCCTCTTTCTCAAACGCATCTCACAAACTTTCCTGTTTTCTGCTTCTCCAATTCCTATCAAAATGACTTCCGAGCAGACGTAAGTATATGATTCTCTTCTCTTTAACTCCCGCGACAAACCGTTCACCATCTTTTTCATGCCCTCGTCTTACCCCTCATCCTCAACGAAATCAAGCTAACTGTTCCGTTCACCGTAGTTTCATCGCAATCAAGCCCGACGGTGTCCAGGTACGCATTGAGCAGTCATTTTATTAGACACGACCTTGTCAAACAAATTGGACTGCCGTTCCTTGATGACGACTATCAACTGACAATTCCCACCAGCGTGGACTCGTCGGCCCCATCATCTCTCGCTTCGAGAACCGTGGGTGCGTATACCTTCTAATATTGCATCAACCACGATATTAACTATCACCAGCTTCAAGCTCGCTGCCCTGAAGCTCACCTCCCCTACCCGCGCTCTCCTCGAGGAGCACTACGGCGACCTTAAGGAGAAGCCCTTCTTCCCCGGCCTCGTCTCCTGTAAGTTACAACGCCTTGAACGCGCAATTGGATATATATGTATATACTCATACCATCTTAGACATGCTGAGCGGCCCCGTCGTCGCCATGGTCTGGGAGGGCAAGGAAGTCGTCAAGACCGGCCGCACCATCCTCGGTGCCACCAACCCTCTTGCCTCCGCCCCCGGCACCATCCGTGGTGACTTCGCCATTGATGTCGGCCGCAACGTCTGCCACGGCTCCGACAGCGTTGAGAGCGCTAAGAAGGAGATCGGCCTTTGGTTCACCAAGGAGGAGATCCAGAACTATAAGCTCAACGCTTTCGGCTGGATCTACGAGAAGGAGTAAATTTACTTTGGTGAGCCTCATTTCTAGGAAGCTGTGTCCGCTATAGCGCGGAGCAGTGGAGCAGAATAGAATCTATACGCCAATAAATAAAAACCTTCACGATCTATTTGCAGCACAGTTCTATATCTATATTTATCACTTCACGTTTAGCGAAGACTCAGGCGCAGAAATCATGTCCGGTTTAATGCGTTCGGAATAGTTTCTTCACCCTTCTCGCAATTGGTCCCAAAACAACACTAGCAAACCACGGCGTCGCCCAAACACTTGCAATTATCCGCACGGGCAGCAAAGCTTTCGTAGCTGCATAGGCAGTTGCGAACTCAAGAACCAAGCGTACGCCTTTCTTCTCCGTAGCTGTCCCCACCGTAATCCCGTCGACCTCAACATTGTCCTCCACCCAACCCTTCTTCCTTAGCCACTTCGTAAATCTCCTCGTCCCTTCTTCAAACCCTCTATATGACGTAAAATCAGGCAGCCACTCCCCGTAGTGGAACGCCGCAACGAGTCCGAAGAGCGGGAGAACTGCAGTTATCTCATGGAGTATCAAAAAGGATGTGATATGCGTTGCCGGCGCGCCGAGCAAGGGGGTTGTGTACGCGCGGAGAAATGACGGGAGGCGGTCATTGAAGCGGCGGAGGCGAGATTGGGCGTCTTTTGGAGGTGGTGGTGTTGTCATATGCCGACGAGTAGATCTCAAGCCCAGGCGCGATGTGAAACCGCATGGGCGCGGAATGCGGGTTAACGGCATGTTCTTGGGGGCGAATTAAATTGGCAGAGTAAGAAGTAAATAGTCAGGATGGGCGGCGATGCATCACTCTAAATATTGCCATGACATTGACCGTTGGGTTCGAGGAATGGCTCAGTTTTCTTCAGCTCTGCTAGCCAAAGTCGAAATACAAAAGCAGTGTATGATAGGCCCCTGTTTGCTGTGTTTGCAGTGGGGTTTGATCCAGCTTGTGGTCTCTACTCCGTAGGGTATCATGAACACTTCTGCAAGAGAAGGTTTGGGGGTTGATCAGGACCTTGGTTCATAGTTTGGCCGCGCATTGAATACTGGCCTCGTGTTGGGTCTCCAGCGGTAAAAGCTGCCCAGATTCGGCAACTGGGATGCAGGGAAGAGCCGATGAGTCGACAACGCGATGCCGCAATCACCTCGTCAAATATCGCGTCTTGGTATAAGAGGCGGCTTCAGTTCATCTAATGTTAGTTGAAAAAAAGAGGATATAATGTGAAATTATGAGTCAATGGCGCGTGACAGTCCGAAATCCGGACTGGGGGGCAACGAAGGATACGTGAACAAAAAAAAACCCACCCAGAAAGTCTTCCGTCACTCTTCCTTCTCTCTCCTCTCCTCACACCCACCATACCTTCAGTTGGGAGAATATACCTCCAACCATGGAGAAGATCACAGACAAGATCGCGGCTTTGCCGCCCGGCGCAAATTACTTTTCGCTCGAGTTCTTCCCTCCAAAGACTCAGATGGTGGGGCTATATTCCCCGCATTCAGCGAATCCGCCTTCATGAGCAGAGGTTCATGGCTAACGATGTGTATTCTAGGGATTTGCCAATTTACAAGCGCGACTAGAGCGTATGGCACAGGCATTGCGCCCGCTGTTCGTCACAGTCACCTGGGGAGCTGGAGGAAGCACAGCGGCAAGGTCACTCGAGTTGGCGGAGATCTGCCAGCGCCAGCTACAGCTGACGACGTGCTTACATTTAACATGTACAAATATGAGCCGGAACTTGGTGGATCAAGCGCTGGAGGAAGCGAAAGTTCTCGGGGTCAGGAACATTCTAGCGCTACGTGGTGATCCCCCGCGGAGTGAGGAGTACAATATGCATGGGGAAGACGACAGCAACAGGGACTTTACCTTCGCTGTGGATTTGGTTCGGTATATCCGGAAGAAGTACGGCGATTATTTCTGCGTTGGTGTTGCAGCGTACCCGGAAGGCCATCCCTCCGATTCCTTCCAGGATGTTCAGGACCCTAATGTCGATTTGCCCTGGTTGGTTGAGAAGACACAAGCAGGCGCCGACTTTATCATGACGCAGTTGACATACGATATCGAAGCCTACACCAAATTTGAGCAGTTGCTACGGAACCATGAATCTGGTGCTTTCAAGACTATTCCTATCGTCCCAGGCCTGATGCCCATACATAGCTACAAGATCCTGACGAGGGTGACGAAGCTCAGTCATGTTAAGGTCCCGCCCCCTATTCTTGCGAAGCTGGAAGAGGTCAAGCATGACGACGACGCGGTCAAGCGCCTAGGTGTGGATATAATTGCCGAGCTTGTGGAGGGTATGAGGAAGCTGCCGACCCCTGGTTTCCGGGGATTCCACTTCTATACCCTAAACTTGGAGAAGACGGTATCTTTCATTCTTGAACAATGCAAGCTCATCCCGGATTATCCAGAAGATGAGGCAGTGGCTGTGAGTGAGGGCGTCTCATTACTCACCGTCGACGCGGCCAGAGCCGCTTCATCCGCTAGACGACGACGGGCCTCCTCCATCAGCTCTCTTCCCCATAACCGTGTGATTGTCGACAAGATCTCAGAGCCGTCCTCCAAGGACTCTATAACGCACGAGGCCACCGCCGCCAGTGCAGGTATGCCTGCGCAGCCCCCAGACCGCAACACAACTCTTCAGATCTCCGAAGGTCTAGGCGCTCTAGGCCGAGAAGCCACTTGGGATGACTTCCCTAACGGTCGATGGGGTGATGCTCGCTCTCCAGCCTTCGGCGAAATTGACGGCTACGGCCCCTCCCTACACGTTGCCCCCACCGTCGCCCACCGAATCTGGGGTTACCCCGTTTCCCGGGAAGACATCAGCAAGCTCTTCCGCAACCACGTATCCGGAAATCTACATATGGTCCCCTGGTCCGAAGGTGGGGCAGAAGAAAATACCAGCGGTCTCAATGCCGAAACAGAAACAATCCGCCCCGAGCTCCTCGCTCTCATTGACAAAAAGGGCTGGTGGACTCTCGCCTCCCAACCTGCCGTCAACGGTATCCGCAGCGATGACCCAGTCTTCGGCTGGGGCCCTCCAGGCGAGGGTTTCGTCTTCCAGAAACCATTCGTCGAATTTTTCTGCCCAGCCTCAGACTTCACAAGCACCCTCAAACCCCTCCTCCAAAGCTACGGCCACGAGAAACTCGCCTGGTTCGCTGCAAACGCCAACGGCGACTTCGAGTCTTCTCTTCCCGCCCAAACATCAGACGCCGAGCCCATCGACATGAACCCGAACAACGTCAACGCCGTCACATGGGGCGTCTTCCGAGGCAAGGAAATCGTCACACCAACCATCATTGAAGAAGTCAGTTTCAGGGCTTGGGGCGACGAGGCCTACAGAATCTGGGATGAATGGCGCCGGATCTACCCTAGGAATTCGGCTACAGAGCTATTTCTTAAGAAGACGAAGAACGATGTCTGGCTTGTTTGTGTTGTTGGGCAGGATTTCGGGGCGGGGACAGATATTGGCTCGAAGGAGGAAGAGGATGAGAAGAAGTGCATGTGGAGGGCTTTGGCGAATTGTTAGTTATCTGGGAGACTTTAACCCACTACTAGGTAGAGCGGGAGAGTTGGTTGACTGCAGGCGTTGCGGTCAGTGGTAGGTAGGATCGATGGTATACCCTACATCTACTTATCTTCAACTTAGTGTATATAAATTCAACATCACGGTTTGGGGAATGTCTTTGCTAGATATTAATTTTGGGGCTTTTGTTTGTTTTGTTTTGCTTTGCTTTGGTCTGCATGAATATTTTAAGATAAGATGTTCTTTTCTATAATGATACTCTATAGTACGGATAGTCGAGCTGCTATGGAACAAAACACGCTTATGCATCAACTCAATCCAACACATCTTAAAGCTATGCACCAACAAAGTAAGACACCAAAAAGAAAAAGAAAAAAGTGTATATAATGAACATCTTCAAAACACCAATCCCCAAGGTGTCCAAAGTCCACAAGGGCATATCAACAGACAAGACACGCCTTAGAATTGCGACACGATTGAAGACACCTTACGCCTTCTCAGCAAAGCCGTGTTCCTCGAGTCCGGAGGCTCCGGTATCAGGAGTTGCGATATCAGATTGTGATTCTACGAATTTCTCCATAGCAAGGTCTAGTCTTCCATAGGCTGGTGGGTAGCGGCGCGGTTGCGCGGTGCCTGCAGACGGGAGTTTGTAGCCGCGGAGTCTGTAAGAAAAGGTGTTTGTTAGCATGACGAGGGTCTATTTGTGGGGTTGGGTAAAGAAAGGGTAATATATGGATGGAGGGGTTTCGTTGGAACGTACCTCGGTCCTTGGCCTGTGGCTTCGGGGAATTCAGGTGCGTATGTCTGCTGGAATGTGCGAACGTCTGCGTCGAATGTCCCGCGTTTGATACTTTGGCGGATATTGGAGAAGAAGAGGTCCATGGTATGGTGGTTGTGGATTTGGAGGAGAGTCCATGCAAGCAATTCCTTGGCGGAGAGGAGGTGGTGAATGTATGCGCGGTGATGCTTTTGGCAGGCATAACAAGGGCATGATTTGTTTAGTGGTCCGGTATCTGTAGTATTTGATGGCGACCAGAGATTGTCGGCGAGGGGCAGAGGTTCGGAGGGGGTTGATTTTGATAAGGTAGGGGGGCATGGGAAGGCGAAGTTAAATGCCATTCCCGTGTCCGATGAGGGAGTCAGGAAGGGAATGGTGAGGAGGTCTGCACCGAGCCCAATCTCACGTAGGAGGTCGTGTGGTGTCCTTGGTCCGCCGAAAAGGAGACGGGGGAGATCACCTAGGGACTCTGGTACAATTGAGAGCGATGCGGACTCGTAGAGTGCTAGGCCGGAGATGAAGGGCCGTAGATCGGTTCCCAGGTCTTCCAGGTATAGCTGTTGCTGGGTGTTTTCTAGCGGCAGTACTGGAGCAAAATACGCCGCCGTTGACCGGCTATGCTCTGAAAGATCTGGGCCGTAGAGATTATCTATCGCATGAGTGGTAAAGTCGTGTGTCCGGTCGACCATCTTCATCCGTCTTTTGGTGCCGGGCTGCTGCCCTATTACCAGGTCTGCTAGCCCAATCACAATGTCCGGGCTGAGCCTCTGGATAGCTTCGACATACTCAGTTGCTTCTAACTGGGTATAGCCCACGGATGTAAGGACAGCGATTGACGTCGGTGTATTCGATAAGGGACAGGCGATTGGAGGCTCGCGGCGTGCTCCGAGGATTAAGAGGAGGTCATCGGCTAGACAAGTAAATTTACGCAGAGCCGATTCATGAGTTTTGGTCGGAACCGCGTATAATGGGATAGGTATCGAGGATTTTTTCTGCTTTTCCCGTTTTTCTATGACTGATATCTGCGCCCCGGCGGGCATTGACTTGTCAGTATTCCACACCTTGACTTGATTCTCTTATTCCAGCAGAATACATACAATCTTCTAGGCCAATGAACAAGCTACCGATAGAGGTACTTTCATGCATCACATCATGCGCCAGATGAGGGACCATCCCTCGCGATGTCAAAGGAACATAGTGGGGCGTTGAGATGGGCTTTCGGCCTGCAATCGCCAGTCGTCCTAGCCGCGGGGAAAGGACTGCTGCGGACGAACCCAGGAGACTGAAGTTGGGCATTTCATTTGGCGACTGTAGAGGTGTATTTGATCCCATAGCGATGTGCAAGGTGAAAGAGGAATGTTCAGGTTGTTCCTGATTCAAAAATGGTGACAGAAAAGGAAGACCGTCCGTTATCGATTTAGCGCCGATCCGAGATTCAGTTTTATCCAAGACCCAGAGTGGACCATGCCCGATTCTCCTGTCCACGTCTCGCGGTCTTCCTGAAGTGGGCGCGTCCTAAACAAGACCTTTTCTAGCTGGTCAGGATTTCCGAGTTTCTCTACGAGCCTCCACCCGCTCTACGACGACCCCGTTGTGATCTCTATCTTTCCTCAAACAGCATGGTCGCGAATGGGACGCGTGGGGGACGCGGGGCCCTGATTGTGGTCGAAGGCCTGGATCGAGCAGGCAAATCCAGCCAGTGCGAATTTCTTCGCGCCTTTCTACAAGAATCAGGGCGTTCTGTGAAGTACATTAGGTTTCCAGGTATTCTCATCTTCTGTCACCTGGGCTCGTGAATGCAGGAATTGACCTATCTGCGCTCTTCTAGATCGAACGACGCCCATAGGGAAGTTGATTGATGGCTATCTACGTGGACAATCTCACTTAGACGACCACTCTATCCATCTCCTTTTCTCTGCAAACCGTTGGGAGCTTGCCCAGAGCATCGAGGCCGATATCGCAAATGGGATCAATGTGATCATAGACCGTTATTCATACTCCGGCGCAGTCTATTCAGCTGCAAAGGCCAATCCTTCGCTATCCCTAGAATGGGCCTGGCTACCAGAAATTGGCTTACCAAAGCCGGATCTCTGCCTTTTCCTTAGCATATCTCCAGAACAAGCTGCGAAGCGTAGTGGTTTCGGTGGGGAGCGCTACGAGAACGAGACAATGCAAGCTCGCGTTCGCGAATTATTTAGCACCGTCTTCAACCTTCAGCGAGCGGGCGATATCCAGACAATCGATGCCGGGAGGTCATTTGAAGAAGTGTCACAGGATATCTCAAAGAGTGTAACTGAGTGTATTGCACGCGTGGACCCGGCCAGCGACCTGGGAAAGCTGACATCGATTTCCTAAGAGATGATTGAGGGTTCGTCTTTTTCGCTTGGTATTTCAGATGGCAACAACATCAGTTGCCAGAGCCTCACCGACTGGTATTGACCAATGAGTCTCGACCTTCATTCCAAGGCACGCTAACCTCACACCCTGCAGCACTTCAAGCGCTCAACAAGACGTTCATTCATGATCCCAATGGCTTTGGCGCTGTCTTCAGAACTCCAGCCGATCAACACCCCATTCGCGAAGGATCGATAGTTGGAAGCGAAGAATACTCAAGCCTAGTGAAGGCAATACTGTCGTGAAGTGAGTCCTATAGACGTTTCAAGTTGGAATGAGAGGGAAAGAAGTGTTTTGGTATAGATCACGTGACTGTATATATATATACAGCATCGAGGTCACAGAGTTGCATTGTAAGATTGTAAGGCAACTTTCTTTCCTACGAGGTAGTCATTCTTGATAAAAAATAGACATATCCTTTTCAGCCGTTTATCATTCATTTCGAGCTTGAGAGTACCATCCGAATTGCCGCCGAAAGAGTGACTTGAACCTTGGTTTACTATGGCATTGCCCCGGTTACGGAATTTATACCTCCCGCCTGAAGCTTAAAACAAAAGGCTGACAGCGTTTTCTAATCGGCTCTCAACATTCCATCCCCTCGATTTCATCAATGTCAAGAAGTTAATGTTCGTATTTTGGATTTTCCATGTGCTCATCGCTATTGATCAAATTAAATACCAATACTCCCGCCCCTCATAGGAGGTATTGCCGCTATGACGGATGAACAGTCGGACCTGCCCAAAGTAATCCCAGCCTACTATTGCTGCTATTTACTTCGATCAATGGGTACTGGCTATAAAAGTTCAGCTTTATATATTGGGTCTACTCCTGACCCTGCCCGCCGCCTGGCTCAACACAACGGACTGTCCACGGGTGGGGCTTGCCGAACGGCGGATGAAAAGAGACGGCCATGGGAGATGGTGATGGTGGTAGAAGGTTTTATGAGTAGGACCGCAGCGTTGCAGTTTGAGTGAGTATTCTATCTCGTGATCTTTGCGTGTTGAAGTTTCTAACAGAACTTCAGATGGGCATGGCAACATCCGGCAGCTACTCGACATCTCACTCCGGACGTCTCGGACGAGAAAGGGGAGTCGAACGCCAAAGGAGACGCGGATGATAATGCTGTGGTTAGAAAAGCCCAGCAAAAACCTAAAGCGCAGACGAAATCCAAGGCCGGTGAAAAAGGTGCGGATGAGGAGAAGAAAAAGAAAACGAAGAGGAAACCACCAGCTCGTCGTACCCGGACTTCGTTGAAGGCGCACATAGAAGACCTACACCTTCTACTACGTTCGGTGTACTTTAGGGGTTGGCCTCTTACTCTACGCTTCTTTGCTGCCGATATCTCACAGGCCTGGAGAGGTTGGTGTGACCGCGTGGATGGGATCATTCCGGATCATATTAAGGTAATTGCAGATGGAAATTGTGCGAACATTTTCGCCTACTGTGAGCAGAACCATTTGAGGGCCGGAAGCATCAAAGATATTGCGGTCGACTACACATCTATCAAGGATTACCTGGAAAAAGCGATGTTCTTGTTAGACGACATCAGAGGCTCGAGCTGCAAGATATGCGGAGTGCAATATAAAGAAAATGAGCTGACTGTTGTTTGCCCCAAAGTGAGCTGTAACAGCACCGCTCATCTACTGTGTTTGTCGACAAAGTTCCTGGATAAGACCAAAGATTTGGACCGCTTTGTTCCGCTTGCTGGAAAGTGTCCTACGTGTGCCCAGACCATTCAATGGTCACTCATGATGAAAGAACTGAGCATTCGAACCCGCGGAGGAGAGATGCTACATGCTATGCTGGATAAATGCGAAAGGAAGAACAGAAAGCTTTCAAAGAAGACACAAGGCACGGTAGCAACAACAGAAAAGCCCAAGGCTGTTGCAGCTGTTGCAGACGGTGCCTCGGACGAGGACAGTCAAGGCACAGATTCAGATTCTCTAGAAGACTATTGGGACAAAGTTCTGGATTCTGACCCAGTGTCTGGCGCAAACAACCAGCTGCAGCAAGATTCAAAGACCTCGAAAGTTGAAGTGGTCATCGAGGATAGTGAGCTTGACGATGACGAGCTACCGAGTTGAACGACTTGTAGCGCACTGACGTTGAGATGCTTCTGACGAACACAGTGAGAGTCGATTCCCACTTTTCTCTTATTCGAGAATTTGGGCAAGCTCGCGTGAAGTACCTGACAATACACATTGCCTACGAAAGATGGAAGCCAATATAATTCATCTCATTCACCGACTCGACAGGAGAGGATAGCGGACAAGAGACCTAAGAGCCGGGAACAAGGTCCGACACAAGAGGTTGTGGGACAATGGGACTGGAATGTCCTGTGGGAAAAGAATGGCATTAAGGAGATAATCCCACCTGTATTTATGGGGGACGACAAGAAATTCCAGGCCGCCGATGCTGGGTTGATGACATGGTGACTCTGATGGATGCCCCTATGAGCATCGAGATATCGTGCGGTCCGTTGGAGGTTAAGGCAGTTCTGACACTACTGCCGAGGTTAAGGATGCCAACGCTTTTTATGACGCTCTTGAGATACAGGAGGGTTGAAGTGGACTTCATCGCGCTTTATCTACAATAATCAATCGGCTAGAAAGCCTAGAAGGATGGTGTAGGGTGGTTGAGGAAGGCAACTTAGTAGCTATGTTCTCGAGCGTCAGGATCGTACAATTCCGTGATACTCATGTTTTTATTCGTGGAATAAGTTATTTCTGCGGGATCGTCATCCATTTAGAGTATTCGCGTTGTGTCGCTGGGCGAAATCCACCAGGGCTCCTGTCGGGCCGACCCCATATTTGTTGTTCAACTGACAACAAGTTGGTTGGACGAAAGGCGCTAACTCAAGAACACAACAGACAGCTGTAGTTTTCGACTCTTGCGCGTTTTCCGCAAAAAGCATACGGTGCGAGTTAGCATTGAGACGACCATTCCAGAAGTAATATCCGAGTGAAGATCTGGAAGGATATCGGCTCTTAGGACAAGCGCAATGCAGTATACTAATACAAACTAGACACGAGGCTATGAGCGACGTGGTCGGGACGACTCGGCATTTGCCTGGGATGAAAGCTTTTGCGGTGCACCTGAAGACGGGGGGCTGGGATGTGACAACCCTGTACTTAGATTACGTATCAGATCAGGTGATCATAAGAACTTGCTCGGTCGTTGCTTTTAGCTTAGGTTGGGCTCACTTGGTGTAAATTATGAGCGCAAATGGTGCGGTAGTTCTGGACTGGGCTCTGGTTACCTCGAGGTTGAGTTGACTTGCTTAGGCTTCCCATCACTGAGGATTATCTGCATAAATCAGAGAAGGCCACCGAGGCTGAGGCTTCCGATTACCGGTTGCGGATCATATCTTTCCATACCGTAAGTATCGGACGTTACCGACCATGCAGGACCAGGTCGCCTGAGGCAGAAATCTCGAATCGTGATCAAATCCTGATCAGGTCAAGTAAAGTCAACTTTCTCTGGGTACAGCCAGTGAGGATTCTCTCCTACAGAGATTTTCCCATCTCCAGGGTGTTGCAGTCTGAGCCAATTGTTCAAAATTCCTGAGTCCGTCGTCAATAACAAGGTAGATCAGCCCACCGCGAGAGGTCCCTGACCAGCCATTAGTTTTCCGTTTTTGGCCCAACTTCTGCTTGTCCACGAACCAGTGCCCTTCTATCAAAAATCCTCCAATCGTCGCTTCTGCTTGGCCGTGGATATTGACTTGGCTAGAATAGTCGGCTAACGACCGCTAATTTATAGACTCCTACCCGACCTGACTGACTGGAGTGCGCTGCTGTGCTCGTGCTTGTTGCTCTTCCCAGTTCCGAGACTCCACACTGCTCCTGGTGGTGCTAGCCCTCCCAGGGACTCTTCTCCCTTCAACAACCGTGCTCGAACTCTCCACAGCCATCGCTTTCATCACTCTTCATTCCTCCAGTAACTTCCCTCCTCCCCTCCTTCCCCCTCTACAGCTCCCCATCCCTCCCGACATCTCATTCGATACATTTACCTCGTTTCTCTGATTCCATCGCGTTGCCCGTCTCATTCTTCTCATTGTTTTCCAGACTCTTCCATGGGGGTTTCGCATAGGACCCTGGCCTCATTCCGTCCGCGATAGACGCACGCGCACACCTCGCTTTGACCTCAATTCGTCCTACTGTCGCTCATAAGACATGGTGGCCCCGGCCGCAATGGGAGGGAACTCGACAGGCACACAGCCGACAGCGAGCCGTCAACCCGCCCGTTCCTCAAGCACCCATCCGTCCCATTCTCATAATGTACCGTTAAGCACCCGACGCTCCGCACCCCTCGATTTATCAACAGTCGAGAGACGAGGGCAGCCGAATGCCCCCCGCGAGCCGTCGAGTCGAGTCCGTCCTCATGGCCTCCAAGAGGCGCCCACATTCCGCCCAACCGAGGAGGAATTCAGAGACCCCGAGGCTTATATTCGCAAGATCGCGCCGGAGGGGAAAAAATATGGTATTTGCAGGGTTATTCCGCCAGAGAACTGGCAGCCGACGTTTGCTATTGATACGGAGGTATGAGCGTTACAGCCCTGTCAGGTCTCTCAGCTCTCTTGTTGTCGGAGAAGCATTCATCCCTTGCGATGCGGTTTTGCTTGAATTCTCAGCTAATCACCTGCAACCCTCAGCGATTTCACTTCAAAACCCGTCGACAGGAACTCAATTCGGTCGAAGGAGGTATGCCCCCGCGTTCAGCGTTGCTTGCTGCCGGTGGTACTCCGCAGCCCAGTTCTGACCCAGACCCAGGAACCCGTGCAAACTTGAACTATCTTGACCAGCTAGCCAAGTTTCACAAACAGCACGGTACAAACCTGAATCGCTTTCCAAGCGTCGATAAGCGTCCTTTGGACCTGTTTCGACTGAAAAAGGCCGTCGAAGTTCGTGGCGGTTTCGAGCAAGTCTGTAAGATGAAGAAGTGGGCGGAGATCGGTCGTGACCTCGGCTACAGTGGCAAGATCATGTCGTCCCTCTCGACGTCTCTCAAGAACTCTTACCAAAGATGGCTTCAGCCTTACGAAGAGTATTTGCGCGTGGCGAAACCTGGAGTTCAACAGCAGCTGGAAATCGAGCATGGTGGTCCTTATACCCCTTCGCCCAACCACTCGCCCATGCCTAAGAAACCTACACCCTTCGAGAACGAGACACGTTCCGCGACACCCCATGGTCAGATGAATCTCCCTCCTGCGGCAGCCGTACAAAATATTCCCCAAGAAGTCTCTGCGACCCCTGATAAGAAGCCCACGCCGCCGGTAGACCCTACTCCTCCACGACCAATCGCATCTGGTTTTACTCCTGTAAACACTGGCGGCTTTACTGCAGTAAATCGGTCACCTTCCTTCATCGCTGTGAATAGCGCGCCAGCAGTGAAACGGGAAGCCGAACATGAGTCCGCTACGCCGAAAAGCGTCGCTGAGTACCCGAAAGACTCGACACCGATTTCAAACGGTCACGGTGGCCCGCCAACGAAGCGCGCTATCAGCACTGAAAGCGGGTCTCAAGCGGAGGTTGGAGAACTGGATGCCAACGGGAGACGGAGCAAAAGGCTACGAAAAGGTATGTCATACTGGTAGTGACCCGGTGTAATCACACACTGAAAGTATTCATGATAGATGCGCCTCTGCCAACTATCGCAGGTTCGCAAATGAGTCTTCTTCGTCCTGCTCCTTCACGATCAAGGAAGAGTGATACGCGGAAACTTGGTGATGTATGTTTTGTCGAAAGTAAAAACCTCAGGTGAGCGGGTTGCTGACTGCGGCTTCAGAAATGCGAGACTTGTGGCAAGTCTGAGGACCGGTCCTCGATCTTGGTGTGCGACAGCTGTGACCAGGGCTTTCATAGATATTGTTTAGACCCTCCTTTGCACCACATTCCTGAGTTCGATTGGCACTGTCCCAAGTGCTTGGTTGGAACAGGAGAGTTCGGATTTGAGGAGGGTGGTGTTTACTCCTTGAAGCAATTTCAAGAGAAGGCCAACAATTTCAAGAAGAATTATTTCGCTTCGAAAATGCCTTTTGACCCTGTTCTCAACACTCATCGACGGGAATCTGAGGATGATGTCGAGCGAGAATTCTGGAGACTGGTTGAGAGCTTGACGGAGACAGTTGAAGTCGAATACGGCGCGGATATTCATTCGACTACCCACGGTAGCGGCTTCGCCACGGTTGAGCGGAATCCCCTCGATGCGTTCTCAAAAGATCCCTGGAACTTGAACAATCTTCCTTTTCACGGGGAGTCTCTGTTTCGTCACATCAAGTCCGATATCTCAGGAATGACAGTTCCGTGGGTTTATGTTGGCATGTGTTTCTCGACCTTTTGCTGGCACAACGAAGATCATTACGCATACTCTGCAAACTATCAACATTTTGGAGCGACCAAGACCTGGTATGGGATTCCGGGAGCTGACGCTGAAGCATTCGAAGACGCAATGCGACAGGCTGTTCCTGAACTCTTCGAAGGCCAACCTGATCTGCTTTTCCAGCTCGTCACTCTGATGCCTCCGGACCAGCTCCGCAAAGCTGGGGTTAATTGCTACGCTCTCGACCAACGAGCCGGTCAATTTGTCATCACATTCCCACAAGCATACCATGCTGGGTTTAACCATGGTTTCAACTTCAACGAAGCTGTCAACTTTGCGCCTGTGGACTGGGAACCCTTTGGTGCGACGGGGGTCGAGCGTCTTCAAGCCTTTCGTAGGCACCCATGCTTTTCCCATGATGAACTCCTCCTAACAGCCGCTGCCCGGGATACGACAATTTCCACTGCAAAATGGCTTGCCCCAGCCCTTCAAAGGACATGTTCTCGTGAGTTAGGCGAACGAGCAGCATTCGCTACGCGCCATCGGGAGGCGGCACCTCACAACTGTGCTTTATTTTCTGAAGATCCGGCTTCTACCGGCGACTGCCAACTAAGATTCGTGGTCGACGATAAAGATATTCCAGAGGAAGACTATCAATGTCAATATTGCAAATCTTATATCTTCTTAACCCAGTTCAAATGCCACAAGTCTGGCAAGACGTTGTGCCTGATACATTTGGATGCCCATGATTGTTGTGGAGAACCGCTATCGCAAAAGCTACTAGGCCCCGACCATACACTACGCTACCGAGTTAGCGACGCTGAGCTGAACGACACAGTTTTGAAAGTTCAAGAGCGCTCCAGGATCCCGGAGGCATGGGGGCAGAAACTCGACAACATTCTGGAAGATGAGCCTAAACCCCAATTGAAGGTCCTTCATAACCTACTTAATGAAGGTGAGAAAATCCCATACCATTTACCTGGTCTCCAAGATCTTGCGGCCTTCGTTCAGCGCTGCGATAAATGGGTTGAAGAAGCAACCAACTACATTACGCGGAAGCAGCAGAACCGCAGGAAAAACGAGAAGGCCTGGCGCAAGGCTACTTCCAAGGCCTCGCAGCTGGAAGAACGTGACCGTGAAGTTCGCAGGGTAGAAAACATCTACGCCCTTCTTGCAGAGGCTGATAAACTGTCATTCGACTGTCCACAGATGGCGGCTCTGGAAGAGAAAACCCGCGAGATCGAGAAATTCCGCCAGGACGTTAACGTTGCGCTCATGAACCCGCATATCCGGTCAGTACAGGAAGTTGAAGAGCTCGTGGAGAACTCACGAAATTTCAACGTGGATATACCCGAAGTTGAGGGGCTGGAACATATTGTCCGACAAATGAAGTGGAACGAGGATGCAGGGCGCAGGCGTGACAAATATTTGACTCTCCAGGACTGCCAGGAGCTCATTTTGGCCGGTGAACAGCTGGGGCTTTCGGACACAAACGACCATCTTTCGCATTTCAAGGAGCTATGTCGCCATGGTGAGGCCTGGGAAGCGAAAGCCAAGGAACTGATGTCGGTAGAAGCGGTTCATTACCAACAGTTGGAAGCTCTATCTGCACAGGCGAGCCGGTTTCCCGTCTCTCCAGAGACACTCGCAGCTGTAGATGCCATATTGACCAAACAACGCGAAGCCCAGAAACGGATACAAAGCTTGTATGAAAGGAGCAAGGACCCGGACTACAACAATCGGCCCAAGTACAAGGAAGTACGGGAATTGATGGAGTCTCTCGAGGAACTGAATAGCCGGCCTACTGGTGCGATTGACCTGGAGCGCGAGCAGAAACGCCACGAAGATTGGATGAGAAAGGGAAAAAAGCTGTTTGGAAAGGCTAATGCTCCCCTACATATCCTCAAATCACACATGGAGTATGTTGAGAAAAGGAATTCCTACTGCTTCGACCTGGAAGATCGCTTCCGCCCACCAGTCGAGCCGGCGTCAAGGGACAATAGTCCCGACGGCCAACAGCACTATTGGCACGGGCAGTCGATGGCGAAGCGGGATGTTTTCTGTATTTGCAGACATTCGGAAGCTGGAATGATGATCGAGTGCGAGATTTGTGGCGAATGGTAGGCTCTACCTCTCCGACGTGTCTGTGGTTGTGTTTCATTGCTAATTGTGAAAGGTACCATGGGAAATGCCTGAAAATAGCTCGGGGTAAAGTTAAAGAGTGCGACAAGTACACTTGCCCTATCTGTGACTGGCGACAAAAGATCCCCCGAGACGCTGCTCGCCCGAAACTTGAAGATCTTCTAGAGTGGCAGGCCGAGATTCCTGGCCTCCCTTTCCAGCCTGACGAAGAGGAAATCCTTGAGAGTATCCTCAATCAAGCAACATCATTCCGCGATTTCCTGCAGGCTTTCACCAATACTGCTTGCACCACTACTGAAGAAGTTCCCACTTTGGTATTCTATTTGCGCAAGATTGAAGGAGCGGAAGTTCTTCTGGCGTATGAGACGAATCTATTCCGGCAGGAGATTCACAAGTGGCGGCCTGTCGCTCCTGAACCCCCGCCCATCCTGGAACAGTCTTTGTCGACTAGAAAGCCACGCCCAACAAAACAGCAGAAGATAATGGCTCAAATGGGCATTGAACGTCCTGAAGACCTTCCTCCTCATCTGCGCCCCAAGCCGCCAAACCCAGCAAAGCGCAAGTCAATTGATTCCCAGCCTGGCCGGCCTCCGATCCTCCAGCCCGCACCTCAAACACCGGGTGATAGCTCCAACGCAGAATCCTCGCGTACAGGGCCCACATTGATGCCGGGAGATGCGCAGAACGCCCCATACCCGTTTTCTGCAAGTTATTCACTTCCTACGAGTGACACTACGTCGGCATTCGCACCTGAGTCTTCAGCGTTTCTGCCTCACGTTGCCGCAAATTCTCCTTCGTTTCCTCCAAGATCCCCCTCCCCTCCTCCCCATCATGCTCTCAATCCAGCTCTGTTTAGCCCTCCCCCCTACTCACGGACTGCTGCAAGCGGACCTTCCGGGCTTGAGGTCGACCATTCAAACCCATTCGGCAGTAGTCCTCGGAACCTAGATGACGTATTTGCCGATCTCACAAACCAAGATGTCGACCCGGAACCTGAGCAAGAGCCCGAGCTCATGGAGAACACCCACGCTAATGAAGCGTTGGAACTGCTTGACGTCAGCAGTGATAGGGAAAGCTCTCCGCCTGCGCCTGATGGGGAAATGGACGAGAAACCACAAGAAGTTAATGGTCATCCCGAGCCGGAAGCTGAAGCTACTGCGGCAGCTTAATCTAGTCCTTTCCCCCCCTTTCCCCCACCCACCCCCTCAATTTCGTGATCTGATCCTATCCTCTTCACTGCTATTCCCCGGAATTTGCGTGGTTCTTACTGGGCCTAGGCGTTCTGGTAGAGTTCTGCAATTGCGATGTATGATTTGTTATGTCTGATGTTACTGATATGCCTTTTACTTTCTTTCAGCTTGCTTTTTCTTTTTCTCTTTTCGTGGAGTCTGGTCTTTCCCTTTTCAAAACAGTTCTGCTTTGCTTATTTGAAGGTGTTGTCGGGTTGTTCTCGTTCGTGTATCGCACATCGGATGGAGACACTATATTTTTTTTTTTTTTTTTTTTTCTTTCTTAATTTTCTGTTACCTTGTGCTTTCTTTCTGACGAGGGATGTGCATCGATGGGTGTTATGCTACGCATGCGCCCTCTCCGCTACTGCTTGAGTGTTCTGAGATTCACTCCCCCCTCCCTTTTTTTTATTCATACAGTGTACGACTAGTCAAGTTTTCTCTCGTTCTCAATTTACAGATGTATGTTTAATTGATAGATTCGATTCGATTAATTCCACCCAGCTTCCTTCATTTGTACTTTAGATGTCTGCGTATGCTCCTAGTGCAGACTGTCCACCTGTATGGATGAACAGGGCATTTACATGTTCTTGTTCCTGTTCCTGTCGTTGACTCGGATCAGCAGCAGGGCTACCTACTATATCCCTCTCTATCTCCCCCTCAGCAACCCAATGCATCATCCCCCTAACCACTTTCGCCGTATAAACCGGGTCCAGTAGGATCTCTTCCTTCTCCGCCATTAGGGACAGGGTTTCCTTTGTCTGCGTGTCTAGTACACCGTACCCTGAGGCCGTGAATCGATCGTCGAGAAGGACGTCGTCCATCGTGATATCGTTTTCTGGATCCAAACCAATCATTTCCCCTGCGCGACGGGCGAATCGGAGAACCCGTTCTTCGTGGTACGGTTTTGGTTTTGTGGGGGAGGTTAGGATTCCGATGACCCGGCGCGGTGGCCTCTTTCTCTGTCTTTGGGGTTGTCCTTCTTGTTGTGGCTGGGATTCCGTCTTTTCTAATAATTTGAACCCAGCAATCAGTCCGCCAACTGTGCTCCCACTCCCGCACGCAACGAAGATGTAATCGAATCGAGGGTCTTTAGCACCCCCACCAGACTGTGCTGCGAGAAGAAGCTGGCTCTCCTGTGCCGCAATCTCAAACGCACACCTCGCATACCCCAACCCACCAAGCGGATGCAAACTCGCACCGGACGGAATCCAATACGGCGTTTTGCCCTGCCGTTTCAGATCCGCCAAAACCTCCTCCACAAGATCATCTTCTGTCTTCGAAGCTCCTGGTAGCTCAAGAATCCTCACATCAGAACCCAGTAACCTCGCAACCTGGACATTCCCAGTACTCAAAAACGCCTCTTTATCCGCCGAAGCAGCCAGCCCACCTCCAGTCCCCTTATGCAAAAGCACGACGGACTCAAGCCCAATCTTTGACGCAACCGACGCAACTTGTACCGTGTGGTTACTTTGTACGGCACCCTCAGTTACGAGCGTCGTTACCTTTCCTCTTCCATCCCCGGTTCCAGAACCACTTCCCACCGGGGAATCTGCCGCCACACCAGCCCCATACCTCGGCTGAGTGGCAAGGATATCCGGGACGATGTACTCCAGTTTCCGGTACTTATTCCCCGAACAAGCAAGCGGAGAGGCATGGTCTTCTCTCTTTGTATATAGCGAGACTTGAACTTTTCGGGTTCTGTTTCCTTGAGGTCTGGACCTAGTACTAGACTCGGACCCTTCAGAGGTGGTTGAAGCTGGAGCTAGACCTGAGAGAGACTGTAGTGGGTGAATTGGGGAGAAGAATGGGTACAGGAGGTTCATCCGCGGGAGCGCCGCAAAAGAGCCTGGGAGTTGGAGTTTGAGGGACATCCCTTGGTCATTCATACCTGATACCGTACACTTAGTACTTAGGTAGGAGAGTTACTTAGGTGTGAACCCTGTATGTATGTTAGTAGTGGGACTATGGGCCTAAAGCAAGGAGGTAGGAGTTGCCTAGCCTTCTTATTCTTTCCAAGGGTCTCACATAGAAGATGTGAGGGGCGAGATAGATACCAAATTGAGCTTCTGAAGGAAAACTAGTTTCTTATACAAAACGAGCTGGTGTTCGAAGCGGGGGTCGCTCTTTCCTATTTGGGACATGAATGATGGTATCATAGGCGGTGTATGGGGCGGTCGCTATCAAACCTACTATTCTGACGGATTTATTTCCTCACTACTTAAGAGGCACAGCTATTTGTGATATTTTGATTCTTTGTCGAGTATGGTTACAGCGTGGAGTTTGACTAGCCTTACTCCCGCACAGAGTATTTGACATGAAGAGATGGACTCAAACAGAATTTGGAAAAGTAGGAGGGAATCTATAGCACAGCCAGAGGAATCTAGTTTTAGCATGCGAGGGCCCAGATACCATGTATGAAGGGTGGGATGGTCCAGAAGATGATGAGCGGAACCGACTGACACATTAGACACCGATTTCACAAGATGAGTAAAAAAAAAACCAGAATTTCCAACAACTCCGGTCATGTAGATGCAGCAAAAGTGCCTAGATAATGTCCATGTGAGAGAAGTAATGCAACCATGAGCCAACGATGCAGTAATGTTATGCAGGAAGAAGAAACAAAACAGTCCTCTGACATGCAGCTGGGGGGTTCATCAGATAATGCGATGTGTAAGTGCAAGATCAAAGCTAAAGACCGATGCAAGACGAGATGCGAAATTCTTAGAAACATTCCCACTCAGAAAATACACACCATCGCGCGACACGGTCTGCCAGGACCAGTCCTCGCCACACCCCACGCTCGCCGATCTTGATGACTGTCTCCCATACGCTGCCATCGGCGGTGCACTCGCTGGGTGAGTCGGAGAGGTTCGGGCTGCTGATCATATGGTCAGCTTTCCGGGTAAGCCGTAGAATCTTGCCGGAGGGCGATTGGATTGCTAGCTTCGCAGGCTTTTCCCGTCCAGAGCTGGATCGTGTGGATGATATGGCCGAGGTTGATGCAGAAAACTCGTTGGATACCGTTGACAAAGTCGACCCTCCCGCAGAGCTTGAAACCATACTGAGTGCACTCGCAGGTCGGGAAAACACCGACGGGGAGACGCGGCCACTGAAGCTATTTTCAGTACTAGCTGGTTGGGGTGTAGGCGAAGAGGGATGTTGGCGAACAGCAAAGACAAATGTGTTGTTGACAGCCAGTTTAGAACACTGGGGCTGAATAATGTACAAGTCATGGCGCTGGGCATGAGGCGTCGGGTGGCGCAGGACAAACTCATATGGGGGGTTTTCTCCTGCATGGATGATTGGAAGCGCAAATGCAAGTGGGTGAGGTATGTCTCGGCTAGAGTGCATGAGTCCCTTTCGGCCTGCATAAACCTTGACCATGCCTTGTCCCTCGTCGCTAGGCAAGATAGCTTTGATAGTTATGCGTTTGTAGCCATTAACCCACTCGGGTTGGACGAGTGCACGTTTTCGCACAATCTCTCCACTCTCGAAGAAGTCCCCATCGGCATCACGAGCGAATCCAGGCGCCTCGACTTCTGCAGCGCATTCCACGTCCGCTGGAACTAGTACACGAACTTGAAGGACCTCTAAGCCTTCCAGTCGAAAGACGCTAGTATCATAATCCGGAAATTGTATGTCCATCTTGAAATATGTCGGGCAGGCAGTCGGGAGCGCGAGGAGGACATCCGGAGATATAGGAGGGCAAATATGCTGCCCCTCAGGCTCAAGCGGCACATGCGTATAACAGAGCTCGAGAGGCCGAGCTAGGAAATACCAAGGCTCGGCCACTGTGGCATTCGTAGTCACGAACTGGTTTCTTTGAGGGTTGGTCGGACTAGCAAGGGAACAATCCATAAAACGCCATTCGCCATCAACGAGTACCGCGTTCCACCAATGATTTGGGCGTGAAAGACTGCCCATCTCGAACATCTCCCCTGGAGTTTTGAGAAAGCCTTCAATTACCTCGGCATGAAGACCAACTGCACCGCACATCTCCCTGACCAGGTAGGCAACTTCCTGGGCGCAGCCTCTTTTAGTTTGCAGAACACGCTTCAAGTCGATCCCGACATTTTCAATTGGCTCGTCCCACGCAATCTTCTCGCTCACCCAGGTAAATATAGCGCGCAACCTCTGGACGTCGCTCTTGTACGGACGGCAGACATATCCCTGGGCAAGACTCATCGGATTGGTCATGGGGGGAAGACTGTTGACGAAACGTGCGCTTTTGTCAACGAGGGTAAGATTGACGTTGCCGAAATCGGTAGGTTCGCCAATAGGTAAGCCGTCAATACTCTCTTCCCCTTCTGCGGTTTCGTAAAGCTCCTCCACAGCGTAGATTACCGGGTGATCCATCATCTGACACCTCTCTGCTCTTTCAACCCTTTCATTCCGACTGGGAGAGCTTGCACGATTCACATCGCGCCGAACCTGTACCCAATCTATAGGAGTGTTGCCCATTCCCATCTCACGAGCGGCGGTCTCTCGATGCGAGTGTGAGGAGAGGATCGGTGAGATTGCTCTTCCTTTCGTGGGAGAATAGGGTCCTCCGTTTTGTCCAACGGCAATACTACTCCTGGCATTCGCGGCGCCAGTTTTTGCCGATTCAAGTATCTTTTTGAAGAAGCCGGGCTTCTTCGCCTTAGGGGTGGCTAGCCCCCCAAACACACTGGTTGCTTCTTCCGGTGTAGTGGCTGACGTTGACCAAGGGATGGCGGAAGAAGCGCCCTGTCGAGAAGTGTTGTGACTCGAATGGTAGGATATGCCGCTCATCGGTGATTCGGGGCGTGACATCCGCGCGAGATCGCTGAAACCCCGGGCCCGGAAGGTATCTACTGCTGTGCTAGGCCTCTCGCCTGTTCCAATACCCCGTCTAGCATAGCTTCCGGCACTTGTTGCGCTGAAACCCCCAGCCGAAATGCCACTCATTAGGCTCTGGCTCGTTCTGTCGGTGCTAGAGCTCTGGTTGGTGCTGTTACTCTGCACGCCACTGGAAGAGTTTGTTGTACTTGACTTGTGGGTAAAACTTCGATTCAACATATCACTTCGGAGATCGTGTCCAGACCGTCGGCTTCTCAATGATGGTAAATGGGTCGGTATAGAGTTATGTCGTCCATGGTATGCTGCATGCTTTGGTGGCGGCGGAGGGGGCATATCGTCGTATTCATCGTCGTCGGCGTCGGCGGTTGGGAGTTGCATATCTCCGGAGCCTCGATGGCCTTGTTCCTGCATCTGGCGGAGCCGACTTTCCATACGTTGCACGTAGTTGTTGATCTGTGGCGGACCCTCGACAAAAGGATCGTGTGTGTAGACGCTATTCCTATACCCCGAGTCGCTATTGTAGCATTCTTTCCCCCCTTCGAATCCTAAAGATGTCAAAGGTCGATTGTTTGTTTGTGGGTGGCGGTCATCATGAAACGATTCGTAAGCGGCCGGTGACCAGGAGTTGTTGAACTCCGACTGTGGAGACTGCGAGTGTGAGCTCCTTGTCATTCCCATATCCTCAAGCGATGTCATCACATCTTCCATTGCATCCCGCAGTGGTGAAGGCGTTTGCCCATTCGTATCTGAATGGGCAGCTGGAGACGGCGTTCTTGAAAATGCAACATAGCGATCGTTCATGTCAAACTCATGTGGCACGCTCGCGCCTGCGGAAGGCTGACGGTAGATAGCAACTCTGTGAGGCGGAGGCGGCGGCGGCGGCGGGGAATCTTCACGCTCGGTTAGTAGTAGAGGAGAAATCTCTCGAGATGACGGATGCGATAGTTGCATATGATTTTGCACAGGCACAGATGGAGACAGAGATGAGTGATGCGCGATCTCAGGAAGCTGAGGTCGCGGGGATATTGCACGGGATGACGAGTGCGACAATTGAACCTGGTTGTGCATGGGTACCGAGGGAGATAAAGGCGAATGATGCGCGATCTCGGGAAGCTGAGGTCCAGGGGATATTTCCCGAGGCGGCGGGTGCGACAGTTGAACCTGATTTTGCACGGGAAACGAGGGGGACAGAGGCGAATGATTCGCGATCTCAGAAAGCTGAGGTCGAGGGGATATTGCACGAGGCGGCGGATTCGACAATTGAACCTGATTGTGCAAGGCAAGCTGGGGTCGGGGGGATACTCCACGAGGTGGAGGCCGAGAACGCGAGCGACTAGGGATATCGTGTTGTTGGGGAGCCGGTTCTTGTGGTAGACGCGGTGAAGCCCCCCGGGACGGTGGGCGAGATATTGACAGAGGTCGCGATAGGGAACTCTGTTGTTTGACCGCGCTAGTTGGGGTGCGTATTTGTTTCGTCTTCCGAGAAAGACTGCCGTCTCGAGGGGGCGTCTGGGGAATCGTGCTTCCGATCGGTGATGTGGAAGCTGAGCTTCCTCCAGAAGGTGCGAGAGCTTCCCTATGAGCTTGAAACGGCTTTCTAAAAACGGTCTTTTGCTTCTTTGGAGCCGAAGTTGGATTTGTGATTGGAGAGACAGCTGCTGGGCCCATAGGACTCATTGATCGGGTAACTGGAACAAAATTCTCCTCTAGTAGCTGGACGAAATTGGAGGGAAACAATCCCATCATGCGCCGGTCCCTTCGCAGTCGGCCCATCCACCATTGGCCGTCCCCCGCATTTAGACATTCAATCAAATCACCTTCCACAAATCCCAGATCACGTTTTGTTTCTCCTCCCCATGAGTATATTGCCCGACACCAGCAAGGGAATCGGGTCGGAATCTGAGGAGTAGTGGGGGGTGCCATCACAACAAGCTAGGAGGTATTAAGCGCCCGCGATAGGGAGTATAGCTTCCGCGCGGACCGCAAGTGACAGAAGTGAAACAATCGCGGGTGAGTCGCGCAATTGGGTTGACAGTGCGTCGCTTGATCCGGTCCGTTACGCTGGAGAAGCACAGCAAGTGAAGGAAGGGCTCAGGACCGGAGAGATAGGCCAAAGAATACAAACATGGTACGGGGAGGCGGAGAAGAGGAAGGGAGGAAGAGGGCGGGAAGAGAGAATGCGAAGCAGCGCCCGCCCTGTTGCTAGTCGGTCGAGGATTGGAGGGAAAGGGGGTGGGAAAGAAAAGGAAAGAGAGGAGAGAGAAGTGAGGAGAGAGGAGAGCTGAAAGGTGGAGGAACAACAGACGGTGACGCCCGAAGTTGTTTTGCTGGCTGTAGCTGTGACTGGACGGAGGCCCGTGTTTACGTGGGCGCCTGTTCAGGACTAGCGCACTGCCTTATCGATAAGCTTATGCCGATCTCAAGCTTGAAGCTTCCATCGTTCTTCAACCTCTCGAGGCCACACTGGCACACGCCACTATCTCTCTCTTGTGTTCAACTCATCAGGTACATCTCTTGATTCCGTCTCAATAATACCGCCCCGAATATACGTATTCTTTGATACAGTTCCTTACTGCGAAGAATCCCAGTGCTGCCAAGCCCCCAAGTTCTACTAGGCAGATCCATGGTTCTTGTCCGATCCCGCGCCAGCTTCCAGGGCCGGGGCCCGTATTCTAGTGGAATGTTGCTTAGACTATCCTCCATTTGCGGCGGCAGCTGCTGACGAGTTTTAAGTCCCCGACATAAACCTCGGCAACTTGCCTGGACGACAAAGATATCTCTTAGCTTGATGATAGCATTCCTCACCACCAGTGACCACTGTTGAAACCAACTGGGAAACCAGGTCCCCGGAAGGTTGATTAACCACCTATCTTGTAAAAGCCGCATACCGAGCAAAACAACTAACATAGCAGTGGTCGGTCGAAACATTCTCTCTAACGCGGCTTATTTGTGATGCTGACTAAAGTCTCGACACTAGTTAACGTAATCGGTCACCCAGCGGGTCAGGACACCGAGCGGGTCACCTCTGTTTCCCACACAAAATGGCACTTTTTATACGTTTGATATCTCAACAACGAAGTCATATAATTATTAGATTTTCAGGATATTATATATATGCTACTTTGTATGCTATCTTTTTTTTTTTTCGTTTTCTGTCCTCTTCTAGATATCTTGATATTTATGTTGTAAATTGTGAAGAATACAAGTATAATATATAATTTCCCAAGAAATATGTTGAGCTTCGATCTAACCACTGGCGGACGGACCCTGTGAAATTGTGAATCCAGGCTCGTGGTCCATCAACATATGCAGCCTGAGTAGTGGGTTGCCTCCTTGATTCAGCCCGCGATTAAACAGGGCAAGCTAGCACCCCCAAACAACAGCAATGGCATGACGTTCTATGCGTATAGCCCGATCGATCAACCACCCGGTTGTATAGCTACGGAGTATAGCCAGATCCAGGCCAAAGTTCACCGCTTCAGCAAAGATGGTTTCTGTTCGCTTAGCGCTTGATGATAGGGCGATCGACTTTCAACCATCTGATACGCATCCACCTTATGGCTTGACAGCCAGCCCAATGTCTCCACGGATTTGAGGAGATTGATGGCAGGGTGATAATAAAATAACAATGCAGTACAGATATGAGAGTCTGAAAACCACTGCAGGACCATTTGAGCATCCACACTCTCGAGCAGTCTCGCCATCTTGCGCCTTAGGGTCACCAAGCCACTTATGACACGAGTCCCCATTTTCTACAAAGGGTTAGAGCAGGTAATCCTCTGCTTAAGTCAGAACCCTCTTCAACAGTGATGACGTTTTAGATATCTGAGTTCAGGGAGCCCCGAGGTCGATAAATGTAACCCTAGGGTAAGTCGGCCAAGCCGACTGAGCAAAGATTGGATGGGTCCCGCTCAACCGAACACGTAGTAGCAGTGCTAATATCGATCATCTTGACAATGAGAAGCGTCAGATAAGCATGCTTCCAGTGTTCCCTTGGTTGAACCTCTGAAAAGGGTCATTGAAGCATGCTGGGCCAGCCACGTGACGCCATGTTCATTTCCATTTCCGGAACCACATTGTCAATTTCATAAGGTTCTAGATTTTTAGAGCTTGAGACCACGTCGATCCTACCACGCTTCTCTTCAAGGTCATCTATATTTATCCGCCGGTATAACTGGGTCACGCGTCGCAGTGTTACGCCTCATATCCAGTGTCTGTCGGTCAAGCAAACCAGGGACTTTTTGTGTGGCAATATGGCCCGGAAACACACGGCTGTCTTTCGACTCTTTCATCATGACAAGCTCCGATGAACTGTAGGGCCGTGCATTAAGATAGTGCGGCTCCCACCGGATCCCGGGAACCCCTCAATCTAGATCTATCTATTAAGAGAAGCTTTGTTAGAGGGCCCACAATATAGCGACCGTTGTATTCGAGCACTCTGACTAGTTGTTTTGCCAATGCTACCTCGCATGGGTCTGGGAATAGTATAGTCAGTGACTCAGTGCTGTGCACACCACCCCTGAAACATGGCGCACCCGTGGAAAGTGATCTACGTCCAAGTGAAGAGGGAAATCCAATCGGTATAAAGTGTGCTACACATCAGAATCGCGGCATCCCGAGCCCCTGGTTTGATCTGGACTTAATTGCCTACCGAGCAGATTCCGATTACTAACCTTCTAATCATGGAGGACCCATACCATGTCTATCTCTTCGGAGATCAGACGGGGGATTTTGAAGTCGGTCTCCGTCGTTTGCTGCAAGCAAAGGATCATACAATCGTTTCAGCATTCTTCCAGAAAAGTTATCATGCATTGCGCCAGGAAATTTCCAGCCTTTCGCCGTCGGAGCGCAGCATATTCCCACGGTTTACAAGCATCGTGGATCTGTTAGCAAGACATTGTGAATCTCCCGGGAACCCCGCGATTGAGAGCACGCTGACTTGCATTCATCAATTGGCCTGTTTTATCAAGTATGTTACCAGCTCTATTGCGGACCGTGATCCTTTTGAAACCTTATGCTGATCGTTGCTAGTTACTACGGAGACCTTGGCCATGCCTATCCTTCAAGCTCTAGCAGCCAGCTTGTCGGATTGTGTACGGGTTTGCTCAGCTGTGCCGCTGTTAGCTCTGCAAGTAACATTGGAGAACTACTTGCGCCAGCTGTCCAAGTAGTTGTCGTGGCTCTCCGACTGGGGTTATGTGTCCGCCGCGTCCGAGGACTAGTCAACCAGGACCAAACCGCATCGCTAAGCTGGTCAGCCCTGGTGTCTGGTGTTAATGAAGATGACGGGGCAGATTTGATTGCCAGTTTCAGCAGCCAAAATGTGAGTTATCCAGCCAGCGCTTGGTAAACTTCTGATATTGAACCGTTAATAGGCCATTCCTCCTTCATCTCGACCTTACATTAGCGCAGTGTGCGCAAGCACATTGACTATCAGTGGTCCGCCTGTTGTCCTCAGCCAGTTTTTAGAGACTGAACGATTAAGGCAATATAAGATCATTAGAGTCCCAATCTCCGGACCATACCATGCTTCCCACCTGTATGATGACCGAGACGTGGAGAGAATTCTCGAATCCTGCGACAATGACATTGTCTACAACTACAAACCCAATATCCCGGTCTTGTCAAGCAACACAGGGCAGTGCATTTTCACCGAGGACATGCACGACTTCCTCAAGGTTGCTTTGGAGGAGATTTTGCTGCGTCAAATGTGCTGGGACAAGGTGACTGATTCATGCACATCAATCTTGAAGTCTGTCGGCGATCAGACAAGGAAGAAGTTGATTCCGATTTCTACCTCCGCTACGCAAAGTCTGTTTAACTCGCTTAAAAAAGCAAACCTATCAAACATGGACGTGGATGGAGGCATCGGCGATATCACGGCAGAAACCAAAACGGCCAATGACACCGGCAGAGCAGAGCTTTCCAAGATAGCTATCATTGGGATGTCAGGGCGATTCCCCGAATCCGAAAGCCCCCAGGACTTTTGGAATCTTTTATACCAGGGTCTTGATGTGCACAGGAGAGTTCCTGAAAACCGATGGGATGCAGATGCACATGTTGATCTCACTGGCACGGCGAAAAATACAAGCAAAGTGCCCTATGGATGCTGGATCCGGGAGCCTGGCTTATTTGATCCTCGCTTCTTCAACATGTCTCCCCGTGAAGCGCTCCAGGCGGACCCTGCTCAACGGCTTGCGTTGCTTACGGCTTATGAGGCTCTAGAAGGCGCAGGGTTTGTCCCAGATAGCACCCCCTCAACCCAAAGAGACAGGGTTGGTATTTTCTACGGGATGACCAGTGATGATTACCGCGAAATCAACAGTGGCCAAGACATCGATACCTACTTCATTCCAGGTGGCAACCGCGCTTTCACACCGGGTCGCATCAACTATTATTTCAAATTTAGCGGCCCCAGTGTTAGTGTCGATACGGCCTGCTCTTCCAGCCTTGCCGCTATTCACTTGGCCTGTAACTCAATTTGGAGGAATGACTGTGACGCCGCCATTTCTGGTGGTGTCAACATTTTGACAAACCCAGACAACCATGCCGGCCTGGACCGTGGCCATTTCCTTTCCAGAACCGGAAACTGCAATACATTCGATGATGGGGCCGATGGCTACTGCAGGGCAGATGGAGTCGGCACTGTTATTCTCAAACGGCTTGAGGATGCGCAGGCAGATAATGATCCGATTATTGGTGTCATCAACGGCGCATATACGAACCATTCAGCGGAGGCGGTCTCAATTACTCGTCCTCATGTTGGCGCCCAGGCATTCATCTTCAGAAAATTGCTCAATGAAGCAAATGTCGATCCTAAGAGTGTGAGCTACATTGAGATGCATGGGACCGGTACCCAAGCTGGAGACGCCGTGGAAATGCAGTCGGTCTTAGACGTCTTCGCGCCCGATCATAGGCGCGGGCCCGGGCAATCGCTTCACCTTGGCTCTGCTAAGTCAAATATCGGACATGGTGAATCGGCATCTGGTGTGACTTCTCTTCTTAAGGTATTGTTGATGATGAAGGAAAACACGATACCGCCGCATTGTGGGATCAAGACGAAGATCAACCACAACTTTCCGACAGACTTATCACAAAGAAACGTCCACATTGCGCTCCAGCCCACCCCTTGGACTCGTCCATCGCCTGGAAAGCGCCGAACGTTTCTGAACAACTTCTCTGCCGCTGGTGGAAATACTGCTCTGTTGGTTGAGGATGCTCCCATTCCAGAGTGCAGTGGACAAGATGCTCGATCTGTACATGTTGTTGCTATCTCTGCACGATCCCAAACAGCTCTTAGGAACAATGTCGAGTCACTTGGCCAGTATATCAGTGACCAAGAGAAGACTTTTGGGGTCAAGGAAAGCAACATCCTCCCAAGTTTGGCGTATACTACCACCGCACGCCGCACTCATCACCCTTTCCGAGTGACTGCTATAGGATCCAGCCTACAGGAATTGCGTGATTCTCTAAGTGTAAGCGCTCAGAGAGATGTCACGGCGGTGCCTTCGAAGACCCCTGGTATCGGGTTCGTTTTCACGGGCCAAGGTGCCCAGTATGCAGGAATGGGCAAGCAGCTGTATGAAGATTGTTCCCATTTCCGGTCTATGATTGAGCACTTTGACTGCATCTGCCAAAACCAGGGTTTTCCTTCTATCCTCCCTCTTGTTGATGGAAGCGTGCCTCTGAGCGAACTGGGCCCTGTTGCGGTGCAGCTTGGGGCCACGTGCGTGCAAATGGCCTTGACTAGTTTCTGGTCATCCTTGGGGATAACGCCTTCCTTCGTTATGGGCCATAGTCTTGGCGACTACGCTGCCTTGAATGCTGCCGGCGTACTGTCCACTAGTGATACAATATACGCCTGTGGTCGCCGAGCTCAGCTTCTTACAGAGCAATGCGAGGCTGGGACCCATGCCATGCTAGCCATCAAAGCTCCACTAGTTGAGGTCAAGCAACTGCTGAATGAGGATTTACATGACATGGCCTGCATTAACTCACCCTCGGAGACTGTCATTAGCGGCCCCAGATTTGCTATTGATGACCTCAGCCAAGATTGCTCAAAGCAAGGATTGAAGTCAACCATATTAACTGTGCCCTATGCTTTCCATTCCGCTCAGGTCAACCCCATATTGGGAAGCCTAGAAGAGGTCCTGCAGGGAATCACCTTCAATAGGGCATCAGTGCCCTTCGTTTCCGCTCTTCTTGGAGAAGTTATCACAGAAGCTGATTCCCATATTTTCAACGCAAAGTACTTGGTGAGACACTGCCGAGAAACCGTCAATTTCCTGAGTGCATTCGAGGCACTAAGGAATGCCAAAATAAATAGCGATCAGACTATATGGATTGAGGTTGGTCCGCATACGATTTGTTCGGGAATGGTAAAAGCCACACTCGGACCACAGGCACCCACCATTGCATCCCTCCGGCGCGAGGAAGACACATGGAAGGTCCTCTCGACTAGCCTTTCAACTCTTTACTTGGCCGGTATCGACATCAACTGGAAACAATATCACCAGGACTTTAACTCTAGTCATCGAGTACTCCCACTGCCCGCCTACAAGTGGGATCTGAAGAATTACTGGATACCTTACAGGAACAACTTCTGCCTCACCAAAGGCTCATCTGTGGCTACCGTTGATGTCCCTGCACAGTCCACCTTTTTGTCGACTTCTGCCCAGAAAATTGTGGAGAGTGGCGATGATGGAGCATCGGCAACAGTGGTGGTGCACAACGACATAGCAGACCCAGATCTGAACCGAGTTATCCAGGGCCACCAGGTCAATGGAGCTGCCATTTGCTCTTCGGTAAGCACAGTTCACCCATAATTGTTGCTATGGTTTTGATACTGACAGAATTTGAAGTCTCTTTATGCAGATGCTGCCCAAACCGTAGTGGAATACCTCATAGAGAAGTACAAACCCGAATTCAAGGGCTCCGGCTTAGACGTATGCAATGTGGTCATCCCCAAGCCTCTCATTGCCAAGACTGGAAAAGAGCAGTTCAGAGTTTCCGCAACTGCGAATTGGAGAAATAAATCCGCATCCATTCAAGTCTACTCTGTGACCCCGGAAGGTCAAAAGCTTGTTGACCATGCGCAATGTGAAGTCAAGTTCTTCGACTGCGCAGCCTCCGAACTAGAATGGAAGCGAAGCTCTTACTTAATTAAGCGAAGCATCGAACTTCTCGAAGATAATGCCCTCAAGGGAGGGGCCCACCGCGTGCAGAGGGGAATGATCTACAAGCTCTTCAGTGCTCTGGTCGACTACGATGAGAACTACAAGTCGATCAGAGAAGTTATTCTTGACAGTGAGCATCATGAAGCCACCGCGTGGGTCAAGTTCCAAGCGCCACAGGGCAACTTCCATCGCAACCCATACTGGATTGACAGCTTTGGGCACCTGTCTGGATTCATTATGAATGCCAGTGACACGACAGACTCCAAAAACCAAGTTTTTGTGAACCACGGATGGGATTCCATGCGATGCCTGAAGAAGTTCTCAGCGGATGTCACTTATCGCACCTATGTGAGGATGCAGCCATGGCAGGACTCTATCTGGGCAGGCGATGTTTACATCTTCGAGGGGGATAGTATTGTCGCGGTGTATGGAGGTGTCAAGGTAGGACAACCCCTTTTAACTGAAGAGTTGCCACTCACGCTCGTCAATAGTTCCAAGGTCTGCCACGTAAAATCCTCGATACTTTCCTTCCACCAGCAGGAGCCTCGAAAACACCCCAGAAGCCGATGCAGACTGGAAATGCCACTGCCCGACCGAAGGCCCCAATGGCTATGAAATCCTTTGCCAAAAAGTCAGCGGGTCCAAGCTTGGTAGTGCGGGCACTCGGTATCTTACTATCGGAAGTTGGGTTGTCAGAATCTGATATCTCAGACGACCTAGTATTTGCAGACTGTGGCGTCGACTCGCTACTCTCTTTAACGATCACCGGCAGATATCGGGAGGAGTTGAACTTAGATCTCGATTCATCAATCTTCGTCGACCAGCCAACTATCCGCGACTTCAAGCGGTTTGTGGCTCAATCAAACCCGTCCGACACAGGCGATTCCTCGTCCAGTGATCGTGAATCTGAGTTCTCCTTCAACGGTGACAGCTCGTCCGGAGTATCAAGCCCAGCAACACCCGGTATTTCGGAGCCAACAAATGGAAAGGTCATACAGGTTCAAGAGAGTGATGCCATGAAAGAGATTCGAGCCATCGTAGCCGATGAAATAGGTGTTCCGGCGGAAGATATCCAGGGTAGTGAGAATCTAGGCGAGATGGGAATGGATTCGCTTCTTTCTCTTACCGTCCTGGGTAGAATCCGTGAATCGCTGGATATGGACTTGCCAGGAGAGTTCTTTATTGAGAACCAGACCCTTGACCAGATCGAAACCACCCTTGATCTGAAGCCCAAAGTTGCACCGGCTCCCACTCCAGCTGCACAGCCTATCCCATTGTCAGAGACCGCTCGAATGAAAGAGCTGGCCGCAAAATCGACTAGCGGTGGTCACCCACCAGCGACGTCTATCTTATTGCAGGGAAACCCAAGGACAGCCACAAAAAACTTTTTCCTTTTCCCTGATGGTTCCGGCTCTGCGACATCTTACGCCACCATCCCTGGTGTGTCTCCCGACGTCTGCGTATACGGACTCAACTGCCCGTACATGAAGACACCAGAGAAACTGAACTGCGGCCTTGACGAGCTCACAATCCCTTACTTAGCCGAGATCCGCCGCCGCCAACCAAAGGGCCCCTACAACTTCGGCGGGTGGTCCGCAGGCGGCATATGCGCCTACGACGCTGCCCGAACCCTAATCCTCAAGGAGGGCGAACAAGTGGACCGTCTCCTCCTCCTAGACTCTCCATTCCCCATCGGTCTCGAAAAGCTCCCACCGCGTCTCTACGGCTTCTTCAACTCCATCGGTCTCTTCGGCGAAGGCAAGACCGCGCCCCCAGCCTGGCTCCTCCCCCACTTCCTGGCTTTCATCGACTCCCTAGACGCCTACAAGGCCGTCCCACTCCCCTTTGATGACGAGCAGTGGGCCAACAAAATGCCAAAAACCTACCTGGTCTGGGCTAAGGACGGAGTCTGCTCTAAGCCTGACGATCCCTGGCCCGAGCCGGCGCCAGATGGAAGCAAAGACCCCAGGGAGATGGTTTGGTTGCTCGGCAACCGGACAGACCTTGGTCCTAACAAGTGGGATACACTCGTTGGACCACAGAATGTCGGCGGTATTACGGTCCTCCAGGGTGCGAACCACTTTACCATGACCAGGGGGCAGAAGGCGAAGGAGCTAGCTGCTTTCATCGCGGGTGCTCTTAGTGCTTAATTAACTAGAGGGGTTACTTGAGCCTTGAGCCTTGAGCCTTGAGCCTCTTGAGCTTTGGGGGTGTGGTGGGGTGTGGGGTGTGGCAAAAGTGCTTTAACTACTAACTTAACTGCCCAGCCTAATTCGTTTTCTATTTTGCTGCTCTTTTGTTGTCTTAAGTTTTGATTTACTAATCTACCTTATTATGTACTATGAACCAACTAATAATAATATGCTGCTTTTGTTGAGGAACATCTTTGCCAGAATCTATTCTAGATACCAGCCCTGAGAGCCAGTTGCAACAATCTTGGATACTTAAGGTTACTATCAAACTGCCAAAAGCCTCGGTGGGAAATCAGGCAGTCCGTGTCTAGACCATTCGAATGAGCAACTATGACATGGTGCATGTTTCAAGATTCCTACTGGTCTGTGTCACAGCAGGAAAGGCAAGATGTACAGTAGCATTTTGCACTCAAGGCTGGTGCACGTCAATGTTATGTCATGACCTGCCAGAGCCCAGCCTGCCATATAAAGTAGATGGTACGGTGGATCCAGATAGATGGGTGTTTGTGTAGGTAGTACAGTGACATTCATTCATCTAAGTAGTCGTCATAGAGTGTGGCAGTGGGTAAGATTGAAGCTCAACACCAAAAAATTGACAAGGAAAGAAATAGGGGGCGAAAAAGAAAAAGAAAAAGAAAATCAAATAAATCGCCACTCTAACACAAGGAAATGCATGTTAGATTGCTCAATTCAAAGTTGAGGATTTGCGAGGGATATGGGTCATAGAGACATCTCAGAACTAAACCTCAGTGCGCTGCCACGGCCCGGGAAGTTTGAGCCATTGTTATTATTGATCCCTGGGCTTGTCGGGCGGCTGTGATTTCCCGCAGTTAACTTTGGGCTTCTTGGTTGAGTGCTCGTTGAGCGAGTGGATGGGCGGTTTTTGCGAATTTCACGGAGCTCGTCCTCTTTCCTTTGGAGGATTTCTTCGCGCGATGACAGCAGCGATTCTAGCTCCGCGATGCGGGATATGTGATGGCTTTCATCATTCTTTAGATTCATTTCCCGTAACCGAGCAGCTTCGCCAGTGACTTTGCGTTTGAGCGCCTCATTTTCTTCCTTGAGCTGGCGGAGCTCAGTTCCAGATTGGGCGGCGACGTTGGAGGCTGTTTGGTATTGCTCTCGAGTGTACTCGGCCTGCTTGTTTGCGAAGTCGGCTTTTCGCTCCAAGCTTGCATTCTCTTTTGCAAGACGGCGGGTTTCCTCCCTTGCCTTTTCCAATTCTGCCATGTCCCCTCCACCGTTTTTAAGTTCTTCACGTGTTTGCTCTAAGTCATGCCTCAGCTGAGTGCGTTCATCCTTCAATTTCGTGATATCTTCCTTCTGTTTTTCCAGTTTCTGGTCGGATGTTGCCTTGGTTTCAAGTAAACGGTCACGCTCCTCTCGAACTTTATGTAGATCCGTCGTTCGTGATTCATAGCGATGTTGCAGCGACTCTAGGGTTTTCTCCCTCTCGTGTAAGCGAGACTCAGTCGCAGCAAATGTTTTCTGGAGCTTCTCGAGCTCTGCCGCATGCGTAGTTCGCATTTGTATCAGGTTCTTCTCCAGGAATTGTATTTGGCTGTCCAAGGTTTGTGACACTCCCTTCGAGCTGAATGTGACTTGACTAGTATCTGGAGACCCATCCATCCTCGGTCTTTTTGAGATCGATTCAATAGAGTCTTCCACCTGTTATACTGTAAGCCAAACGTACAGCGACGGAGATCTACAGTATTTACTTACGAACAAGCGTTTCTCGGCCAGAGAATCAGCCGGTTCGGCGCTTTCCACTTGAGACAGGCTGAGTCCTTCAGCTTGGGTGGGCTCGGCCAAGTTCGCCTCGCGCAGAGGCTCAACAGGAGGCAGTGACCAAAATGCATTGAAATTGTCTGAGAGCAGGCAAGTTACGATTTCGTCTGCATCTTCGTGCACCCCTAGGGCGTTGTCCTGAAGGTCTCCGACTATATCGCGAAGCTGCAGCGAATAACGAAGGACGAGAGAAAGGTGCTCCGGTGTCGAAGAACCCGGAAAACATAGCTCCACGTGTTCACTTGAATTAGCGACCATAAGTCGAATGACTGGTAACAAATGTCCATTGCGAGCAAATGTCGTCCGTATATGTTCCACGGCAGGGTTCTTTGTGCTTAGCGAAGAGTCAAGCGCAATGAGTGCCGACGGAGCCTTGTACGTTTCCACGATGCCCTCGCTTTGAACCGTTTGGATTCCAAAGCTTAGAGCTCCCTTTATCATAGAAAACTCCACGCTGGTGCCGGTACCCATCTCCCCACGTGGGCGTGTGTATTCAAATCCTTTGCCATTCAGATAACGTTCAACAACTCTCTGTGTCTGTTCTCCTCGGACCATTATCACCAGATGTATATCATGGTCGCCCGCAGCCTTGATAAGGTAGTTTAGTAGCAGAAATTTTGCACTCGAGTAGTCTGCCCAAGCAGCTTCCTGTTCAAATTTTGATTCAGCATCGTTCATGTGTTGCGCGACATTTATATCAGGGTGGGTTGCTGCGTTGCTGAGGCGCTCTAGTACTTGTTGCATTGATGATACAACTCGCTCCTGCTGCGGTAGATGTCAGACTGAGGAACAACATGTTAGGTACTTGATCGCCTTACCTCAGACTCTGGAATTTGCTGAGACTTGACGTCATCGACAAGTGCCAATACACCTTCTGACTCGTTTAATAATACCTGTTCGTAGTCATCTTTCACTCGTGAATCCATGGGGAGTGGCACAGCAAACTCGGATGGACCAAGATAGAGAGAACCTGGAGACTGCTGTTCTGTGTGGCTTATTGTCAACGCACCGGGATGAATGGTCTGGATAGCGTCGAGCTCATGTGTCTGTGGCTCCGCCTCCTCTAAAGAAGCTTCTGGCACTGTTTCTTGGATTAAATCTGGATGGGAATAATCCTTATCCACCCTTACGCTGAGAGGCGCAACGGTTTCGGGTACAGGCAGCGGCTCAGAAGCCTCGATATCCCCAACAGAGGATGGAGTCGCGCTTGGGTCATTTTGCAAAGCCTCGACAGTGCTCTTCTCACGCAACCTGTCATATGCATTTCTAATCTTTTCCCGCGGCGTTGAACCTTCAATGTGACTATATTTCGCCATTATTTGGGCCAGAGAACCCCCTTCCTTTTTCTGGCTTTGGTCATCCATGGTGGCAGATGAAGCAGAGAAATATGCCGTCGTATATTGTGTGTTCAAAGCGCCAGATACTGGTGCGAAACCTGTAGGGCCAGTGGTACGTTGAGAAGCAAGAAATTGACTTCCTGACGAAGGCAACCGAGGTAACGGAGAAGCCGGTAACGCAGGAGTGATTGGAGAGAGGCCAATGGCGTTACTGGATGTCTGTACGCCAGGTGTAGTGGGAGGTCGACTGGTCAAAAGTTGTGAAGTGTTCGCTGGGACCGAATTTGGCACGGGGGCCGTAGGTCTAGCGGGAGAATAGAGTCGGCGGGTATTGGGATTAGTACTATCAAAAGCGGGACTAAAATTGCCTGCTGATGTATGCCTGTTGGATAGGGAAATCGGAGGATGGAGAATGTTGGAGGAAAATCCGATTGAGTTTGCCGATTGTTGAGAGCCAAATGTACCTAGGCGAGGACCCGTCCGCGGAGTTTGACTTTGTGATAAGAACAGAATAGAGGGAGTTTCCGGGATTTCCGTCCGAGGACTAGGTTGAACCGTAGTCGGCCTTGTTCGAAATGCCCCAAGGTCTTCGGAAATCGCTCCAGCCAGATTCGGATTCCGGGTATCCCACGCAGGTGCTATGCCGGCAAAATCCGCGTGCTCCGTTATTGAATCAGAAGGCTGTTCGAATTCGTCGGGGAGGCGATATTCCGGCGGAATTGGCGCTCTCGGAGAGTCCTCAAACACGTTTTGGCTACGGTTCCTTGTCGGAAATTTTGTATCAGTGTAGGATTGATTAGGGGTCTCGGCAGCTAAGGTCAATTGTACGGGTCCGTCGATTTCCTGGGAATGCGCCTCCGATATAGCGTCGAGCGGAACGAACAAAGGGGAGTTTGAAGACCGTTGTGATATAGTTTCTTGTTCGGGTGTCTCAGCACACTCATCGGAGACTGAGTTATGCAATTGCGTCGGAGATGGTTCAACTGGGGCGCCGTTTCTCTCAGAAGCAGGTCGTTCCTGTTCTTTTTTTCCCTTCCAGACCTGTATCGCAGCTTCACTAGCGTATTCTTTCGGTTCCTGATCGAAGTAGCGGTGTTAGGCGACCCTCCGAAATGGCACCAGGCTAAGTGTTAGAGGGCTGAACCCACCCAAGTTGGCGACCAGGGCCCTGCCCAATCAAACAGGTATTGGGATGCTGTTTCGTCCAAGATGCCGTTAATTTCCCACTCCTCGTCTTCGGCGTCGTCTTGAATCTCGTCTGCGCTAGAGCCTTCTTCGTCGCTTGAGGTAACGGTGTAGCGGCAGTTCCGCTTTTCTCTTTTGGAGGGTGAGGATGCTGTGAACACTGGCGATGCTTTCCGCTTGGTGCGCATTTTAAGCATGCGGAGAAACGGCGCGGCTCTGTTTAGTCATGATAGAAAGATCCAAAAGCAAAACGGAGAAGAAATATGGAAGATAAGTATTGGTAGAGCCCGCGATATCTCTGTGAAGAGAACAAAGGCCAAATCCACTGGATAAGGTGAAGAGTAGGAGTGAGTATGGACCTTAGTTGATGGGGAACTTCACGGCTGATCGCCCACACGTGACGTGTTATCAGCCAAGCTTCACTACTATTGTTCTAAACTTCTAAACCTTGCTCAAACTTGGCTAACAAATGAATATTGGGAGTTTAAAAGAGGGTTACGAGCTCAGAGGCTATGCGGTGGTCCTGGTTCATTGCTGATTAAAGTGGGCGGGGACTTTATAAGTTTGCTTGAGTACTTCGCATTCTAAGATATATACTTCGTTCTATTCTAAACGTTCTAGGAATTCTCACTCTATCTGTTCATGGGAAGTGATCCTGCTCATTCCGCCATCTCTCGAAATTATATCCAAGTTGTTCAAGCGTTTTGATCGACCACCTCTCCTGGCCCTTAGTGAAAAATGCTTTCCGCATCTCGGGAACCATCTCTCGCATCCATCTTTCTTTCTCGCCCCATCGATTGCACTGCTTGCCATTGCCATCATTGATAAGCCCAGGGCGTGTCTCAGCTGTGGATGCCCAGTCATGGAGCATGTTTAGATACTCAGCATCTAACGGAAAGGGCATAAGGTGAAAGCCAGGGCCATCACCTTTCCGGGTAACAGCTGAGCTTTCCCATGATTCCATTTCGGTGGTAGACGGAAGACGAAGACGGCCGGACCACACGCGGGAGAAGACGGCAGCTTGATTCTCGGATAGGGGAAAGGGGATGATCCTCTGAGGCAGGACAGGGAACACAAGTGTGGGGTCATGGATGTAGAAAAGATGCTGGTAGGTGTTTTGTACCCTGCGTCCGTGGGTAATGATGGGAGGATCAAGGGAAGATAGAAAAGGGAAAGAATAGAAGAACCCTGTGCAAAAGACAATTGCATCGATATCCTGCTCGACCCTCCCATCCGCAAATCGGACAGCTCTCTCATGAGTATCTGGCGAGAGGAATTCAACAATTTCGGGGTAATAGGCCTTGTCTGCGGCAACCGAAGGTGATAGGTAAAGGTCCGTCCGTTGTGATGCCAGCACCTGCCCTTTGCTCACTTCATTGATTTGGTTGCCAATATCAAGCCCGGATGCGGAACTTCCGATAACAATGACCTTTTTGTTACTGAAAGGCTTTGGCGAGTCATAGAACTTGGAATGTGTGATGACACCTGGGTAGGCCTTATTCCAGCTCACGATTCCTGAAATATCTGGTAGGTATGGAACATCGAAATGGCCACTTGCGGCAACCACGGCATCATAAGAGGCGGTTGTTGAGGCCCCGCTGCGCAGGTTTCGTGTTGTCACCGTCCAGGCTGCCGTGTTGCTATCCCTTTGAACATCTAATACCTGGGTCTCAAACTGGATGTGTTTCTCGATATCTTCTCCATACTCCCTCACATACTCCTTCACAGTGAAATGCCTGGGGAAATCTTGCACGTCGGTTGGAAATTGCTTCTCCCCAAATGCCATCAATTCCTTAGGTAGATTTGTATCCAAAGTATCATATATCGGAGAAATAAATGTGGGCTCTTGACTGTTCCTGGAGGCCTCGCTAGGAAGCCAGGATGGCTCTTCGAGTGGCTCATCCGGACTCAGTTGCGGTACTGGGGTTGGAACTGCCCCCTTCAGCGTTCCTGGACTGTAATTCCACACTCCTCCCATAAAGCTTCTTCGTTCAAAAACATCAATCGTGTCAAAGCATTTCTCAGCCAGCAGATATCTAATCACAAATAAGTAATGGGAAGACAGCCTGGAGATGGTTCGTATACTTCACCGAAGCAAGACCGGCTGGTCCAGCACCGATGACTGCTATCCGGTGAATCTGCTTGGATAATGCTATCATTTCACCTCATATCACCATTAGGCGTCAATGGTGAAATTCCCAAGAAGCACCCTGAATAATTTGGAGTATTTGACTACCCAATATGCTACTAAAATGGCGTGCCTCCCGATGCCGGAATAAGCCCCGCCGTACCTCATAGTGCTGCTAGGGATCAATCAAAGCTACTATAACTAAGTCGGTATTATGGATGATTTTTAGGATAAATTTATGTTTTAAAAATATTATGCAAGTTAGAAGCTGAGAAACCTCTCAAACCACCTGAATACTGTGATAATACTCCTAAGTCTATACTGTGAGCAAAGATACCGGTAATATTACGAGTGAGATACGATTAGGATGGGGCGATCACTGACAAGCTTGGTCGGTCAATTGTGACCATCAAACACCACCAAACGCGTCTCCAAGGACTACCTCCTGGAAAGGTTCGCCATTATTCTTAACCCTTTCAAGGCTGTCGCACATCGGATTCTTCGTCACATGACAGACTATGCAGCGCCTATGATTCAGAACCATGAGAGACACAGATTGATTTCCGGCGCCGACGATGCACACCAACAACCAGCCTTTAGTGTCTGAGCCAATACGTTCAACTGCCATTCCGATTGCGCAGCTCTCCCCCGACGTTGATAGTCTTCAACAGAGCTCTATCCATTGCATCGTAACGCTTTTATGGCCGTACTCGTCGTCTACAAAATCCTTCAGTCTCCTCCTAGCCGAGCCCGATTTCCGCCTTCGACGGTCAAATGGACAAGTGAAAGTGTTTTTTCACGGCCATGTGGCGGAGGAAGTGGCTAGAACTCATGTTGGTATTGGCGATAATGTGTACCTGAGCCTTGCTGGATCAAGGCTGTCGAAGAACGATGCGGCGACCCAAACACCTGGTAAAGGCATCTCATGGGATGTGCACTTCGACGCCACAGCCTTTCTTGAGGTGATTTCTTGGAAACAACCCTCGGACCATTAGCAATATGCTTACTTGATATAGGTCTGGCACGATTCCAAACTCCTGTCCACAGTCAAACTCGACCGGTCCTCGCTTACCCCTCCGCCCGCGGATAACATAGTGGTGGCCCCAAGTACACCCGCGGCCAATGGTTTTACTCACGCATCCGGTCCTATTGGCTCGACTTCATGGCAATCTCCAGCTTTTATAGGGAGGACTCGGGCTTCGTTTGGTTTCACTGGTCCCGCCATTGATCCCTTTGTGGAAGAAGATGGCTCTGTGCCTGGAAAGGGAAGGAAACGACCGAGGTTCAGCATGCGAAGCAGTGAATGGCGTGTGATTAATGAACCGGAGAGTCCGAAGGATAGGGAGCTACCGGAGGATTGGATGACTATGTTTGACGAAGAACTGGCGAACGGGTCGGATGCCGGGGAAGAAACCATTACTCAAGATACTGAGGAGTCTGCTGTTCAGCCATCTTCAGAAGCTCTCACGGAAACTGCCCCAGCCTTGGATACTGACACCGCCATGGTAGACGTTCGACCAGATACCTCAGCCTCAGTAACAAACCCGCATACTGATCGCACAAACGACGACGTCCAATTCATCCGTCCTGATATTACTCCGAGGAGCGTTCCTGAGTCCACCAAGCTGGGCGGCCTGGACCACGCTTCCCACCTTCCGACGGATACGCCACGTCTACACCCGATTCCTTCCCCTGGACTTCCAGCTCCATCTCCGCTCCCTACGACGTCGGGTACCCAGAGCGAATATTTTGTGTCAGCAATCGATACTGCTGACGCGGCTCAGTCTGTTATACCTGTGGTAGCTGTGCCCCAAGACGTGGATGATTCTGCTACTCCGCCGCAAGTCCAACCTGATGGCCAACCACCACACACAGACGAGGATGAGGCTGTGACTGTATACACGGATGGCGTGCGGATTCTTCCCGACTCCGCTCCAAACTCTGGCGAGGCAACATCTAGCCCCCAATCATCGCGTAGCAAGGTGGTTACAGGTGCAATTGTAGAGGACGAAGAGCTCAGCGAAGCGGAGGGGGCGTCGACTCATATTGAGGCGGACTCTCCGGATATTACGGCACACAAAGCTCAGGTGGAGGGCTCGGGCTCGGAGTTGGAGGAAGAGCCCATGTGGGATGAAGAGCTTGATGGCGAGGAAGACGAAGGCACGGAACGGATCAATTCTCCAAGTTTAGGGCGAGAAGAAGATCGGGCGAGTGCTGAGCGATCACCGGAACGACGAGATCAGGAAGCTGAAGACCAAAGCGATGGAATATCTGCCACATGGAGGCAAAACGAGGAGGTTTATGGTGAGGCTCGAGGGATATCAAAACATGCTAAACCCCGCATTGTCCAAAACGAGTCGCCCTCGCCAGGGGAAATCCGAGATGTGTCTGAGGGCCCAATCCATTCTTACGGGTACGATGAGGAGGATCGTATGGACGGGAGTGAGGAAAGCGCGGGCGATGAGGGCGAATACGAGGAAGACTACGAGGAAGACTACGAGGAAGACTACGAGGAAGACTACGATGATTACGAGCTGGGAGATAGAGCTCCGTGTGAATACGAGTACTATGAGTCTGAATTCGAGTCAGAGTACGAACAGGAGCCCCCCTCAAGATTTACGCCGAAGACTACAGCTCCTGAAGTTATTGTTTTAGACAGTGACAGTGAGGATGAGTTATCTACTCAGCGCCCGATCGATGCTGCCAATCCAGAAGCAGAAGGGCCCTCAGACGAGGGCTCGTACGACTCGGAGGACCAAAGTCAGTTGATGGAGGAAGTCCGTGATGAAGCGGATGTAGACGATGATGGGCTTGAAGAGGACCAGGAGGATCAGGATGACTGTTACCAAGGGGCGGAGTATGAAGTGGATGAAGATGTGCATGACGATGGCCTCGCAGATGATCATTATGATGAAGCCCAGAAACAGCCTAGCATGGAACTGCAGGCAACAATCGCCGAACCTCCTCTGGAACCTGATCAAAGTCCGGCACCCAACGAATTTCGATCATCGCATGAACATCCTGAGGAGTTTCAGACCATGACCGACTACTCGCATGGGGCAAACTATGACTCTCTTGATTACCTTGCGACAATCTCAGAATCCGCCGAACGCATCCATGCCGTTTCTGAATCTACGCATCCTGGTTATAATATGGCAATCGATCCAAACCTATACGAGCTTGGGGCACCGCAAGATAACACGATGACGGGGACTGCGGCGCAGGATTATCTGAGGGAGCACGTAGTTAAAAGTAATAACGAAGCTGTCAAGGAGTCTCTTCGAAACATACCCGAGAGACACCTAGCACTCCAATTGGATGGCGCTGCGTCACCGGAAAATGTCGCTGAGTCCACTGAGGAAACGGTATCCATGCCAATTCGTCATGAAACCGGGCAACTGATCACTCCAGGGCCTTCACAGCTCGTTGAGGCTGTTCAAACTCCTAGTCTAATTGAACCTTCGGGTGAAATGCTACCAACTCCAACCTTAACCCAGGAAGCCTTATCGAAACTGGAAACTGAACAGTCGCCACGGACGCCAATGGGAGCTATGGCATCTGGTGTTCTAGAAAATGGAAGCCCTTCTTTTAATGTGGCAGTCAAGTCAGAGAATGGTCCTAATGTCCCTGGACGCGAAGAAAGCGAAACTGTACCGCCAATGATTACCGTGGACGTTGAAAGAACCACATCACTTGATGGAGACGAAAAACTGCAAGCTAGCATTGAGGTCGATGACCAGTATGAAGAGGCCGTCGATGACACGGATTATACTTCGCTAGATCGCCATTATCCAGGCTTGCGAAGCAAGCTCTCCTATTTTGCACCCCTCGCCACACTCATCGACCATTACAATGCTTTGGTAGACACAATCTCCATCGCCTCTGAAGTCGTTCCCCCAACCAAAGCAGCATCGGGCAAGAAGGACTTTATCTTGACCATCCGGCTCACAGACCCATCTATGGCCGGTACCACCGTCTTCGCTCAAATACTAAGACCTTACAAGGCGGCCTTACCATCCCTCCAAGAAGGCGACGCTATCCTCCTCCGAAACTTCCGGGTGAAAACCTTCGACCACTCCGTCATACTCGTCAGCGACAGCACCAGCGCATGGGCAGTTTTCTCTCCATCCTCCGAAGATCCAGAGATAACTGGGCCGCCGGTTGAGTACGGTGCCGAAGAAATGACTTTCGCCACCGATATGCGTCAATGGTACCTAGAAGACGGACTAGCTATGGTAGCTGATAACCAACTCCAGGCATCAGTGGGCAGGGAAAGCAGAGCCGAAACGCCGACTAGTAGTGCCGCACCAAGCGATGCTGGAAGTATTGATTTGGCATTGCGCGAGGCGCGAGGAGGCACATCTTCCAGTCGGGGTTCGAAACGGAGAAAGTCTCATCGTCGGATCACAATCCATGAATTGAGAGATGGGAGGAGGTATACGGAAGTTGGATCGTCGCCTGGGGATGGTAGTATTCACGAACTTCGGGATGGGACTGTTTATGCCAATCTATGAGCTATTCTTGTGGTTCCTTGGTTTTGGAGTTGTCAGAGGTTTGCATACCGGTTGGTTAGGGTCTGTCAAAATACTACCTAGCATCATAGCTTTGATTGGTTAAGGACGTCTTTAGGTATTATCATGAACTATAATCGATTGAAGTGCGTTCAACCACCTTCATAGCACATGTGGTCTATCTAATATTGTCTATGACAACTGACTATATCTGTACTTCTAAATCTTCGAGTTCTTGTCCCCCGCAAGAAAATCAATATTGATAGCCGTCTGTATCAATTGGTTGGCAATAGCTGTAGGGGGCGGCAACCTCAACCCACCTTTATACTCTGGCCCAGCAGCCTGATCCAAGTTACTTGTCCCCACTTTCAAAGCCTCCTCAACCTCCTCAATCTCAAACCACCTCGCATCTTCCAACTCAGGGTCATGGTTGAGGCTAATCGTCTCATGAGCAGGGTCACTAACCTGCCCAATTGCCCCGATCATCAGATTAGCTGGGTACGGCCATGGCTGGGTTGAGTGAATGACAACGCGCGACAGCGTCACGCCAGCCTCCTCCCACACTTCTCGTCTGACTGCATCCTCAACGGACTCAGCGGGTTCGATGAAGCCGGCTAGAGTCGAGTACCAGCCCGGCGGGAAGCGCTTGGAGCGGCCGAGGAGGATCCGCTTCGCGTCAGAGGAGATCACGGCAACGATGATGGTCGGGTCTGTGCGGGGGAAGGAGATGTTAGAGATGGTAGTGCGTGTGCTGCAGGCGGGTTTCTCTGCTGCTTTGCCCTCGGCCACGCGCGCTGCGTCGGTGGGTGGGCAGGCGCGCTTTGTGCCTGAGTTTACGGAGATGGTACGGCTGCCGCAGGTGCCGCAGTAGCTGTTGCGGGTATTCCAGTCCACCAGGGCGCGCCCCTGGGCATAGATGGCAGCTATATCCAAGTATTGTTAGCCACTGATTTCGTTTCTCTCCGTATGCGAGCAAGTAAGTGTACCTTCATCAGCGGAGAATGTCATCGCCACTCTCGCCAGAAGGAAACTCAGCCCTTGAGCTTCGAACGTGCTAAGCACGTCCTTAGCATTGGCTTGCTGCTCCTCCGACCCCTTCTCCGACACGTCAAGAGCGAAATACGGCGTCCCGGAGTAGATTTTGTAGGTGAATCCATCATCCTGTTTGCTGGTCTCGTCCACGCCTAGGAAGATGAGATGCGGCTCCGTCTTCCGCGAGTCATGCTCCTTGATTATGTCCCCCTCCGGCTTGTCGTAGATCGTCTCAGGGACGAGCTTGCGCACTTCATCGTGCTTGGCATAATACAAGGCCGCAGGGGACCTTGTAAGTGGCGCTAGGTCCTTTAGAATAAGAAATCGGGTTGAGGGGTGCTTGAGGGCGGCGGAGAGAAACAGGTGGTCTGATCGAAGGAATGAGAGACGGTTCAAGGGAGAGCCTAAATTGATAATCAGTTCCCGTTATTCCCAATGTCCACAATTTTAATAAACCTTCTTACTCGAGAAGTAATTCACCGTCTCTTTGCCGAAACGCCGAGACAACATTGAGTCGGCTTGGATATGGGTCGGGTTTGGAACTTGCGAGTTATTGGTCATCATGCATATATGTACGGGAGTCAATCTGATTGTATATACAAAATGGACTTTGGAGTGAGATGAATCCACTACCAGGAGAGGGCTCCTGTTCCTGCTACTGGAACCGCGGCCTCCGATATCAACACATTAATCAGCGGTCTTGGTCCGAGGGGACTCTGGAGTGGGGAAGTCACGGTATTTACCCCATTCCGTATGGTTCTTACCCTAATTGGTCGGTATTTATGAAATACCATGACAACGGAGGGGTAATACGAACAAACCCCACACACGTGACTTACGTCATCCCGCCGATTCGGAGATCCAGACTCCAAATGACATTCTTTTGCTCATTGAATTGGCAGTCATTATTGGCGAATAGCTGAGAAGTCCTCTTCTGCTCCTGAATCAATCAATTGGATCACATCCGACTAGTATCTTGTGATTCAAAATGGGTCGTCTAGTCACCCTCGCGACATGGTTCGTATTTTCGCTCTTGGGTCTCGTGCTCATATCCAGGCTAACATATCCCAAGCTCCCTCAACCAGTGGGCTCTTGACTGGGAAGGCAATGCGGAGCGGATTATTGAGAGTGTTCGTCAGGCCAAAGCTGCCGGAGCCACCCTTCGAGTCGGTCCCGAGCTCGAGATCAGCGGTACGATTGCCTCGCAAAGATCACTTTACCAAACGTCTTAATATTGATGGCTGTGTAGGATACGGTGTTCTAGATGGTTTCCTAGAGGGAGATACATTCCTCCACTCATGGGAGATGTTAGCCCGTATCGTCGATCACGCTGACTGTCAAGACATTGTGGTTGATGTGGGCATGCCGGTTCGTCACAGAAATGTGCGATACAACTGCCGGTTGGTTTGGCTCTTTCTTTTGTCTGCTTGGTATGGGAAACCCTTGAGTCGCTGATCTGGTGGAAGTGTCATTTTATATAACCGGAAGATTATCTTGATTCGGCCTAAGATGTGGCTTGCTAATGGTATGTTGATCTCGTGCTCTCTCAATTGATTTAATTTACTTTCGTTGAACTGACCTATGGCTGACGTTTTCTGGTTAGATGGAAACTACCGAGAAATGCGGCACTTTACCCCATGGCAGCGACCCCAGGAAGTTGAAGACTATTATCTAGAGCAGATCGTTGGCAAGATAACGGGCCAATATAAGGTTCCCTTTGGAGATGCGGTTATCAGTACGAGGGATACATGCTTAGGGTTGGAGACTTGCGAAGAACTGTTTACTCCGAATGGGTATGTACTTGACACCTGACTAGGGACTAAATGCTTATGTTGCTGCAGTCCTCATATCCCTTACGGTCTTGCAGGTGTGTGGCTTTCGAATTCTGTCCAGGCACTACTTACTAACGGGATGCGAAGGTGTTGAAATCATTTCCAATTCTTCTGGAAGTCACCATGAGCTGATGAAACTTGATACGCGCATAAACCTTATCACACAGGCTACGAAACTGGTAAGTCGGTCCTCTAATGCACATAAGTGCTTCTACTTACGTTTGTCAGAGCGGTGGTATCTACCTATATGCAAACCAGCAAGGCTGCGATGGCGATAGACTCTACTACGACGGATGCGCAATGATCGTTATCAATGGCAACATCGTAGCCCAGGGTTCACAGTTTTCTTTGAATGACGTAGAGGTCGTCACTGCAACTGTTGATATTGAAGAAGTATGCGCGTAAGCTGCACCCTATTGGCAATACGTACTAAAAAAGACAGGTACGGACATACCGTTGCACATCGAGTAGAAATATGCAGGCTAGCAGACAACCACCTTTTGTCCGTCTTGACCTCGACATGCGATTGTCTCGTACGGACGAAGATGCTGATCCTGGCCTTACCCCCTCCGATGCGCTCGAGCCGCGTTACCATGTCCCCGAGGAAGAAATTGCCCTCGGCCCCGCATGCTGGCTGTGGGATTATCTCCGGAGAAGCGGTGCTGCCGGATTTTTCCTTCCTCTGAGTGGTGGAATTGACAGCTGTGCTACTGCGGTCATCGTCCATTCTATGTGCAGGGAGGTGATTAAAGCAGTCTCGCAAGGAAATCAGCAAGTCATCAAAGATGTCCGCAGACTCTGCGCGGAGCCAGCAGATTCGACCTGGATCCCGACTACCAGTCAGGAAGTTTGCAAGTATGTTATACCCTTTGAAACAAGCTTTTATGTACAGTGATTACTGACTTCACCAGCCGCATATTCCACACCAGCTTTATGGGTACGCAAAACTCGAGCAAAGAGACAAGAGACCGGGCTAGGGAGCTTGCTGTTGAGATCGGGTCGTATCATGTCGACTTCAACTTCGACACTGTCGTGACCGCTCTTACGAATCTGTTTACAGTCGTAACCAACTTCCAACCTAAATTCAAAGTTTACGGTGGTAGTCGGGCAGAGAACCAGGCGCTGCAGAATATCCAGGCTCGTCTGAGGATGGTTCTCTCCTATCTGTTCGCATCACTCCTACCCACGGTTCGTCAGCGTCCAGGTGGAGGCGGGCTACTTGTTTTGGCGTCGTCCAATGTTGATGGTTAGTATCTTCCCAAACCCCTAAGGCTGAATTATCTACTAACAAGCTCTAGAATGGTACGCTCTTTAGTCCCCTACACCTTACATTTACAACCCATCTATCTTTGCACTGTACCAAATACTTACCTTTCTACATCTAGTCTACGAGGTTACCTAACCAAATACGACGCCAGCAGCGCCGACGTACGCTTACCCTTTCCCCTTTTTCACCAACCCAACTAACAAAACCAACCAGCTCAACCCCATCGGCTCTATCTCCAAAGTCGACCTCAAAAAATTCATCTCCCACTCCTCCACCTCCTTCGACATGCCAATCCTAACCTCGTTCATAACTGCCACCCCAACCGCGGAACTCGAACCCATAACAGCAACATACGTGCAATCCGACGAAGCCGACATGGGCGTAACATACGCCGAACTAGGCACATTCGGGTACTTGCGCAAGGTCTCAAAGCTAGGTCCGTGGTCGATGTACGAGCGGTTATTGCACCTGTGGGGCAATGAGTACAGTCCTAGGGAGATTTACGAGAAGACGAGGCATTTCTTCTATAATTATGCGATTAATCGGCATAAGATGACGGTTATTACGCCGAGTTATCATGCTGAGCAGTATAGTCCGGATGATAATAGACATGATTTGAGGCAGTTTCTATGTGAGTTCCTTCCCTTTGGCTTTTTTTTTTTTATTTTTATATCTGGTCTGTTTCAGTTGGGTGGGAGAGAGAATGGGCTAATGTGTGTTTGATGTGTGTTTTAGATCCGCCGTTTACGTGGGCGTATAAAAAGATGGAGGATAGTGTCAAGTATTGGGAAGGGAGAGGATGGACGGCAGGTAAGGCGCAGAGGAAGAGTGTGAAAGCGGATTAAATATTGTAAACCATTCACAGCACGAGGTTCTCTTTCGGAAGGAATGCGCTAGAGTATACTTTGTATAGAAGCCTGCGATACTGTTTTCTGCGCACAGCTATAATACTTCATGTAGCTATCTGAGAACTGGTTATACGGTAAGCTAGCTATCCAATAACTGTATCAAAAACATAGCATCGAGCTGTTAACGGCTATTGCTGCGTGCAAAGATATATATCACCGAAATGTAAATATGATAGTAGATATGATGACCCAACCAAACGCCCACAAATCACGCTAAAACGAAGTGTAGATCATTATACAAAAGAGCAGTTTTCTAGACATCCCGATGTCTAATCTTTCCAGAACCACCCGTTCTTCCTTTGGTCGGCCGTAGGATTCTGCTGCTCAGAGTTCTGATCGCGCTCACGCGGGTTGACAACCTCAGTAGACTCGTTCGTTTCCTCGCGACCATCTGCGAACCTCTTGGTTTTCACGGTCTTTGTCTGAATCGAGCCATCGGGAAGGCGAACACGGTCTGTGCTTACTTGGGTCGAAACCACGTAGTTCTCAGCTGGCGATTTGTCTGCTGGGATATCCACCACGGTGGCCGGTGGAGAAGGCGCTTCAGTAGACTCAGGAACAGAATGCTTGTTCCCACCAGATACAAGCTCAAGCCAGCCCTCCGTGTCATCGTTATATTCTCTTTCAGGCGGCAGGATGCCATTTCCACCTCTGCGCCGGTCCTCTATGAGCAAGCGCAGAAGAGGACTGTGGTGAAAGTCGCCGAAGAATTCCCGTTCGCGAGCATCGATATCCGCAAGGAAACGGTCGTATAGATCCAACTCCGTCATATTTTTAGCGTTCGTCTCTTCCATGGTGGGATCAGTCTTCTCTGTCCCCGTTAGAGAGCGACTGTCATTTCTGGCGCCTTCTGAGTGATCCAATGTAATACTAGACCACGGGTGTTTTTCAGATCCTGAAACAAACTTCCAGTGATTCCCCAAGCTACCCCGCCTGACCAAGCTCTGTATCCACTCTTTCCCAGTTTCCGATTTGGTAACGGCCTTAGGTTCACGATCTAGCATGGGCTTTCCATTTTCAAGTCGTAAAAGGTCCTCAAAAGCTTCGCGCCACTTCGGCTCTTCGGGGTCGTATTCTGACGCGAGACTCATAGAAGACACAAGGGATGACAAGACTCCTTGCTCGCGATGAGACCGATAGCGCGCCTGGCGCTCCAGGTGTAGGGGCGAGTAGGGACTAAACATGAGATAGTTGAGCGGCCAAGCCTGAGAATCGGCGCTCATCATGTGCGAAAAGAGGGAGTTATTATGTTGGTGGAAGAAGTCGAAGAACGAGTTGAAGAATAGATCGATATCAAATAGGTTTTCCGAATCAGACCAGCGTGACCTCGATGAGCTGGGCGGGCCACTGTTGTTTTGCGTTGAAGCCTCCTGATTTTTCGAATCTGACGGAGCATCTCCGTTGCCTGTGGCGTTCCCGTTATAGTTCTGGCGCTGAGCGTCTTGGTAGGCTTGTTCGTCGACGAAAACGGCCCATCGGCCGGGCTGCGGAGGTGTAGCGCTGGAGGGGAGTCCCATTATTGACTGCAACATGGAGGAAATCTGCTCATCGGCGAATCGCCGGAAGGCGACGAAGGGATTATCGTCGTCGGGCCATTGGCGGGAGTTCTCAGGCGAGGAAGCAGGTTGCTTCTTGCTGGAGTCTCCCTCGCCTGCCATGATAGACCGGCAATATTAGGCCTGATCAGCTGGTAAATAATGGGCAATGTGAGCTCGATCGATTAATTGTAACAAGTATGCAAATGCAAGGCGTCGTTGATGAGATGAACTTCGAATAATCTCGTTGAATCTTGAAGCTGTTGGGAAATCGCCCCACTTATTCTAATCACCACGTGACGCGATGGGGGAAAGTAGACTCCTCAGGCACCGATAGACACCTCGATCTACAATAAAAGTAGAAAGCGGGATCATGTAGTTATACTAACTACTCGTAGATTTAGATGTCATTCATTTTACCAATTACCCAATTTAGTATGCATATCAGGCAGCAACTACCGATCAAAGTCCTCCATCTCCTTCTTTCTCTTCTGGCGGTCCCGCTCGAGCTTCCTGAATAACGGATGATGTCCTTTCTCCCTGAGCTGCTTATTCCTACTTCTGTTGTACTCGATGTACGCCATGTCCTCACCACCAGCCAGCCCACTAAGCGTAGCAGCACTCCGCTTGACGCCTCCTTTTGCCCTGGCTCTGTTACCACCAGATCGTTCAGAGAAGAGGTCGTCTGTGACGTTCTCCACGTCCGCGGAGGTCTCATTTTGTAGCATTACTTCCTGCAATAGTTCGCGGCGCTCTGATGGTGTGGCATATGCGAGCCCGTTGAGATTCTCAATTCCCTGCAGATGAGTGATGACTTTGAACGCGTAACCTTGATCAACCAAGAATGCTTGTCGTTTCGAGGAATAGAACATCTCATCTGTGTCTTTCGAGACTAGGGAGTAGAAGAATGCGTTGAAGCCTTCGTCGTTTCGGCGCTTGGCTCGTAGGATTCGGCCTAGACGCTGTGCTTCTTGACGACGGGAACCATAGTGCGAAGAGATTTGGATGAGGCAGGTAGCCTCGGGCAAGTCGAGGGACGTGTCACCGATCTTGGAAAGAAAGATTGTGTTGACTTGCTCGTTGTGCTGGAAGTTCTCAAGAATCCGCATACGTTCGTTCTGAGGGGTTCCTCCGTAAATATAGGCCTTATTCAACTTGAGTGCGTACCGCTCAAGGGCATACACATTGTCCGAAAAGACAATGACCTTATCGCCTCGTTTTTCGTGATAATCGATGAGGAATTGACAGGCCTGGAACTTGCGAGGGTTCATGATATAAAGAAGCGCAGCCTTCCTTGACTTCTCCCGCATGTATTCAGTGTAGAATTCTGTGGTCATTGGACACCAAACCTCGGCACATTGCACCTTGGCAATATGACCTTGCTCTGCAAGCTCCATCCAATTCGCCTCATATAGCTTAGGGCCAATGAGGAAGTTCAGATCTTTGATCTTGTCATCTTCACGCAAGAGCGTGGCTGTCAAACCAAGCTTACTTTGAGTGGCAATGGCGGAGGTGACTTTTCGAAACATGGAAGCAGGCACGACGTGGACTTCGTCGAGGATCATAAGACCCCATTCTCGTGACTGAATCCAATCCATCATCTTCTGGGCGTCATGAGACCGCGCTCTTGTTTGAGACACCATCGAGTACGTCGAGACAATTATTCCAGTCGATCGGCGGAATTTCTCCTTATTGTCGGATGTGAAAATGGCGATGTCGCCAGGGTCAATATTAGACCATCGTAGAAACTCATTCCTCCACTGCACGACGGACATGGAGCTGGTGCAAAGAATGATGGTCCCCTTTTTGATTGTGCAGGCAGCGGTGATGCCAACCAGTGTCTTTCCTGCACCACAAGGTAGAACGATGATGCCACTCTTCGCACGTCCATTACCGAACATCTTACTCAGGCTCTTCTCCTGGTAGCTTCTAATTCGGGCATTCGGCTTCAGATCAATATCCAGCGTCGGATTAATTTCGTCATTCCGGAAATCATACTCCTCCAATGCAGGACATCCCATTGCTTGACACCGTGCCTTGACGGGTTCCACTGCCTCGTTTGGAATCTCAAAGCTGTGCACCTGGGCCTGCTCCTCGTCATCGTCATCGTCGCGGATAGCGAGAAGAATAGCATCTTCCTCTGGACGTTTTCCATCCTCCATAGCCTTCTGCTCCGATGTTTCCTTGATGCCCGCGGCATCCCTAGTTCCAGGAATGACAAGGCCTCCCATCTTTGGGGCAGCTTGCTGGATTATACCCTCCGAGCCTTGTACGCGCTGAGGTCCAATAACTTCATCCTGGAGTAACATTTGCAGCATGGATGGGTCGGTACTCTCCACAAAAAACCGATTGTGCTTCAAAACCACCTTAATCTTTCCATATGATTTTGTGAAATCGACGATAAACGATTTGATCGCTTCCGGAAGCGGAGTCTTGGTCAACCGGTCCAGAAAGTTGATGATATCCTGAGGCAGAAGGCCAACCGACACAGCAGCATACAAACTATTTCCCGTCAACCGGTATTCGTGTAAATGCGTCGGGCGCGACATTGGTTCGGCGATCGTAGTGAGAAAGTCTTGCGCCTGGGGGGCAAGCGGGGAGAAGCTCTCAAGAGTGATGGTGCCTTTCAAAGGATCGATCCATAGTGGTCGGTTGGCGTGGTCGGGCTTTAACGGAAGGGAGGAAAAGTCCTTGTAGCCAAAGTTCGGATCTTGCTTCTGGGATTTTTTGCTGAATGATTCGAGGGAGAACTTGTCCACCATATCTTCAAGAAGTCAGTGGCCAATCGTCGTAGAGCAGTGCTCCTGCGTTACCTTTTAGCTTATCTGCCTTCGCATCCTGTTCCCAGTCAGAGTATTCATCGCTACTGCCGATTTCCTGGACATCAGGCACGGGGGTTGGACGTTTCGACGTTCTACTGGACCGACCACCTATCCGAGTTAGCCTGCGTCTACCTAGGGCTCGGTGGAAAGGTCATACTGTCAGTTGCCTTGCGTTTGGACGGTGGCATGATGTAGGAATTTGGTTTGGATGATTTGTTTCTTTATGCAGAATCTATCGTTCTAATATGCAAGAATCCGTGTTGGGAGAGCTTTAGCTCCTGCGGGCTACCAGCGCCCAGTCGAGCTTCAAGGGAAACAGAACATTCCTTCCTCAAGTGCTCTTAGTCTCTCGTCAGGTTAAACAAGTATTGGCCGATAAGAGGATCTAGTCGGCGTTGACTTGAACTGAGAGACTTGAAGATGAGGTGCAAGAGAGGCGCTGAATTACCAAGAGGCTCCTCAGCATGTGACCTGTGGGCGGGCTAATCCGTTCTAGGACAAGCCATTCCGATCCCGGGATCGCGGCTTGGGACAGCTCGGCGTTGACGTAGTTTTATTTTCAGTTTCACCTCAACTACCCGAGGCTGCTCCGTACACTCGCAGTGTTTCTTTGCCGCGGGAGACTAAATATCACAATGAATACGGTAAGCCTGGAGAATTATACCAATTAATCTGCGTCAGAATTCTAACTGTTGCTGTCTAAATGGCCAAATAGATTCGATCGACCTGGTGAGCGAACCCTTGGACGCTCAGACACACCCCGGGAGCCTCTATGACGAACATGGACTGCTGACATGGAATGAAAATACTCACAGGTTGGGCTGGGGTACCCTCTGCGTTGGTAATTACATCCTCCATAAGAACGGAAATCTCAAAAAACAACAACACAATAACAACCGGCAACTACAAAGAAACCCAGCTAATACCTAGTGCCACTTTCTAGCCGGCGGAGGAGCCTACTACTTCGCTAAGAAATCGATCAACGCCGACCGAGCATCCCGATACGAAGCCGAAATAAAGCGTAAGGCACAACTTGCGGCCATGGAAGCCGAGCATCGACGCCAGAGCATTAAGAGTGAGCCGATTTCAACGCCGTCCGACGACCCGAGCTTTAAGCGCGCTAAGCAGGCGCGGTTCCAAAACGGTTCGGATGATGTAGCGTCGCCGAGTGACGAAGCGGGCCATGATCCGGCCCCAACTCGCCATGAGCCTGAGACTGAGGAGGACCGATTGGCGGAGAAGGGGAAGTACGAGGCTTCGAGACCTTTCCGGCCTCCCCCGGGCAATCGGTTGTAAGGCACTCAAGATTTTGGACAAATATTCTGTCGAAGATGTGATGCGAGTTGCTTGGTTCTGGCATTATAATCAGCCAAGGGTGGTCTTTGTCCTGTACTATATTCTTGTACCTATGTTAGAAGTGATCGTTGCGTGGTCAAATATGCAGCAACTCACTTGAAAAGTACGGAGGCTGATACCAAGGTTTGGAAGACAAGCTGTTCTTCATATCGAATTTTCTAGATACTCCACTCATAGGCGAAGTCCTAAATGATCCTAATGACACATGGTATCTTTCTCATTCATACAAGCTGTTGATATCATCAACACCCAGTCAGTTGTACTTGTCAGGATAAAGAATGACAGTAAAATGGATGCCAAAAGTGGCTACTTTCTTTTCGCCATGAACTAGTAAGTAACCGTGTACTTCTTAGTATCCATGATGGAATGCACCTCCATTTTGACTCCCGTCTCTTTTAAAAACTTCCTATTCTCAACTGCCTGCCGTCTTTAAAAAGGCTATTTATGTATAGAACCGGGTATCAATCATTATGGTATAACTATTAGTGCATAGATTTAAGTGTAAAAAAACACAAGGGAACTCTTTTCAGCTCCGCTCGTAATCAGGTAACGCCCATTTAACCATCCAGTCCGACATCAGCACCTCTTCAGCAGTCGGTCGCTCTTCCGGCCGGAATGACAGCATGCGGCGCATCAAATCCAGAAACGCCGCTTTCTCGTCTTCCCCGATCTCGCCTCTAGCTCCCACCTTCCGTCTCCATTTCTGCACACCGATCTCAAATGACTCTTCAAGCGGAGGCCATTTATTTCCTTGTAGATCTCCGTTGGGTGCCCATCTTCATCGAAGAATCGGGGTCGTCCTTCCCAGTGCTGCCACAACTCCGAAGGCATCGGTCCCAGTACATCGATATGCTAAGATACTATCTCACCCTCCTCCACGTAATCGGTGCTGAAAATGGCCTTCATTCCAATGATCTCCCAGATTGCCGTGGCTAGACTCCAGATGTCTGAGGGATATGTGAGCGGGATCTGGGGTTCGAATTTGGCGTCTGGAGCTTGAAAAGCGGGTGGTATATGGCAGTCTTGCCCCAGACGGGTTTCTGAAGCAGGGGGAAACGCCTCGCCAAAGTCACTTAGAAGCAAGTGCGCGTCGGGTAATGAGAAATTTTCCGCATATTTCCCTAGAAATAGCGGCACAACAGCTTTGGCTGGGGCATTAGGAGGCAATGGTTCTTTATCACATCGTGTGATGGGGACTGCCTCGGGTTCGCCGTATTTTTCATGTAATTGCTTGATCAAAAGCTCACCAAAACTTGACGGAAGTTTGACCAAAATGTTGCTTAAATGAATATCTAAATCAATAATATATTAAATAATCAGTTTACTACTGGTCAAAATAGATATCGATCGCCATTGTCATAACAAACCTCCATGGACATAGCCATGTGAATGTGTATAAGCAACGGCCTGTGCGAGTCGATATGATAGTGCTCGAGCAACTTCAAGCGGGAAAAGACGGCTAAAAGAGATCTCTCTGAGATTGCATTGTGCAGGGGCCACCGTATAGGATGAATGTTTTCCATTAGGAACCTTGGACTTTGAATTCATCAAGCAAAACAGGTACTAAATCACGCCCAGGATGTACCGGCGAAGACGGCCGAGGCGGAGCAGACAGAGCCTTCAGTACTTTCGTCTCGCGCGGAATTGAATCTACTATGTTGACCTTGAGAGCAACATATCGCTTCAGATAAGTATCTTGGGCAAGCCAAACCGTCGAATAACCCCCAAAGCCAAGTTTGTCTACTATGTGATAACGGTCATGTAGCATGTCACCGACCATGATGGGATGGTAGCCCCCAGGCTCATATTCTTCAAGTGTCTCTACACCCTTGATCCAATTGTACTCGATGCAATGGTTCTTGGCCGCTGTGCACCCTGGCCGCGCGAAAAACTCTGAGTCGGGCTTTCGAGGACACCAAAGGGATTGGAAAGCTAGAATTGAGGGTCGAGATGAGGTAAGTAATATTGAAGGGTGAACGGAGTTTGCGAATAATTTCAAGCAGCGTGTCATTGTATGTTGACGTGGCTGTTCGAAGAAATGGCTATACAAAGTCGATTGGGCTTAGACCTCGCCAAAACGCGGGTTGGGTTGGGTTCTCACTTTTTCGGCCCGCCCATGGGTTACCCAAGACGGGTTTTGGGTGTCTCAAACCCGCCCGTGGGTTACCCAAAATACCCAAAGTTAGCATAATTGTTGCATAAATCGGATTAGTCATTAATTGTATTTTCAGTAACGTATTTCCCGGGTGATCCGTGGTTCCCGGGTGATCCGTAATTCTCCCTCTAAAATCCATGCTTGCTCAACTTTAAAGCACTGTACAACAACCAAAAGTGATTTAAATTGAATAGACTAAAAGCCAAAACGAGTAGGACAGCTGGTTCTTTTATGCCCCTGAATATTACATTCCGAACATCTTGGTAGAGCACGTTTAGGTACACCTAAACTTTGAGGAGCACCTCCGCTGGCACCCCCCCATCTTGCTTCTATCTCCTCATTTCTGGATGAAATTAGATCCCTAGCTTCCTGAAATGAAAGACCTTCTGTAGAAGTCATCTGGTGTTTAGATCAACTCTTTTTCTGCCTGTCATTCTCTATAGCTGAGCAGAGATGATAGTTTTCCTTGGCTAGTAAGCTAGCATTATAGATAGCCAACTCACACCCTTTCACAAACTCATCTAGGACCTTTTTGGTAGGGGTAGGAGGGCTTTTAGACTGTCTCTGAAGCATTTTTTTAACTGATGAACATTTTCAGTGCACGTGGTGCACGGTATAAGGTGTACCAAGCTGAGAGGAAGGGATTAAAGCATTCCCCTCGCTGGGAGGGGGGGTAGGAGTACCCAGGTCAAGGTTTAACTTATCCAGTACTGCCCTAGGGTTGGAAGGAATTAACCCAGTTACTCAAAATCTGCTTTAAATATTCTCCATAGTAAAGACTTCCTGATGAGCTGCTGGATAAGCCTTCAAGAAATCCAGCTTGTCAATGTAGTTGTATCCTAAGCGCCCTTGATTCTCAATAATCTTGCCATACGCCCTTTTTAAAGGTCCAAAACAACCAACATCCAAAGGCTGTAGGAGATGCGACAAATAAGCAGGCATGCAAAGAGGTATAATATTGTTTTCCTTGCAGGTACAGTCAAAATCAGGTATTAGGTGGCTTCCATGGCCATCCAGAACCAGGAGTTAATACCCCCCCCTCATACGCCCATTGGTGGCTGGAATAAAGACTTTTTGAAGCCAGTGAAGGCCAATTGCATCTGTAGTCTATCCATTAGCACTCATTTCAATCCTCCAACTGCCAGGAATCGCGCCTTCATTGAACCATCCCTCAATATGGACCTTCCCTTTGAAGATAATGGTAGAGGGTATTGGCCACCCCCTTGTATTCACACATTTAATAGTAGTAACCTATTCCCGATTCCCTGGCTGTATCAGCCATGGCTTTCCAGGCATTTCTGCTCTAGAGACTACCTTTATTATTACAATAAGACCTATAGCAAACCCAGTCTCATCAAAGTTGTAGATATCCTCATCCTGAATCCCCCACTGATCTTTAATCTTCTGTAGCTCATCAAACCATTGACCAATGATCCTAGGATCTTTACATAGTGCTCTTTAACAATTGATCTTTCATGCAAACCTAGTTTTAACCTCCGGGCGCCTCTTGGTAAACTCTGTAACCCAGTTCTTTCCAATAGGTAAAGATGGAGTTGAGGTTTCAGCATCCAAGATTATCTGCGCTATTTCTCATACCTGGGAGGGTCTAGGGGGCGCGCCATGTATATCCAGGGATACTATCCAAGCTATTAAAGCTTCCTCCTGAAGTTCAGATAGCCTGCGGTTCTGATTGTAGAGTTCTGACTGAGATAGGTGGCCCTTCATCCGATCACGTAGGGTTGTAGGAGGCACATTATATTTGCGGCTAGCTTCCTGAGGAGTGCAAATATTTCCATTTTTTAAATCGTTTATGGCGCATTCGATCCTACCCTCCTGCTCTATTAATTCCTGGCGCGTTTCACGCGCTTTTCGTGGCATGGTAGTTGGTTAAAGATAGAGGGTGGTTGACGCGTCCGAAATTTTGAAGTTCTACGGATCACCCGGGAAATACGTTAATTTAATATTGTAACATATTTCCCGCTTAACAATGGCAATAAACCTTGTCAAAATATATATATGCTTTACCTCTCATTTCATGTGTATTTACTCTGTACTCTATAAACCAACCAAACTCCTGGTCAACACTATAATTAAAAGTGTGTACATGATGCCAAACACCACCTATACCTCCCATCTAAATATATACCAGAAATACACCCTTTTAATGCCCCCTTTCCCCTCATAATTGCATTCAGGTTCTCATGGGTTTTCATGGGTTTTGGGTCCGAACGGGTTTTGGGTACCTATTCGAACGCGGTCTGACACGCAAAAAATGGACATGTCTAAAACCACAAAAGCAAAAGAAAAACAAACACCAGCAGCTGTAATAACTACCCATCAGCCACTTTAATGATGTTTCGCTCTGGGTTATCTCAATCGCCACTATAGCTTTGTCTAGTTCAAGCTCATTAAGGTTAATGCCTCATTCATTCAGCCCTCTATAATCAATTAAGCCATCATCAGATCTAATTCTTAAGTCAGACTTCCGCTCATCAGTATGTTTTAATAATATTCATGCTATTAGTATTAAATGCTAGCTAACCTATAGCAAAGCCTTTTACTAGACCCTATTTCCCTCTGGGAGATCCTCCGGTAATCTTGAAGCATATTAGCCCTGGCCATAAAAGAAATTAGGTCTTATATAACACGGCCTATAAAGATGATTTCTTCTCCTAATAGTTGCATACTGAGTATGGGTAACAGTTGAATGGAGGTGGAAGGTCAAGAATTAAATGGTCAATCAGGACACGCTCAGCTAAGGTCTGGAATCACTTCTACCAGGTGGCAGAGATACATACAGGTAGACCTAAGGTGGTATATCAGTCTTGTTTGACTTTACTAGACCACCTACCACCAGAAAGTGGCACCTGGATGCCTAATCCAACAACCCATGTTACCCTCTAGATAGAGGACACCACCATACCCACTAACCCTCCTATAAGGAGGGAAACCTGCCCTAAATCCCCCAAATTGTTTTTAAAGTCGAGCCCCATCCCATATGTATGTTAGCTGTTCTTAGATAGGAGTGAAATCCTGTTGCCCAGAGGCAACAGGTAGAGCGTGCATAGTCTTAGACTGAAAAACGCTCTCTAATATGGAAGAATAATAATAATAATACTAGACCACCCACACCACAAATCTAACAGCACAAGCGCCATGGAAAGGCACCAGAAATCAAGCAGCTGCTAAAAAGGCAAGAAAAGGGCAACCCAGCAAACCCTTATCCAGGATTCAATCTAAAGGGCTTCAGTGGTAACTGTAATAACTAGGTCTTAGTTTATAAAAAAACAGCTAGAGAAGCAGCTCTTAAAAACTATTACTGGCCTGCACCTGCCTTTTCAAGTGGTGGAAGATATTATATTCCAGCAATTACTGAATCTGGTCTATTCTGGATCCCCGCGCTTGGAACTCCCATCTACAAAGATACTCTGTTAATAATTATGTGATACTGTGATTAAACAACATATGTCTTAATTGAAGGACCTGCCAGAGGATATTAAGGTATTGCTTGCCTTGGACTGCTGGACCAGCCTATTTTAACACAGGCGATGCCTCAAAAGTCCGGGAGACCGGATAGACTCAATAGCTGGGGTCTTCCCGATCTCCTAGTAGGCCTTCCTGATCCGTGACATCAACTTATCTGAAGCGTTAGTCTATGCTGTTATCTTCCTTTACGGCCGAATCTTTTGCAAGAGCAACATCCTGTGTCAATAATGGCGCGCAAGGTAGGTAGGTAGGTAAGGCGGAAAAGATTTTTGACTGTATCCTTCAGAGCATTGTAAACTAAAAAGTCCCGAGCGCCCTTTCCTTTTTATCTGAAATGTGATGCCTTGCTGTGCTCCCACCGATGCAAATAATGCATCTCGCCCAACTTCAGTTCCAAGTTAAAACGCAGATCATCATAGATGTCGCAAAACAAAACGCCAACGCCCGTCGAAGAAAAGTAAAGCCAGAAGTGCGGTCATAGCAGCTAGGTAAGAAAGGTGGTCGTTGGTCATCATTATTATTAGGTCCGAAAGCCGGTCAGTCGGTCGATCGGTCGGGAATCGGCGTTTAGGTATAGGTATTAAGTACTTCGGAAACGGGGATCCGATGGATGATGTCGATCGAATCTTTGTTGACGGAATTGGAAATCAACGAGCATGGAAACATAGGGGAGGATGGGGTCTGGGAGGAATATGTCAGTACTCTCGTACATCATGGACATGAAAACCAAAGTAGTTCATGAGTCCGAAAGGGAGAGAGAACTCACTTGCTCTGGTTGGGGTAGCCTTTGTTCCTCTCGCGCGAAGACTCGAGGGCCGGTGGGATGAAAGGAAGCACGACGGCGGAGATCAGGCATGATGTTGCTATGAAGCGTGATGTACGAGTACTCGCCTGGGAGCGGTGGACTGAGAAATGGCGGATGGTTGGACGGACGAGCTGGATAGTAGACATAGTGTTTGTGGTGGCTTGTAGACAACAAGTTTGACTGGGGATGAGTTTTCAAGAGTATGTAAACCCAGCAAACAGGTTGGTGGCAGAGGAGAGGTACTGGAAGAAGAAGAATAGTGTCAAAGAAAAAGAAAGAATGTGGCTTTTTATATATAGATCTGCTTATAGCTTGATTGAGTGACTAGGGGGCCATGTGCGGGGCCTCTCCACCGGCGTTGATCGTGACTTTGAACTCTTTCATGACTCCTTTATCTAACATTCCACCTCCAGTATCCACCATAATTGGTATTGCCGGGTGAATCAGGGGCCGAAAACACGTGTGAGGGGGACAATCTCACGCCATCAGCGAGATCGAGTCCCGGCCGAAGTGGCGACGGGACTCAGCCCAGGAACAGCGAGAACAATCGCTCTGGGCTCTTGATGCCTGATGACGGTACATCCACACAAAATGGCGAGTTCATGCTGAGCAATCAGCTGTCTCCAATATCGGCTTTTAAATGACGCGACTGCAGGTGTTAGATTGGCGTAGCATATCAAGCGGGGAAAAGGAATTCCGCCGCAGAGATCATGCCACCCGCCAACCGTCCAATTAACATCATCCATCCGAGAACTCATGACACGGAATAGAAATTCCCGTTGCTTTCCTCAAGTCTTTACCGACATTTTGAATACCGGGCAATGGTCTATCGTTTCGTTCTAGATCTGGTGACAGGGATCTAATCTACTGCAAAAGGACCACAGCTCCAATTAGCTAGTACTATTGTTGTCAACCATCGGCCGCTGAAACGACCTCCTCCCCCCAACACCCCAAAACAACACAATCATCGCAAAACCCCCCACCACAACCACAGCTGTATAATTCACCCCGCCACCACTAACCGGCGCCTCAGGCGGGAAGCAAACAAACACTCCGCGAACAATAACCCAAAGGATCGAGAACAGGTTGCAGAACGGTCCGACGCAGGGGCCGAGGTTGAGGTAGCGGAGGGATAAGATTTTATTAGTGCCAGTAGTGGTGGTAGTTTCTAAGTCGTCTGATAAGGAGGATCGCCTGGGACGTGGCGTATGTGATGTTTAGGAAGTGCACGGCGGAGGTGATGATGCTGTTAAAGGCCGCTGTGGAGGCGAGGTAGAGCAGGCCGTAGAGGAGGACGAAGATGAATGCGGCGGTGGTGGTTGCGTGTGGGGAGTTGGAAGGTTGGGTTGATGTGGCTGAAGTAGGGGGAGAAGGGGACGCCGTTCTATACATTCAAGAACGGCGTTAGAGAGTTGTTTTAGTGGAAGTTGATATTCCTGCGTGGGTATGGTAAACCATCGGCGGTGTCATTGGAAGGTTGTTACTACTTACATCTCGGGCAAATGCCCAGGCGAGGCGTCCGCTGGTTACCCATTGAGAGGGCAGGCATGCTTTTGTTGAACTGTTAGTGAAATGATCCTGCTAGGTATGCTACGGATGTGGATGTGGATGTGGATGACTAGGGAGACTTGGCAGATAAGCACGACGTTCTTGGAGCCTATGAAAACAGGAATAACTGTGGGATGTTAGTCGCAAAAGAAGAATATCAGTTCCTAAGTATGTGTGTAGTTACTCGTGATGACGGCCGTTGCGGCAAAAAGAAGATAAATCTGCCATTGCGTGGCAGTGAAGCTCGGGTTGAAGAAGTTGACGATGCCGGCTAGAGTCGTCGCAGCGAGGGATATACCAGAGGATCTTGAGATCGTTAACTTCCAAACGAGAATGTTAGGGACTACTAAGTATTAGGTATGGCAGCATACGTGACGACCCACCACGCAACAATCGACATCCACCCGATGATGTACGCGGAAAACCGCTTCGTTTTCTCTGGAGCCAGCAGGAAACAGAAGTGGTACTGGCCTCCAGAGGACTGTATGTATCCCGTCAACAAGAGATGCAATAGGAACGGGGCATTTGACTGACCGGAAATGCCGAACCAATCTCTGCGAGCCCTATTGTGATGAGAGACTGCGCTAGAAATGCAAGTATAAGCCCGGAAATCACGAGGCGAGGTCCTCCATACGCCATATTCTGGCCAAAGTTGCTCTAGACACACGGTTAGAAAGGTCCTTGCCCCGGTAGAATGAAGAACTCACCAGGTACCCTGCCCACGAGTTTGTAATAGAGAGCCCGAGCCCTAACGCTGACAGCCAGCCAAACTGGCGGCGCAGTTCCGCTTTGTGCCCATTTGCTTTGAGGATGAGATCGTCGCCATTGTCTGTTAAGACGGTGCTCTTGGAAACATCTTGGCTGTTGTTGGTGATGTTTTGTTTGGACTCCACGTCTGGTGTGTTCGACATGATGGTTGATAAATTAAAGAGTACTGAATAGTAGGCTTGTATTGTTTGCTAGTGGTGTAATCGACAAAGTCGGGGGCGCATAAATATCTACTAGGCTACTCTGACATTCTTGAGAGCGGAGAAGGGAAAGCAAGGAGGTCAAATTTGAAGCTGATCGTAGAGCATGTCTTAAACATACCTTCAAGCCTGTCAACTCGGGCTTTTGAGCTGGGTTTCTGGACGACCGCGTTGGTTGATTCACACTGGGAAAGTATAGACAAAGATGGACAATGACGGAGTAGGCCTAGCAAGAAAGCTGGGGAAATCGCCTTATTAAATCACTGTTAGACTTGATACATTAGCTAGAAATTACTCCGCACTGTCTGCAGTAACTGTAACTGCTACGCTATCTATAAGGCGTGTACTCCCAAAAGGGCAATACATCCAACCAGATAGATCATGGATGATGCTTCTCTCAAGGCAAAGAGCATTTGACAAAAAGGAAGCTGTACTTGAGAAGGTAGAAACCTATATGCTATATCTATCATCACTTACATCCCCATTGACTAGCTTCGTCTTTAACATGACTGCTACCTCGCAAACAAGTACGGCAACAAGCACAGCAACATGGCCCAAAGGTCCCAGGCGCCATGCCACCAAAGGATATCATCTACCTAACAAATTGCAACGGCCGCATATTCGTCGAGTCTCATCTTGGAGCCCGACATCGACCGGGCTTATACCAAGTGTTGCATCGGGACAGGGCAACTAAGAACTCCGTACGTCAGCCACAATATCCACGAGATTGATGCTGGGATGACGAGCGACATAAAAACCGAGAAACAGCAGTGAGGGGAACAGGCCAATTTCAGTTTCCTCAGTTTCGAGAGTCAAGTCAAGTCAGCCTGGCACAGAGTGTGGCCTTGGATCTTGTCGCTTGGATGTTGCGCGCGATCTAACAACATCGGCGGCTCTTTGACCAGCGCTTTCGTTTTTCGTATATCATATTTAACGTCAGGATCGAATGTGCTGCTGGCAGTATTCCCAGGTTGGGATACCCAGGTACTTAAGGGGGTAAACCTCAGGACTTCCTAATTAGGTTAACACGCCAACCGTGCCCTAAAGGAACTTAAGCTTGCAGATAAGGCGGGAAGGCTGATGGAATGACCATGCAAGTCTTGTTTTCATCTCCAAAGGTGCAAACCGAGTGATTCTACAGAATGGCATCGACCGATTTAAATTTAGGTCACGAAGGGGTCGGCACTGGCGCTTTGGGCTGCTGAGAGTCGAACTGATCAAACGGTTGGGGGCTCTTGCTTCTTGATCCTACATCTCCGATAGATTGGCGTTTGATGCGATCGCATTTGTGACCCTTTCTACGCCAGGCTCTGTCCGTTTTTTCTGTGATGTTCGAAACGGGAGATTTGGAGGATAAAGAGAGGTGAGAAGCAGGATCAACAGGGACAGCCGCCACTCATTCTGGAAACGAAAACTTCGAGGGATTCCCCACCTTCGCTCTGCCACTCTTGTTCTTTTTGCATTATTCTTGGAATGACAGGTGCAATAATGATGGGGCCGGCTCTGGCTTGTCGGTTCCTGGCGTGTTTCAGAAAACGGCCACCGTTTCGGGTCTCGGTATAGATATACGGCAGAAGAGCACCACGGCACAGGGCACTCAAGTCTACACTCGGTCAACTTTCCACGGGCTCAGCTTAGTACGGAGTATAGAATTCGTATACAGGGATGATCAGGCAGATCACCTCGGATTAAATGACACGGGGCAAATAACACGAGTTTCTTCCTCCACATGCGCGATCGTCCCTTATCTCTGGACCCTGAGTCCCTGACGGATCCAACCTCTATTAATAGCCTCTCAATGACAGAAAGCGATCGACACCCAGACATGAAGATCAATCATCCAACGTGGGGTCAAATACGACTGTTGCAAATTGCGAAGGAGACCATCACTAAGGCTAGAATGCCTGGCTGATACGCGGTTCTCCCGTCTGAGCACCAATGCAGTGCCCTGACGGCCTGAGCTTCGTACTATTGTCGTCTAAGTGTCTAGACTCGGAGATTTGCTAGCACCAAGATGGAGGGCGATCCTGGGCTCGGTAGCTTAACATATATAGCAAACACCTCCAGGAAATGATGTCGTCTGGGACCATACTCAGATTCCCATCCTCCTAATCAGTGTCGCTCAGATGGCACGGCTTTCACGAGGCTGGCTCAGTGCTAGCTGCTTCTTTCTCTGCTTCCAAGTCGGCTTCTCCTTTGTGTTTGACGAAATATCCTCTGCGGATGTTGTTGCTCCGGCCCTTCGCGCAAGAGCGAGTGATGACTTTTCCATGCTGGACCTGCTGAGCAGAGACTCGTTCTACTGGACTGGTATATTTCCTGAGGCGCTCATCTGACACAGCTACCTAACCCACTACAGGGACCCAAAATGGACACCTCGCCCTAGCCAACCTGACCGTCGATCTACCCGGGGAGGACGAGACGGTCATCTCCCTAGACAGATTCAAGCATCTGCTTCGGTCCGTACAGTGCACGAACAAGACCATGACCGTGGGCCTCAAGGACGCCAAAGTGTACAGCTATGTCAAGCAAAGATGGCAGTGGTTGAACGATTTCGACCCACACAAGCTGGTTGTTGTTGCTGGAGCCGGCGAATGTGGCTGGAACCCTAGTCGCATTCCCTTTTCTGCCTCGACGGTCACCTTCAACGATAGTGACAAGTCTGCAAAGCTTGTCGGTAGAGCCATTGCATGGAAGGAATTCCAGAACTACGAGCTCACCGTCGGCAACTACAACCCCGTGTCTACAAGTGCTTTGGCCCAAAGAGACATCGACAAAGCCTTGTCTATCCCCTTCGATCTTCCACTGCCGTTCAGCAGCGGGAAACTCCAGACCCCAGACAACGATCTCAGCTTGACCTGGTTCTGCAGTGACTGCGGCACTCAAGGGTCTTTCGACTTCGGTTTCCATATCGAAACAAAGTTCGGAATTCCAAAGGGCGTCTCCCTCTCCCTCTCGCCTAATGGCATCGCGGCATCCCTTAAACCAAGAATCGCCATCCAAGCTGACATTCCCGGTGATATCGATGAGGAGTGGGAGATTGGACACATCCCCATTGGAGGAATCTCGATCCCGGGCGGGATCCTCGATGTCGGGCCTGAGATCACCTTTAGCCTTGGATACTCCGTGGGCCCTCTTCAGGGCTCTGCGGGCCTTACCACAGGCGTCACCGTCACCATTCCGGATGACTCTGAGCTTGAAATCAGTCTTTTAGATCCGGAAGTTTCTTCTGACGGGTGGACGCCGGAGATCAAGACGCTGCCTGTTACGGTTGATGCCCGGCTGACAGGAGAATTCCTCCTGTATGTCAAAGCCGCGATTGGCCTGTCTGCTGAAGCACTTGGTGAGTTTTCTATATACCGTCCATAAAAGTCTATACCACCCTACTAACGATAACGTTACCGTTATGTAGGCCACGGATTCGAAACCGGAATCAACCTTAAACCATACGTTGGTGCCGCATTCATGGCCCAAGCATGTAAGTATCCCTCCCGATCTTCCCATCAGTACCTAGATATACTAACAACATCAGCATCCGACGAGGTATGCAGGGGCAAAGACGATCACTACGGCGTCAAGGTATATCCCAAGGCCGGTGTTGCACTCAACGCCGACGTGGCCAAAGCGAGTGATCCGGAGGATCCTCTAGCTGAAGCCGTTATCGCGGTAAGTTAGGAATTTCTCCCGCTCATAGGAGCACCTGCTAATACTTTGTATGTAGTCTGTCACTGCTCCTCTTCCAACATACTGTGCTGGATTCGGTGGCGGGGGGTCTGGGCCCTCTAGTACGGCGTCGCCGTCTAGCAGTGTGCCTGCAACGACGACGACTCCTAGCCCTAACCCGAAGCCGACCTCCTCGTATCCTACTTCTTCTCCTACTTCCTCTCATTCCTCCTCGTCTCATACCACTTCCTCCCATTCCACCTCCTCTCCTACCACACCGCCGAGTTCATCGTCGTCTTACCTCTTCCGTCGTGATTTTTATACCGCAAGGGTTTTCTAATGAGCTGCTTATTACTTCTTCTTGATTGTATATAGATTTCTTCTTTTCGAAACATACCTTTAGAGCTGGCCTGGTCTAAATCAAAGACCAGGAACATGCTTCGTTTCAACAATCCTGCTATCTAGGCTAGATATCTTCCAGGACGGTCGCAGCGACTCTTTAGTCTTTATCCTAGAGCTGCTAGTAGATTTTTAATGTTAGCAAGTGGTTATTTACTAGTTCATCGGGGTACATTTGTTATAATTATCACGCCATCTCCCGGTCAACGGAGACAGGCGACAGGCGACGGGCCACCGAGAGCCCTAAACAGAGTTGATGCCGAGGTACTTCGAGATACCAAGACTGCAAGCATGTCTATCTACTTAGCGCAAAGAAAAAGATCTGGGACTGAAAGCACAAACGATCCCGAAATCAAAGCCACTCGGTTAGATTGGCCGATATCAGATGCATAGAGCTGGACAGGGGTCACACAACACGGTGAGCAGACACCACAAATCCACAAGGTCAAGAACTGATTGGCTTTGGCTTGATTGGCATTGCATAATGGAGTTCCAGTGAATATTTTGAGTCATTGACAGAGTAAGCGGACAGGCTTAACTATCATAGGCCGGTCTGGTCTTGTGTTTGTGCATTAATCGGACTCTCCGAAGTATACTCTTCTTGGCGGCACAAATCTGTCTCTCGATGGCCCCAATGAGAAAGATTTGGCCCATCAGGCAAGACACGCTGCCGCTGCCAACTGGAGATATGTATTAATGATTTATGATATGCGCCCAAATGTGGTATAAACAATGGCGACCAGGGGGTGGGGTGCAAAGGTGGAAATGTCTAAAAGGGTCAACAGCCGTCCCCAGAATCTGCGTCTTATATAACTTATATACCTGCCCACTGCAGTGTCTCCTCCACTACTTTACCTCGAGCTTTCTCCAATCCTTGGCGGTCGGCATGGCAGCAACGAACCCGACACCAAACACCCCAGGGGACAGCATACCCTACTGGAAGCTCATCTTGGACCAAGGCGTTCTCACAGACCGCATCATCAACCACGAATACAGCGGTTCCGGGACAGTGGAAAGCCCTTACTTAGTGACCTGGATCCAAGATGACCCCCGCTACCCGATGGGATGGACCCGCCTCACCAAATGGACGTATACCGCGCTGGTAGCCATCGCCACACTCGCCGTCGCATTGGTGAGCTCAGCCTATAGCGGAGGACTTGCCGAGATATTGCAAGAGTTCAGGATAGACGCGGAAGTAGGAACGCTGGGCCTGTCGCTTTTCGTCGTCGGCTTTGCTGTTGGACCCCTGTTATGGGCACCGCTGAGCGAGATATACGGCCGCCAGATTCTGTTCTTCGTCAGTTATGCTGGTCTCACTGCTTTCAATGCTGGTGCTGCTGGGTCGCAGAACCCGTGGACCTTGCTTATTCTTCGTTTCTTTGCGGGCGCTTTCGGGTCCTCGCCTCTCACCAATGCAGGTGGTGTGATTGCGGATATGTTTTCTGCTAGTGAGCGAGGTCTCGCCATAACGCTCTTCGCATCTGCTCCGTTCTTGGGCCCGGTGCTTGGACCGGTCATTGGAGGTTTCTGTATGGGCCGCCTCCCTTCGCTCCCTCTCTGCTAGACGGCTAACTGGAATAGTGGGCATGAACGCTGGCTGGCGGTGGGTGATGGGCTTCCTCGCAGCCTTTTCCGGCGCCCTGTGGATTGTCTGCTCGTTGCTCGTCCCTGAAACCTACGGCCCCGTGCTGTTAGAGAAGCGCGCCGCGAGCTTGTCAAAACACACGGGGAAGGTGTATGTGAGCTTCCATGACGCGGAAAAGGGCAAGACATCCATGAAGCAAGCATTCAAGTCTTCGCTTTTACGACCATGGATTCTACTGTTCCGCGAACCAATCGTCCTCCTCCTCTCCGTCTACATGGCAATCATCTACGGCACCCTCTACCTGTGCTTTGGCGCCTTTCCGATTGTCTTCGAACGCGAACGCCACTGGAACCAGGGCGTTGCGGGCCTAGCCTTCCTTGGGGTTATGGTGGGCATGATCGGCGCCATCCTATACAATTTCCTCGACAATAAACGCTACCTTCAAATCCAAGCAAAACACGCAGGCTTCGCTCCCCCAGAAGCGCGACTACCACCCTGCCTTGTCGGCAGCATCGCCGTCCCCGTTGGCTTGTTCTGGTTCGCCTGGACAACATACCCCTCCGTTCACTGGATCGTGCCCATCATCGCATCCGCCCCATTCGGCTTCGGAATGGTGCTCGTCTTTCTCTCCATCATGAACTACCTGATCGACTCTTACACCATCTACGCAGCCTCCGTTCTCGCCGCCAACTCCGTCCTCCGATCCCTATTCGGTGCCGCCTTCCCTCTCTTCACAAGGCAGATGTACAGCAATCTCGGCACCCAGTGGGCATCCAGCGTACCTGCATTCCTTGCTCTGGCCTGTGTACCATTCCCCTTCCTCTTCTACAAGTACGGTCCTGCGATCCGCAAGAAGTGCAAGTTCGCTGCCGAGTCTGATACCTTTATGCGCATGATGGCCCAGCGTATGGCCAAGACTGCCGCTGGCCCTCCGAGTAAAGATGTGACTGTATCGGAGGAGGAGAAGAATGTTGAAGCCGGTTCGCGGAATGACTCCTCAAGTGTTCAGGGTGGGCCCGAAGCGGCTCGCAAAGAGAGCGTATCGCAGCCAGTCCGGTCTGAGAAATTATGAGTGTTTAACAGGAACGGTGAAGTTTGAGTGCCTTTTCTTGTTTCTTGTCTTGTCGACTTTAATATCTTTTTTTTTTTTGGTTCATCTTGTCTTTCGAGGTGTAAAATGATGGTGTACCGCTCCTCTTCTCTCAGCCTGTGCATATATAGACTGTTACCCAATAGGTTATCATTAATTATTCTAGCAATTATGATTCCCACACCATGAGTGTTTGCCAATAATTTTATCAGCGTAACAAAGCAGTGCTTTATATAGAGCATGGCTAGCGTCGATTCCGTGCATAATGTTGACTTCCCTTATGCTAGCGAAGGCTGACCCAGAGTGAGCCAGTGTTTCATGTAAGTATTTCCCAAGTTGCCGGGTCTGAATTTCCAGGGGGCACGAAAAGAAGCTCCCAGAGATGAGGAGGTTGCGCAGTAGTAGAGGTAGCACGGAGTAGGAGCTCGACTCACGTGACGTCGGAGATCTTGTTCACTTCCGAGCTTCCAAGATTCTACTTCATCCAACCATCATAATCATAATCATAATCATACGCAAGCGCCATGGCTTCACATCAAGTCGCCATAGCAAAGGCTTCGCTTGCCGCCGGGCTCCTCCGTCCCGACCCTACCTCTGTCGCGCGCGACGACATCACAGCCCTGCACACCTCTCTTGACAGAGTGCTGTCCCATTGCTCTCCCGCAAACATCCAGGTTTGATCTGCGTGCCCTAGCCCGCCGGTATCGCGAAATACTAAATCTGCTTTCTACCGACACGAATAGACCTGCAAATCATGGCTTCTCAGATATGTTGTCTCGTCGTCTAATCGGGTCAGCCTCCTGGCGAAGTACCTGGTTGCGCTGTCGGGATCGTTCGCGGAGGACGACAACGCAACCCAAGCACCACTACCACGCCCGTCCGTGAAGAGGAAGCGGTTACATATGCTGTATCTTTTGAATGACTTGTTCCATCATACGAAGTACCATAATTCCTCAACCGCCGCGTTCTCTTCCTTAAGTGGGTCGTTGCAACCACATATGGTGGAATTGTTGAGCTACGCGGCCGCATACGATCAAGAGAAACACCCGAAACATCATAGACGGCTGGCTGAGCTGTTGGATATATGGCAGGAGCATGCGTATTTTGGTGCGGAGTATGTGGGCAAACTCCGAGAGGTGGTTGCCCACTCGGCCGTCTCGGGCCCAGTTAGCATGACCACTATACCTGGTGCGGATAACGTGGAGCCAGATCGCAAGACGAGAGACGTGCCGTTTGTGATGCCGTCTACCCACGGCGACCCGTCTACTCCCTACTACGACCTACCGGCTGGGAATATGATCCCGCATATCATTCCAAACTCGACCGTTCCTCTGCGGCCAGACATGATCAAACCACTGCAGTTTCTAGCTGGGCCTGCGGATGAAAATTTGACAACAGCACTCAAGGTGTTTCTCACAGACGTAGATCGGATCTACGCGCCGGGCGATCTCGAGCCGAAAGACGGAGAGCTCGTGGACATTGACGAACTCGGCCAGACCGTCGTCCGCGATGAAATCACCGGAGAGATCCTGGACGGCGAAACGTACTACGGCTGGTCCCGGTCATTCTGCCAGCAAATGAAGAAGCGAAATTTACAAGACGGCCGACGGAGCGAGAGCCGAAGCCGAAGCCCTCACAAGCGGAGACGGTATAGCGACAGTGCCAGCGACGACAGCAGATACCGGAGCTCATCGCGGAGCCGGACACCTCAACGAGACAGACGTTATGATTCCCGTTCTCGCTCACGAAGTCGTTCCTACTCACCGGCAGCTCCTGCCCAGCAGCACCAGCAGCACCAGCAGAAATACCAGCATCAACACCCGCCTGCTGCACACCCACATGCACACCCGCAACCGCAGCACAATCCCTACGCTCAACGCCCGGGATTCCCTCCACAGCCTCAAATGCCATACCCTCCCGGTGGAAACACATTCCCCCCACCGCCGCCGCCGCCAAACTACCAAGGCGCGTGGCCTCCTCCGCCTCCGCAAATGCCCAATTTTCCCAACTTCCCGCCTCAATTCCAACAGATGCCCGGTCCGCCAGGTCCGCCAGGCCCTCCACAAATGCCTCCAGGGTCATACAACTTCCCTCCCCCTCCCCCTCCTCCTCCACCAGGAGGGCGAGGCTGGCATCCACCTCCACCATCACCATCTGGACGTGAATGGCGGTGATAGTTACATCATGTACAATACAATTACCATACAATCTTCAATAAATATGCATTTAACGAGTAACTTAAACCATCAAAAGATTCCATGATATAAACCAAAGCCTGATCTAAATCTTATAATAAATATATAAATAATACACCAACGAAACCAATCAGTCCAAGTCCAATAAATAAGCAAAAAAGCAACAAAGCAACAAAACGAACATCCCCAATACAGTACCTATGTACCTTATCCTTATCATATCGTATCAAACCAAACCTAATTCATCCTCAAACCACCTCAAACCACTTTCGAAGCAGAGGCAGAGGCAGAGACAGAGGCAGAGGCAGAAGTAGAAGAACTCGCCCGCGCCTTACTCTTCTCAATCGCGTCCTTTCTTGTCTTGGATCGCGTCGTCGTAGGGGATGCACCCGCTTTTGAAGAGGGTTTGGGTTCCGGGCTAGTTAGTTTTTTTTTAAGGATTTTGTCAGCTTTGCATACCCAGGGCATGGCATGGCATGGAGATTGTAAGGTTAAGGTAAGGCAAGGTAAGGTAAGGTAAAGTAGGTAGGTAGGTAGGTAGGTAGGTAAGTAGATTAAGTAAGTTACCTTCTGAGCACCACCGTCCCCTTCAGCAGCAGCAGCAGCAGAACAACACATCACATCACTGAAGCAATATGTGTTTGGCTCGGAGGGGGTCATGCTTGTGCCTATATATATATATATATATATATTCATCAGTCAAGATATAGCCAAACGGTAAGGAATATAAATATAATAAGGAGGTGGACATACACTGCAACCCCACCAAACTCGAAACCTTCACCCCAGAAAGATACGGAACTAGCGTACCTAGCTCGCTCACGACATCGCCTGCGATACCGGCGAGGGATGTGCAGCATTGCTTGGAGGCGTGGGCGGGCGGGCATGTAGATGGGTTGTTGCTTGTGGCTGCGTCGGAGGCGGTTTGGGTTGCGAGGGTGTTGGCGAAGAGGGATGATGATGATGATGATGATGATGATGATGGTGGCGGTGGTGGTGGGTTTGATGTTGAGGAGGGATTGGTAGTGGTGGAGGAGGAGGGGATTGCGGTTGTTAGGGGTGTTAGGGTGAGGGTGAGGGTTAGGTGGAGGAGGGATTTCTTCAAGGTGAGGTGCATTTTAGCGGTTTTTTGGTGGCAGCAGGTAGGCAGTAAGACAGAAAAGAGATGAGAACCTTAAGACAAAGGGAGAAAAGAAAGGAAAGAAAAGGAAAACAAAGACGACAATTGCTGTACGCGAAGCCATTCAGTGTTTGAGTGCCTGAGATAACCAGGGATGAGCTTCAGTCATTAGAGTTACATAGCAGGACGAGACAAAGTGCCTCATCTGGAATGTGAATGAGCAAATCCAGCCCCCTGGAGGTTGGCATGCAGGAATACGTCCTTGCTGGGAGTCCATCACAATCTAAGTAGAACTGTTCGAGTCGAAGGGGTTTGTGCGCGTACATATCCAATTCCACGAGTTAGTAGTTTATGATAAGATAGAGATATGAGCGGGAGAACAGAGTTCGAACGTGTGCGAACTGCTAGGGGTTAATTGCTGTTCGTGGGCGTTGCTGGCCAGCAAGGGATAAACACCTGTATCGCGCGGAGATTACGGCCGTCGGAGAATGTTATAGCTCAAATATACGCTTTATAGTCTTAAGCCCGAGCACGCAGATGAAAGAAGACAACAAGTTTCATTGCTGAACAAGGGTATCGCATGCAGGCATAGAAGATTCCGGACTTGGCTCGCATATATCCACTATTCAACTATCAAATCTCAAATGAATATCAACAGATGGACCAGATGTCCAGGCGCAACAAGACCCTGATCTGGTCGGGAGAACCTCGAGCGACATGTAAAGGAGGGGATTCCGGTTGAGGTTAAAAGGAAAGAAAAGGCATCAACGCTGTCGCTAAGGGAACGCTCAAGTGAAATGGACCACCCTGCCCTGGTAAGTCCCTCTTCGTACGGGCGTGAGTGACTGCGCCGTGCTTGATAACTGCCGCGACTATACGGCCGATCGAGGGCCAGCTTCGTCGGGATTGCCACGGCGGAGGTTGGACGGGGAGTTGCTGGATGTCTGACTGGTGAGGACGCTGCTGGCATTACTACTTCTGCTGCTGCGGCTAGTGGCGTAACCTCTGATGTCTAGTCCCGCGAACCCGGCCATGCGGCGCTGGGTGTATTCGAGCATAATGCGGCTGTAGTCTTCGACGGATCCGTGACGATCCATAGACCGGTCCGTCTGTATGAGGTTTCCGGGGAGGCGACCCGCGTCTCCGCTTGATAGGGATGCTAAGGATTCGTTTGAGGCAGTCATTGTGTATGGGAGGTTTCTGCAGAGACAGAGGTCAGTTGCGTTCACTCCACCAGCAGATGAGAAAGGGGAGCGAAGTGTAAAGTGTGGGGGAGTACAGTACTCCAAAGTAGTATGACGGGAATGGGACTATTGACAACATGATGCGCACCCACTCACCTTAGAAGAGAAGTAGTAATCAGCAGTCTTGGCCGAGTTCGCGAGAATAATTCCAAAAGATATCGCAGTGGGGTGAGGGAAGAGACTCCGGCAGGGTTTGTTCGATGGTTATAACTTATATTCCTCTGGACGGTGATATGAAATCACAATCTTAGAGCCGGGGCCGCAACGGGCGGAGCCACCCTCAGGGAACGAGTGGTAGGTAGCCGAAATAATGAATAGAATTAGACGGTCGATGAGCATCTGGAGGACTTCGCAGTGGACTGGGTCCAGCCACAGCGGATGGCGCTGGGATTCGCCATTGCGGATAGCCAAAGGGCGCCATGACATCAGACGTTCCTGAAGACCGTGTATTGTGGGCCAGCCAGCCATCGTGATCATTGATGGGGCCCATGGACTGGGGAATAGGGCTAGTCACTTTCCTGTAAGGGTCGTCAACTAAGGCGTATATTCTCCCTGAGGAGCCCCAATAATGAGGTCACCGTACAGGAACAGTCGTGGTGAAGAAGGAGCTGCGTCAGATATGCCTCTCTCCCATTCGACAATCCGGTGCAGAGTCGTACAAATGCGGATATCAATTGAAATGAGTTGTCTCGAGCCCTCAAGTTCTCAACTGACTACTCCGGCTTCGTCGGGGAGGTGCAGCTTGTCTCCCTCCCAGCGGATCCAGCCCAACCTTGTCGACGTCTGGACATTCGACAACCATCCCAGAGGAGAGCAAAATACCGATCCCCCTCAGCGGCCAGTTTGGCCACGTCTTAATGAATCCACTTTGTGCCAGTGAGCCAAATAAAACAGGAAATTGATTCCAAGGGCGCAGAGCTTGAACCCAAAAAAAGACGAGTCTTGGCATTCACGGGGTTGAAGACGACCCGGAAGCTGCCGTAAAAGGCGGGGAGCTGTCTAAGATCTGGAGAGAAGGGATTGGCATGTCCCAATGCTTACTTGGGAATCCACATTGTTGGCTGGTTCAGAGAGACCGTGAAAGCGTGACAGCGTGACGGAGAGAGAATGAGAGAGAGAGGGAGAAATGGTGCCTGAGGCCTTGATTGCCTCTTCCAGCCAATGACGTCAGTTGTCTGCCGATTCGGGAACAGTGGAACAAAGCACTGTGTAGTATACTATACACCGTACACGTTATTGTTACTCTAACCAAGCGAAAACAGTTAATGCGAACGGTGGAGTCAGGTACAACCGATTGTCCTCCATCTCCGCGACCGGAACAGCCTGGGTGTGGCGTAAGATCAAGGATACGAGTATGAAGTCATGGACCCTTTTAACAGGACCGAAACTAAGGAAACTGCTCTTCACGAGTCCCCCCAACTCCCTTATGGAATCCCTGCTCACCTCTACTCCTCTACGCGAGGCATACGGTGTATACTCCATTTCTTGGACTAAATGAAGCTTACCTCGATTCAGCGTTCATCAACACAGAACATCAACCCGTCCTATTCCCCAGTCATGCACCTACTGCTCATCGCTCATCTAACAAACACTTAGCATGGTCATGATCCATGGAGAATAGGAATGCATCATCTCTACAGACTGTGGAGCATTCCTTGGCTTATTGGCTTGCACTGACCAGTAGAATAATATCCAAATATGAAACACTTCAGTCTTCTGTCTCCGTCATAATCTCCACTCGACAGCGCTCGGTATCACATTGATTCTAGGCTGTACTCGGGGCCTCTACGTGACACCTCACCGATTGCCTATACAAGATCCTCAAGAGAAGTGGTGTGAAGCGAACCCTGCGACCGTCTAGCTTCATGGATGTCATGTGGACGGTGTTCGTCATAGGTGCTGGCATGCATTCGCAGAAGGAAGCGCTGTACGCCCAACACTCTCCCACACCCCCGCAGAGCTAGCCTTTACCTAGGCACTCTGATGTCACCGGCTGATCTAGCACCGTGCGTCACAGCAATTCTACCTGGCGTCTCGGGTAGGCCTTGTATCTGGGTCCCAGTCTCGAACAGCCGGGCCCAATGCATGGCAGCTCGCGGCCGTTCATCTGACTGATACCCTCGTTGTGTTTTCCGTTTTCTTACTTTACGTGGAGAATTCTGCCTTGGTGAAGTCTCGCTGGTCTTATGCATGCTGGTAGCAGAGCATCACCTATCCAGGAGTAGCACGATGCAGCTTGCAATAGTAGGGCTAACACTGCTTGAGAATCTATCTCATACCCATCTATGCTCCAGCATCTAGCTGACCTCGTCGCTGGCTCATGCATACCTAGTCCTTAGTAACTTAGGCAGCTATCTCGGATATCCCAAAAGGAAAATAATCCTTCACACCGGGTTAGCCACGCAGCCAAAACTACCCCCACATGCCCTGCTCTTACCAGGATTTGACTTTGTATCCTTGCACCCTTGCTAGCATGATCCTTCTCTAATCTAAGTGGTAACCCTTGTCACATCTAGTACTGATTGTACTCTCTACGAGGACAGTTTACATCCCCCTATACACACCGAATACTACTTACTAGTCTATATAGTCAAACAAGCAAGTCCAGTACAGTCAGAGCACGTCACATTCTACAAATTGGGACAATTCCATTGCCATATTCCTAACAGAGTAAGCCGATACTAGTACTTACTCCGTAGTAAGTAGTAGTACTAACCAGGTAACTTTACATCACACCCCTTTCCCAAAACGTAATGTCATTGTTTGTCTCCCCAGAGTCCCACCGTAACCCTAGGTATTCACCCACAAAGCCTATATTTCCTTGCCCCATTTTTAGGTAGGTTGATCTCGTCATCCGCCCGTTTCGAGTTCTAAGTTTCAACAAACTCATTCACTGTATATGTGGTGGGCGGTGTTGGAGGAGAGGATCCAGATGGAGGTGTTGGCTGGGTGGAGTGGAGGCTTGATAGAATCCGCTCTACCTAGGCTGCTATCTATGTTTTGTTTCTAATTATGGCACCTTATGTTTTCATCTGATATTCCCCATGCTCATAATACAAAACAGTTACCTATGTCGTTAGATGGGGTAACGACCTCAAAAAGTCTATACAACCTAGGTAACTATCAAAGAGTCAAGGATCAAGTAAGTGTCTAGCCTTCAGCTAATATTATTACTAGTATGCTAGGAAGCTACACATACAGACAGAAACAAGATCAGAATTTGAACTGTGGTCTGGGTCCAGACAATGGCATTGACTCCTGGTTGATGCTTTGCGGCCAAGCAAAAGCTGTGATGTAATTAATAACGCCATGCAATGCCTGGTGGTGGCGACAGCCAGGGCATTTGCAGGGAGGAGTAGTAGTAGTAGGAGTATAAACTGTTTACTTCGTATTACATACAGGCTTTGCAGCAGGGCCTGGGGACACTTGTCAAGCTTACTTACTGACGCAGGGTAGCGGTAGCATGGAATGCCAGCTTAGATGGTTAATGATATTGCCTTGCAAGGCCCCCCCCTGGTTGGGGGGGGGCTTGGTGTGGCTGCCTATATCGACTGCGCTCGACTGCGCTCCGCCTCAACGCCATAGCAACCATTCCATCCATAATCGATTTTCCTTCGCGTGGATCTGACCGACTGACTGACCGACTAACTGACATACTCGGACAGTCTGCTAAACGGTCCACAGTTATGTTAATTACCTTGACTAGTAGGACGCGTACCTACCCAACCGACCGTATTTCGGAATATGATGATGTCGCCGCCGTCGCCTTCGCATTCCCATTGAGCCTACTTGGGTGGATCTTCTCCATAGCTCGACGACTTACCTACCCTACGGAGATCGTCTGGACTGGACTTGGGGGGGGGGGGGGGGGTCAGATGCCATTTTCCTTGATTTCAGGGCTGAATGTGCTGTGTTGTGCATCTTCTGACGTATCTTCCCCTCCTTGACCTCCTGGGCCGCTCGGGGTTCTCCTTTTTTTAGATATGGTGGCCTATCAATGTCTTGTTGTTGAACTGGGTGGGTGCTGGGAGTGGGATGGATGTTGATCAACTTTGAATGATGAATCCACGTGCATGAGGCATTGCCACCGACGGGTCCTGTCCCTACGTAGTTCGATGAGCGAGAGGAGAGTGGGAGAAATGGAGAAAACCGGGAAAGTAAAGCTACCCATTCGATATAAGCAGGGATAAACGGTCTTCGCTAATACCAAGCTAGCCGAATATGTGAATGGGTAGAGGTGATCCTTGCTATTTTAATAGAGGTAGGTTAAATAGGACCGCATAGCTCAATGCAAGAGGTGGTGGGATTCGATTCGATACATGTACAGACGCCACAATTCAGAAAATCATATACTATCGTCATGCTCAACTCATCACACGTAACCTGTACCCAATAGTTAGGACCCAATCGCCAACAACAGCAGATGAACGAGTAGAGGATATCCGTTAGGGGCGGGGAAAAAAGAGGAGGTGATACGTACCTTTCCTAGCTCCCTGGAAGAAGAACCGCACAACAAACACCTGCAACCCAGCCATCGAAGCCATCATCAACCCCTCAATTACGCTAAAGTTCCAAATACGGCGCTCGGTGCTGCGCACAGTGCTGAAGTTCCGGTTCTCACGGGTCCGGAAGTACTTTTGGTTGCGGGAGATGGTAGACAATTGGGCGGAGAGCTTGAAGATGGACTCCTCAATAGCGGAGGCTTGTTCGGGGTTGGCGCCCTGTCGCGAGGGAAGTTCTGTGCGGGATTCATTTTCAAGCTATTGAGGGAAAGGAGAGTCAGTTTCACCGACCTTCGGAGTTAAGTTTGAGGGTGTGGACTGGACTCACCGCAATCTCAAAGTCAACCATCTTCTCTGCAAACGTGGACATTTCGTTGTTGAAGCAGAAGCGGTATTCGCCGATGCTTTGGGCCGTGAATACAAAGTCGCCCTGGCGCTCCTTGGTGCCATCTAGAACCGGCTTCTCGTCGGGTCCGACGACGGTATAGTCGACATCGAAGGAACCACCAGATTGGACCTGTAGAAGGATAAATTGTCAATGTCTTGTCAATTGCACAAGTCTGAGAATTTGAAGACTGACAGCGAAGTAAAATGCGACTTTGGTGTTCCGCTGGTCGACAAATTTGTAGAAGCAAGCCTTCTCGTTGGCCTCGAGTCTGTAGGTCAAGGCGGTTGCCGTGACGGACGACACCAGGCAGGCAAGAAGGCCTATGACCAGAGCTGTGAATCGCATATTGGACGGATTGAGGGGCCGAGCTGGACGTTGGGAATCGACTGTTGGCAGTTAGAACACGCGATAGGAGCAAGTTCTGGCCAGCTGTGTTGTTGTCGATGTTTGACATGTTTGCATCTCTACCTCCACTGCTCTACGAATGACGATCAATCACATTCACTGCAGATACCCAAGTCCAAAGTATAGGTTTTCACATATTAATGCATGTTCAATTGGTTACTATTGATGTGTAGTATGTTTCGCCAGGATCTGCGCCTCCCCCGAACCACCGAGCTTCGTAATCATAGCATTGAAAGCCGTCTACAACATAAAATAATAACTTCATCATTGCGCTTGAGGGTGAATGACTACCCCAGACCGTATGTGTACAGGCCCTTCAGCCATGCAATATAGTGCGGGTATTTACTTATCATCATCATCTCTGACTCTTACCTGATGAAGAAGGACTCGCCCCTGTTCCAAAAGTTCTGTTTCTTGCTCGGATGGTCCAGACCGAGCATATCGTCCGACTCACCGATTATATCTGAGAGTATATCGCCTGGACAAAGTTAGTGATCGTACCAACTATACGTGCTGTGTTTGACTTACCATCTTCCAGATACCGTGGAGCCGAGTAAAGCGTGCGAGGAACAACAGCGAACTTGATCTTCTCAAACCGCTTCCCCTTGAGGCCGGTTCGCTTCGACAGTCGTTCCTTGGTCTCTTTGAAGATCTCTCCCTTCCTGGGGTCAGCGTATGCATTACATATGTAGGTTGACCTGGACACTTACTGGTTTCATAACAAACTTGAAAGGCACCCCGTGTGGCTTGTTGGTTTCCTTGTCGAAGTTGTACGCATTGATCGTCCGCGCACCGCTCTCCATTTCCAGTTCTTCGTCTGGTATCCTTTCCGCATACAGCGAGACAAAGTCATTGGAACTACTGAATTTGCTGTCTGCCGGGAACTCCGTGTATATTTTGTAGTTGTGCACCTCAAAAACCCGAGAATTCTGAATTGTCTCGTCGTCCAGGTTTGCCTTCTTCTGCAAACCAGATAGGACATCTGAAACCAATCCTTCCCGAGGCACCAGGACTTCCACGGGTTGCTAATACACAAGTCAGATAACATTCGCGTCAGTAGAATCAGGAGGGTTAGTTCTTACCTCCTTAGTGATACCCTCGGAAAGCCATGTCATACGAAGGCAAACCTTGGACTCGAAGTCACTCAAGCTTGTTTCCAAAACCTCATAGTACAGTGCATCTTGTCGGACCACATTAATTCCATAACCGGATATCTGCGTGCCTAGAATGCTCTGCAGAGTCTGTGCGTTTTGATTGGAATTCCTCTTGATAAACCCCTTGGCTTTCCCGCTATTAGCGACGACCGGTGAGAATCGCAAGTGGGTGTAGTCGACGTTTAGATGCTCTCCAACCTTCTTGGAGAACTGATCGTACGTCATCTTTTTGCTAAGGGTAAGGGTAAACTCCTCGCCTCCGGTCGTTTTAATGGGAGCAAATGTGATGTTGATCCGGTTCAGGAGATAATCGTAATAGAGTTTTGCATCTGGATAAATCGCTGTCGGGGGCAATTCTGATTCTTTGACGGATTTTTGAAAGGTGATAATGTCACCATCTTGGATCTCTGATTGCTGGAATGTCTGCTTCGGCTTCATGAGGTCGATCATGGTGTGTTTGATCTCCTCGTAAAGAACAAACTCCGTTCCGGCCGGCCAATTCATTAGCTCGAGTATTGTGGGCGCAAGGTCGGCAACCTTCTGGCTCTTCCGCACATATACCGCGCCGACTCCATTCAGGGTTTGCTTTGGTACGTCGAAATGCTTCAAGAAAACAAGCACCGAGTTGGCACTATCTGGCCAAGATACGGTGCCATCAGGAGACTCTGGTCCGACCTCCAGCCAAACCCTGAACGGATTGCCCTTGGTACCATACCTACTGTACGCTTCTTCGACTGTCATTTCCTGGTCCTTGATTACTTGATCAGGGCGCATTGTCTTGTTCTGGCGATTGACCATGACCCAGAACCGGATCCGGAGCGGGTTGACGTCTTTCTCCTCAGCTATTTTTTCAGCAAACTCGCTAACCTTCGTGGTTCTCAAAATCCGATACTGTTTCGGGAAAGCCGCTTCATCAGTCGGCTGCTCGAGGCTGGTTAAATCGAAACCATTGTGGCATCTAAAGGTCTCATCCGACAATACCCCAACATTGAGATACAGGTGGGCCTCTTCTCTCTCCCTCCTTCTGCGTGCTAGTTCTGCACGCTCCTCAACTAACCGTGTTTCTAAAAAAAAATAGACATGTTAACGCACGAACATTACGAATACAGAAGGTCGAACATACCGATATGATCGGGCACATCCTCTTTCGTTATAGGAAGGAGAACATCGTCTGATCTGGATTTGCGGATGTAAACCAACATGTATGCATTGGTCGATCGTTTCGTAGATAACGCTCGGGTGTAAGGTTGTCTCACTCCAGCCGAACCGTTGGGCAACTCATACTCACCGCCATAATTTTCTTCGAGAACTTCCTTATCTGTGGCTCGGGTTACCCGATCGTCGTCAAAGCGGTACCAGAATCCATCTTTGGTAGGCTTCAAGAAAGCAAAATAGTGACCCGCATTCAAGTCACCGCTATGGACTAGAACACCATGTAATTCATAGATCCATGATTCAGATTTATCGGCATCCTTAGAAAGGTAAGGGGAGGCATCAAACTCCATCGGGAACGCATGTCGATCATTAATTTTCATCATAGCATCTCGATGGATATCGTATTCGAAACGCTTTAGGTGCAGGTGCAGCACAGGAGGAAAACTCTCGAAAATTTCTCCTTTGTCGGCATCTTGTAAACCGTACGGTGGGCCTGCGTCGTACTTGTTTTCGCCTTCGAGTCTTTCCACCTGAATATAGTCCTTGAAACTGTCATCGAGCGTCTTGTTGTTTCTCACATTCAGTTGAATATCCCAGAAATCTTCCACTCGCGATGATTCGTAATCGACATTAATGCATGAAATATACGTTTTCGATTTCCCAACGAACAGATCGGGAAGAGCCTTTTCTGCCGGGGTCCCTTTCATCTTCTCTTCCAGCCTCTCCATCAGCTTCCGTGACAGCTCTTGGACGTCTTGCTGCTCGAAAATCTGCCTCGACTCCCAACCGAACGATGCTGTAAGCTCTGTCGTGGAAACGGATAAGTCGTTCGTTTGAAGATTATTGAACAACCTCTGAAGAGTCCAGGCGCTATTCTCCCGTGATGCCTCGACGTCTGTTGGGATCTGATAGACGGCCTTCCGGAAGGCGTTGGTGAAATATAGTGACTGCAACAGCGAATTGAGATAGCAAGTCGCTCCCTGATTCTTCAACCCAACCATGCCAGTTTCTTTCTTGGAGTCATAACTATCAACGGTCAGCACAATCATAATATAGAGCCGGCCAAGGTTCATACTTCTGGAAAGTGTGCCATAAGACGCCTGTTGGATCTTTAACCACGCGGACATATGCGGTGACATTTGCCTCATCATTCTGCACAAGAGGGAATCCGTGCCCCTCCCATGGCATGGTAAAGAGCCTGCGCAGTTCGCAGAATCTTGTGAAACCCCAGTCGCCCTCGTCCGCGTTGAATCTATGGGTAGCGACTACGTTTTCGATAAGCATAAGAAACGGGTTTGTTTGGAGGGCTACCGATCCAACTTACCATGTGAAAGCTGAATAGATGGATCGTTCGGATTCCACAGTACCAGGGCGAATTGCACACAGGCGTACCAGTTCTCTGGAGGATCGTCTTCCCAAGCGTGCTCTAGGTAGAAGGAAGCGTGTTCGACGTGGTTTCCGTAAGGAAAGAAAAGTACTCGCCTACGAGCCATCGATGTGAGCGTGCCGTTCGGACGACAATGCGCCTGGTTCCACTCACCATGGGGATCCGCCGCACTGGAAGACTGGCCCATGCTCTTTCTTTTTCATTTTCCGCCAGTCCTGAATATTCCATGTGTGCCAAGTTTCGTCTTCGGTTTCAAGATCTGGATCTTTCGGGAGGACGCGAGCCATTATTGCCGGAACTGCGGTACAAATACATTTTAGAACACATTCTTACAAAACAATTGAAGGGATTGAAGGGATTGAAGGGCAGTCGCCGACAAGCGGATAGCATCATAGTCAGTGCGCGGAAAGTTGGTCGGAGCAGCCGTATCCTCGACGAGCTAGCCGTGCAATCACCGGCGACAGGGTAGAAATTATGGAAGGCCCTTACAGTCATCCGCAGGTGGCTCTGCGTCTGGCTCCTCCGAGCCGGACTGGGAGACAACGACATCATCAGTTCTGTCATGTTGGAACTGTTCGTATTCATCAACCAGCATTTCATTATCTGCGATCTAGACAGATTCAGAAGGCTGTTAGCAAGAATCTACGGTGCAAGATGTTAAAGAAAGCATGCCGTTGTTAGCATGGCTGCGACAGAAATCTGCTCGCGGACTCACGTTGTCCATGAATGAAGAGAAGTGCGCCCAAGCACTCGAACTGAAAGACGTTCGCTGCTCGAGAATGGGGGGAGAGAAGACAAGATCTAAAGACAAAAAAGACTATTCTATTCCACCGATCGCAGAGAGAGAGCGAGAGGGAAAGAGCAGAGGTGTAAAAGACAAGAAGTGAGTATTCTCTGGCTCTGACCAGGTTCCAGTTCAAAGGGAGTTTGAAGCCTGTGGCGGAGTCTTGCAGACCCAAGAACGACGAATAATAACGGCGTGCGGGACACAGCTGGGAACCAGATTATTAAGACAACACAGGCACAACAAGGAGGCCGAGTCTCCCACGTTGTGATTGTTCTAGCTCATATATTCGCTCTTCTTCATATCTCTCGCCTATCGTCAATCTTTACCCGGCTGCCGCATTATTCATAGTCTATAGACTGTTATCTACAATTGGAGGTAGCAGAATTCAGGGCAGCGCATAGTGATATCATAATTTTGGTCATCCTTGGTCAACCCGCACTTATGAACACTAAACATGGGCATAAATATGTACCATATACTCCGTACAACCACGCGATTGATTTCGACCAGAGACGACAGCAACTAAGCTTGATCGGTGGGGGGCTGGGGTCTTATCAGTCTTATCCTTGTCATATTTACTTCTTTCTCTTTGAATCCCAAATATAGTATGGTCATTGTTCAATTACTTTTTGTACAGGATCAGTCACATGTCAAACCAGAGATCTCACCGCCCGGGGAAGCAATTGCATGACTCCGCATTTTGGGCTCAGGCGAGCAGCAAACATCGACTCGACAACAGTCAGGGAGTCATGGATGAGATTCATCCTGCAAATACAGTATCTTCCATAGCTCCCCGAGGCTTTAATCTTCCTGGAGCACCCCCTACAAATCAATGAAGTGCCCTTGACACAACGATCCGGACGAGATGCTGCGGAGTCGCCCAGCCCGATGCTGGCGCACCTTCCAGAGAACTCAGCTCTCAATACGAAGTCTCCATTCTGAGAGTTTTGCACACAATCCCCCACCATGGAGACCTGTCTCAGCTCTTGACGAGTACGGCCTTGCTAGATTCCGAGTGGTTTCGTTGCTAAAGGCTCTCTAGATTTGTTGAACGCCAAATTCGACCTATCAGTTTACGACAGCTAACCTTCTTTGGGCGGACCTTGACTGAATCAAGACTCATAAGCTCTGCAAACTACATTCGCACCGAGCTTCCAACGAGGTCGGTGCATGTGCTCTCATAGTACTTTGCTTCTGCTAACCCAGGTCGTCGCCTTCAGATTAGCACATCGTCTTCGAGATATACAGAAGCTACCGTATGTCGTGGTCGCTAACCCTAACTTCTCCCTGGTATACGAGCTGTACTATAAAGCATTTGAGAGATTTCGCACGGTCCCAGAGATACGAACACTCGAAGATAATGGTCGATTCTGTGACATCCTGCGCAAGACGCTCCAAGAGCACCTCGTTGTGATACCAAGATTAGCCATGGGAGTGCTGGAATGTCGTGGTCTGTTGCCTGCGGACGCGATGGATCAATTCATGAATACTTTGCTCAGGGCGGTAAGGCAATGCAACTCAACCCCAGAAGTCAAGTCTGACCGATATACTAGAGAATCTCCCGTCGGGTCATTGCGGAACAACACCTAGCATTAACGGAAACATTCAACTCGCCGTGGCACTACCCCGGATCGCAGGATCGGACGGACTTAAACGCGGACTTTGTCGGTGAGGTGTTCCTGAAGTGCAACGCCAAAGAGGTCGTAGAGCGATGCGGCAAGCTGGTACAGGACATGATTCGGCAGACCACTGGGTCAGATAAAATCCCGGAAATCTCTGTCCAGGGTCACTTGGACGCCACATTTCCATATATGCTCAGTCATCTGGAATACATAATTGGCGAGCTTCTACGTAATTCAGTCCAGGCTGTGAGCGAAAGATATCAGATCTTGCAGCAAACGCCGCCGCCTATTGAGGTGCTGATCTGTGAAGCACCCCAACATGTCATTATGCGCGTTTCTGACCAAGGAGGAGGGATACCCCGCGAGATCCTGCCATACTTGTGGTCCTTCACCAAAGGCCCCCACAGCAAAGTACGACTTGAGAATCTAGGTCAGGTTCCAGCCCTAGCAGCCACATTGCAGGAGCTCTCAGTGTCAAGTGAGATAAAGCACGCGGACAAAGAAACTTTCCGCGAAGGCTCATTAGACACACTGACCTCGCGACTTCCAGACCTTCGGTTAGGAATCGGACTTCCAATGAGCAGAGTCTACGCGGAGTACTGGGCAGGCAGTCTGGAACTGCACAGTTTGGAGGGATATGGTGTGGATGCATTCCTTCAGATATCGAAACTCGGCAACAAGAACGAGCAAGTCACGACGAGAGCGGCAATTGATGCTGTGTGATCGCTCAAATTGGCATACTATATCTCGCTGTATACTTTTCGCAAGTAAATACTTTCCAGAGAACTCTTCTTGAGGACAGGTTCACGCCTTGGTATGTACTTTTTACTTCAATTACTACTGTGCCAGTCCAGTCCTGGAACCCTATCGGCTTCTGCGGCATGACGTCAACTAAACAAACCGTCGCTGGTGTTTGGCTCTCGCCTCAAACGGAATGTTAAATTGTTAGACAGTTTGTGTAGCTATCAGTCCCCCGTCCTTTTTTCGCACCTAGTATTCTAGTCCGGTGACGTCGCTTCTTCGCGCGCAGCTCTAGCGTCACAAAATGAAACGCCTCAACTCCGACCATGATGACAACGTTCCCATTTACATCTTCATCCTTCTTTTTGCTATTTTCTTCCTAAGTTTTCTTGGAACATATTCAGATACCAGTGAGTGTGCAGAGCGGCTGCGGAGTCATAAATCGAGGACACTTCAAGATGGCAGGAACAGCTTCTATGCTCTGTTTAATCATTATTACTCTTTTCAGTACGAACTACATCAATGAGACCTTTTTTTTTTAAAGCTGTCCATATACTAATAACCCCCATCAGTACCGCCACTAGGTGTCTTCCTCATCTCAGGTTGCAGCGCCGACTTCCTCATCAACATCCTCTTAACAATCCTGGGGTTAGTCCTTTCTCTCCACTTTATCCTTAAGATCGGGCTAACGACTTGTGCTCAGCTACTTGCCCGGTCACATCCACGCTTTCTACTTGGAATACGTCTACTATCACAATCGCGATGCGGTAGCTGGGGAGTCGGCACCGGGTGTATACTCGAATCGGATTCAGCGAGGGGGACGAGATTATGGGACGATTGCTTGATTAGTCACTAAAGCAATTTGAGTGCCTGTTGGACCTCGCATAGCTATACTTCTCATCAACGCTTTCTGTGTTCTGCAAATTGTCTCCAGTCCGAGGAAGATATCGACTTGCCGGCTATATGGCCCCGTTCGTACCTCTACTTTTGGACGTTGGATGCTTTCCATGCCGTATCCATAATAAGACCAATCAACCTACTTTATCAAGAACCAACACATCAATTACAAGCATATAAATCCCATCCCATTCGTATTTAACCCTCTAAGTATTCCTATCCTAAACCGAAGCCGCCCGTTCTTCCTTTGCCTTGGACCCCTTCAACGCCGGCAAATCAAACGCCTTCGACAACCCAGTCTTCCCCTCCGTCCGAGGCACCGCACCGGCCCCAGGAGCCCACCACAAAGCCCCAACCCAGGGCTGAACATTCCACCCCACAGCCAGCGTCACATTCGTCCGCTCCGCCATCTTCCCTGTGATATCGCTAATTTGGTACTTGCTCTTCTGGTCACGGAGACGGAGGGCGCCGGGTGCAGGTTCCTCCTTCTTGTTGTTCTTTCTGTTGTTGTTGCTGTTCTTCTTTGAGGAAGACATGCGCTTCCGGGCTGATGCAGTCTTGCTGTTTGTTGTAGGGAAGAATCGCTCGCGGAGGTTCGCGAAAGAGTAAGGCGATTCGGGAGCTTCGATGATAGTATCCCAGATTATGGATTGGGTTTGAGGCGCTGCGGAAGGGTTTTCAGATGAGGAGTAGGTGGCGTAGACGTAGACGAAGAGTTGTTTTGTGTTCCAGTTGAAGAGCGGGGAGAGGTCTGTCAATCATCCGGGGTCTTTAGTTAGTTTCGCTATAGCTACCTAGGTATATTTTTCTGAGCGAAGTGAGGCGTAGGAGACGTACCAGCATCCAGATCAAACCTCATCTGCGCGTACTCTTCTTTCTTGGTGGAGTAGTAGTGTGGTCGGCCCTTGATTCTGCCACGCGCGTAACGTAACAACCGATCGATTAGCTGCGGATCCAACCAAATCAAACCAGGTGTATAACAAGGCAATATGGAGGGAGGGAGGTAGCGTACACTTTCACATCCTTCAATCGGATATCCGCCGTCACGCTATCGGTTGGAAAGAGGACGACTGAGAGTGCTGCGAATCCAGCAATGAACAGGGCGACGGTCGTGAAGAACCCAAAGACCGCTTGCGCGCGGTTAAGAGTTGAGTACATCCTGCTAGCGGTTTTGTCCTCGCGCTCCCTGTCTGGTCTGGAGAGAGAATTGTGGTGCCCTGCAGGGAATCGGATTAGCTGCGCGGATGAAGCCACATGTCCCCCAGACATCCTTTGGAGTGAGGCGGTAATCAAAAGCTTATCGATAAGGATGGCTTGATCACAAAAGGCCCGAGTTGTATGTATGTATGGCCTTTGGACAACTACATCTAGAACTTCTTCTTACTAGTTTCATTGAAAGCAAGAGGACAGTTTCTCTGAATATGTGAATCCTCCGGTTCACGGCCCATCCATCCAACCCCTGCCCCGAGCACTTTTCGGTAGCATATGTACCATGTAGATTCTCCGCTCTCCACCGCAAGCTAACCCCGCTACATCCGCCAATCCTCCAAGTCACCCTCTTCTCCTCTTCGCAGTCCAGAACCCTCCTACACAAGCTCTAGTCACTCAAATTCTTATAAGAGGACTACTGAAAATGGGCGACCATGTGCTCTTCTTCTACGGTACGGTACCACCGACCCTACCCTACCCTATCTTCCTAGCAATCTCCTCATCCGCAGCAATATATATCTGCACGCAAACCAACTAAAATCTATGCCCTATCTAACAATCACACCCTCCAGGAACCCTAATGGCGCCCCAAATCCTTCACCGTGTAATCCACGGCTCTCCAACGCCACAACAATGGCAAAAGGACCTCGTCCGGTTTCGCCCGGCAATTCTACACAACTACCAGAGACATCGCGTCCGGAACGCTGATTACCCGGGGATAATACAAGAACCAACAACACAAGCTCCTACTTCTCCTCTAGGTCCCTCCGCGACAGAGACAGAGAAGACGGACTCTCTAGGATCGAGTTCACGCGCAAGTGTGCTGGGGACAGTAGTCTCGGGTTTAACTGATGGGGACCTGCACAGGCTGGATATCTTCGAGGGATCGGAGTATGCGCGGGAGAAGGTATCTGTGCGGATACTGACGGAGGCGTTGTCGGAGGATAATCGAGATGGGGATGGGGATGAGGGTGAGGATGCTGATAGGCATTTGAAGGATGTGTTGGAGGCTGCGGGGGCGGAGTTTGCGGATGAGGGGGAGGAGGTTGCGGCGGAGACGTATGTGTGGATTGCTGGGAGGGAGATGCTGGAGGATGCTGAGTGGGATTTTGATGCTTTCAAGAGGGATAAGATGGCGTGGTGGGTTGCTGTGGATGAGAATGAGTGGTGATGTAGACTTGTTGTTGAAGTGGTGCCCGTATTTAGTTAGGGTACTGGTATATATAGATTTATGTTGGGTTGAAGTAGACGTTGTATATGGTATTGTTTTGTACTCGCACAGGAAAAAGTATGGAAAGAGCAACCGTAGTCAGTATTCCCGATGCGATAATCAAATGCGATGCTTGGTATCTCATGCTCCCAGGGAAAAAATGTTAACATCCGGAACGCCTGAAAATACAACTCTAAGAATTCTAAACTGGATAAAAGTGCAGTCAGGTAACAGGATTAAACAACGAACAAACACAAAAAAAAGGACCATCTCAGCGCTGGAATGCCTCAGATTGATGTCTGGGACGTGCGTGTGGTTTTATCTGGAATCCGGCGACCGCGGTGGTGTTTCGCTAACTTGTACTTGAACGACTCTGCGTTTGCCAGCTTCTTCCCCCTGGGGAGCGAAGTCTTCCACGACATCGCTACCATCAACGTATACGGTGTCTGCGCCCTTCGTTTGTGGCTCTGGAGAGCGGGTTTCGATTACTTGCGCAGCATCCGCGGTTGGAGCCTTAGCCTGGTCTTGGCTATCTGGTACCTCAATGACCACACGTCTGGGAGATTGATTTTGTGCATCCAGCTTGGGAGGCTCAGCGTGCGAGTTAGGTTTTTGGTCGATGTATATCACCGATTCTTGTGTTTCAGCGTTTGTGCTGTTTTGGCCATGCTCGACGCCTGTCTTGGGACTACTGGGTTGCACAGAGGGATCTCGACTTTGGACGGGTCTTTTCGATTTCGCTTCGGCTGGCGGCGAGCGTTCGACTTGTACTTGTGGACTCTCCTTGTCTTCAAACTTTTCCTTGACATCGTCCCGGGCCAGAGTACCGAGTAGATAGGATATCGGTTGCTGATCCACCATTAACGTATCCTTGTCCGCTTTAACCTTCGTAAGTTGTTCTTGCTCAGAATACAGCAGCTCCATAAACTTAAGCAGCCGGGACCGCAGAAGACCTGATCGCAGTGGAGGCCAGTCTTCTTTAGATCGCATTTCCTTTCGGAGGAGCTTCCTAATGAATAGATCCGGGTCCTGAACAAATTTCTCAACGTAGGCCAGGAGGTAAAGACCGCAATCGGAAAAGTTCGGCTGCTGTGGGATCTCCTTTGCTGTCATGCCCTTGATCAGAGACTTATTGATTTCAATGCCAAGTTTGGACTTTGCTTCAGCAAAGAGGTATTCACGGAGAGTGCTAATGGTGGAAGAGCGACTCTGGTTTAAGGAATCGAAGGTGATGACCATTGGCTGGTAGATATCATATTTCATCCCAAGTGTTGGCTTTCTCTTTGTTTTGCGTGATTTCTTGGGCGTCCTAGCTGGCTCGGATTGCCTTTGAGAGCCAGGTTGTGGTTGGTTTGAGGAATCAGAGACTTTCGCGCGGGTTGGATCCGGATACTCCTCGCGCTCTGGCCATTCTTCTTCGCCCGACTTGGACCCCTCCACTTGTGAATCTTGCTTTTCGACAAGGTTCATAGAGGCTAACGACTGTCTAGCCATCTCCTCTTTGGTAAGCTGTGGAATCACAGATGCCCCTCCCTCGACCTGTTGAGAAATTTCCGGTGTCTCTGGTATTTCTTGAAGCTCGTTCAGTGGGTGGGAGGTAGGATGTTTGCTTTCTTCTATGACACCCTCCAATTGTGGCAAGTTGCATATGATAGCAATGTACCAGTGGGCATCCTCGTTAATTGGTACTACGATATAGTCATAGCTGAATAAGTCGACGTTCCGTGTCCATTTCTCGACACCCTCGTAGTTAATGCTGCGTCTGCATCTGGGAGAATTGGTAAGCGTTGCAAAGAAGTACGAGTTGAAGAAGTAAACCCGCTTCGCGACTTCTGCATTGCACCGCTGAAGATGATCTTCAAGGAAGCGTATATAAAAGCCGATGATGTTGTCATTGAGGAATTCGTGGGGGCCAAGTCTTTCCAAATCCAACGCGCTCACTTCGGCTTTTTTCTTTCCGAATCGGGGATAAACCAGCGGTTTCCTGAGCTGTTAGCAAGCCTGACTGGAAAATCAGGGGCGTGGAACGTACTTATTCCATTTCTGATCAACATCAAGGTTTGGTTGGGGTATATGTTCTTCATCGTGATTGTCATCATCATCATCATCGTCGCTAGCAAGGCTGTTAACCAGGTTTCTTTCAACGACGTGGGAAAACTTACCAGACCAGGGTGGTTGGTGCTTGTCGTAACATCGATCTAGTAGCACGGCCGGGAGCTTGTAAACCTAGATTGAATTTCTTCACGGGAATTTCGACACCTATGTCGCATTGCGGACCAGAGAAAGGACTAAAAGCGCGTCCGGGATTGGAAATCTCTCTATGTGTGGTAGTAGGAAGGGAAGGACTGACGCGCCTCCTAGGAGCGGTGTCTGGTCTCAGTTTCACAGCAGTTTTTCCCTCTTTGTCTTGGAGTGCGTCTGAGAGCTTCATTCTCTTAGTTGAACCTGGCGATGGTTTGTGGATTTCTTCGGTAACTTCTATTAGATCAAGAGGGCGTTTATACCCATTTGTTGACGAAGCGTAGCGTTGATGATCTCGTTCACTCTTTTTGAAAGCGTTGTCTATATAACCCCTGCACGAAAGTATGTGTGAGCGTTTGGCATTTGGCTAAGGCCAGAGGCGGAATACCGGGCAGGCAAAAAAAAAAAAAAAAAAACTTGGAGGTAACTTACTGCTTCTTTTGTTGCACCTCGACCTTGAGGTTTTGAAGGAAAGAACAAAGACTTTCCTTTTCCTCCGACGATGATAACTCAAGATCGACTTTGGTATCCTCCCCTTCCACCTTGGACAATTCAAACCTAATTTTCCGGCTCGTCGGTTCTCCTACAAGGACCTTCAAAACTTTCTGGAGAGAGATCTGACGGATAATTCCTGAATCGGGTATTTTGATAGTTATCTCGCTGCTGGCAGGGTCAACAATGAGCTGGTCATTTTCGCCCCCTAGCACATCCAGTAACCAAGGGTCTCCTCGGTAATAGAAGATCTTGAATGATCGGGAAGCTGGTTGACCCTTCTTAGACAACTTTTCTTTCTTAGCCCCACGAATTCCACGCTTTGGCTTTTTGTTAGAGTTAGAGATGAAGACTGTTGGTTGAATATCGGAAGATGAGGTTTTGCTTGGCGGGGTTCCTTTAGATTTGCTTAGAGACGTTGGCACAGGACCGACCGTCACATCCCCTTGAAGCTCATCCGGGCTTTCCCTTGAAGAAGAAGCACGTGGTTTCCCGACTAGATGTGGTGAAGGGCTTTTATCGGCGTTGTCGTTGAGTATTCGTGGAGGTTTCACTATTTCGACACTGAGATTCGACGTTTGCTTTGGCAATTTTTGTGAGGCGTGATCAGAATCACCAATCGGTATGATAAACTCTCTTCGCCTTTCCTTGGCTGCGTCACGAGTAAAACTGAGGTCTTGATCCTCTGAAGAAAAATAGTCGACGTAACTGGCACTCTTCTTAGGGCTAGGCCTGGAAACCCTCAGACTTTTGTCAACTGTCCGATATTCCGATACTCGGCTGCTGTTGTAATCCCGCGGTTGTTTGACTTGGCTTGAGAGCTGGCTTGGTGTGGGCGACTGAGCGCTTGAACGAGTCGCAACAGGAGAACCCCTGATCGATAAACGGTCTGGAGTGTCTTCGTCCGAAATGCTTATTCGTTTCGATGTTTCCTTCGGGCTTTCAACTCGGCGGCGTTTCAACGATCTTTCCGGGCTGTCCGAAACTTGCTTCGAGCGAGGCTGGCTATTGTAGTACTTTTTCTCCCTCCCGCTAACGCGCACCGGGCCACTATCTCGCGCTCCTCGTGATATGGTATCAAAAGGCTTGAAACCAGAAGGAATACCCTAAAAGCCCAAGATATTAGCGAAGACGTAATTTTTTTTTTTAAATTTTTTTTTTTTGATATGCCCTCGACGGCAGCATAGACTCACTTGCTTCCTGGCATTGGAAGTTTGCCCTGGAACTATCGGAACCGCATCAGGGTCACGCCTGACAATAGAACTCGTTAACACCAACTTCTCCGCATCCATGAATATCCTGACCGGACAAACTGAGGAACATACTGCTTGCCACCGCCGAGTAATCTATATTCTTCCGCTGTAGTCGAAGGGGTACCTTTACGCATTTGGTCCCTCTCCCAGGATCTGAGCATGTACGGCGTCAGTATCGCCTTGGCTTTCTCTTATCGCAAGGCTACTCACAGCTTGGGCATCCCTAATCCTTGGTGAGGGATGGACTGGCGCAATAGTCGACGTACAAATGGAGCTTTCCGATCAGGTCTAAAGGTTTTGGCATATCTAAGGGGCGACTATTTGAGTGAAAGAGTTGCGTTAGAGAGGTGTAACAAAGACATGAAAGTGAAGATGGTCCACGCGATAGGGTTAGATTTGGATAGATTAGAAGTTAAATGTAGAATGTGGGTATAAGAGAATGAAAGCCGGGAAGAGAGGACCAAGTCAAAGAATTGTGATAGAAATTTCTTACAAGTTGTTCGGTAGATGGGTCAAACGGAGCGAATTCTGACGCTTTAGAAGCGGGTGCAAGGGCATTCCTCACAGGCCGCTCGGAGGCCGCATCGAATGACGGAAGAGGAGGGGCGATAGGATGAGGGGATTCCGAGGGCGGTCGAGGGGGACTAAAGAGATGGTCTGATATATTTCTGAGAAATTGCATGAATTCGCCGCGAATTTCATGGCGGGACTATCGACTCGGTTGTTCTCCGCCACAACTCATGGGGAGCACAGAATGATGTGCAAACGCCCGCCATCATGGAGCTACAAAGGCGGTCAGGATGTTTTCTGCCTGCAATGCAAAAAGCTAGATCTACTACTAGGGCTGTTCAAAAAAAAAAGAGTACTTCGAAAAACGTGTTCATGCTGCTAACAGGCGTTGCTTTCTCCGTATTTGAGATAGCTAGAGCACCGCCTGCAGATGCCTCCGCTGGTGTCGACCCACACCCAAGTGTGTAGACCCCGGAGATATCCTAAAGATGAGACAGAAGTGATAGTGCAAGATCCAAGAACGATGACAGATAACCCCAAGCCATAATCACACGCAATGTTCGCCCCAATGCCCCGTGCCCAAATCATACCGATGATTTTGTGTTTTTTTTACTATACACGATCATAAGACAGAGTCAGATAAAGCATGTCAAGACGCCGGCGCTTTTCCTTTATCCCCCGCAGAGTCGTCAGTCGTTGTTGGCCTTCGGCGATCCCCTCCGAATTGATGATGAGGATTCTGATTCTGATTGTGGTGGTGGCTGTGATGGTTGTGATGATGATGGCCGGTGGTGGACTTCTCATGGCGAGCCTGATCAATAGCAGAGCGTTGGGAAATGCTGTCGTCGTGGCTCTTCCACACGATGTTTGTGTCTGCTGGGAACGCGAGCAGCCGCTTAATGGTCTCTCTGCATTGCATAAGCAAAAAGCGGCCGTCATCATTCGGGTGAAGGAAATACACGTACCTGATCTTAATGTTCCGCCCACCGTCAATCCGAGTCCAGACACTCAAGACATCCTCACCACTTCGAACACTAAGCACAGCACCACAGACTTCATCACTAGCCTCCGCAAACTGGTCCCCAATCATCGCCAAGAGAAGATCTTCCCAATATCGGTCCGCCACACCCTTCTTCAATCGCACCACCCATTTCCCACCCTTTTTATTAGCCTCATCTTCCCATACAGGACGAATCCCCTTCTTAAAGATGTGATAGTCCGAAACTGTAGGAAGGAGGGAAGGTCTCTTGAGATGCGAGTATATCGACCAGAAACTCTCCGTCGAGGATATAGAAGCGAGGGGCGCAGTAGACTTTTCGTAGTCGGAGTACTTGGGTGTTGGGGGCCGGTACCAGATAATCCAGGTAGATCGCAGAGAGTGCTCTTTAAGCGCCAGTAGGGAATCCTTCGACTTGACGCCCTCCGCGGAGCCCGCAACCAGTTCTGCTGGGGTTTCCCGCCTCTCGCCAGGAATCTTCACATCTGACGAACCCCCAGGGGTCTTGGGAGCTCCAAACGACGCAAAAGCACCAGAGCCTAGACCAAAGGCAGACGACGCATTCGTAGACGGGGAGGACACGCCAGCGGAGAGGGGAGAAAGAGCGCTGAAGGGATTGGATCGGCCGTGGGAGCTGTCGGGGCCAAAGCGCTTCGATGTACGGGAATCGGCTCTCGCGCCACCCTCTTTGTTTTCAGTCCCTGTCATAGACAGAGACAGCTTGGAGGTGCTAAAGGTGCAACGGATTTAGCGTTAGCCAAAATCATACGTTGATGCGGTTAGAGGGGCAAAGATGGAGCAATTGGGACATACTTGTTTCGGCGAGTCCACAGGTTTGCGTTCTCCATGGGGGGCAGGTGTCTTGAGGCGGCTCACGAGAGAGCTCTCATCGGAGGAAAAGATAAAAGAATCCGGAACCGTTCAACCGTACAGTCGTCGAGATAGCAAAAATACAACGAAGACAAAACCAACGCTAGGGCAATGCAAAAATCCAAGTGATGCAAAAAGAACAAGCGCGGGAGGCGAGCGGATGTTTCGAAAGAAGAGTGTAGAGAGGGGGGAATGAGGAGAAGAATCGTAGCAGGATCGTAATCGTGATAGTGAACAGCGGAAAATAAGAGGTCGGACAGAAAGTAGAGATAGCTCACGGGACAAATAGGGAGAGAGAAAAGTTGGAGAGGGACAGGGACGTTTTGAGGCGGAATTAGTAGTAACTTGGAAATATGGATATTAAGAACTTGGTGACTGCAAAGTTGAACCTTGAAGGGTTGGGTTCCGTGCCTGAGGCCTCTATTCTTTCGAGCTCCATTGGCCCTGGGCCAATCAGCATCCGGCCCGCCTTCTGTGAACCGCATCATCGTTCCTCCGATCCGTTTTACCTGTGAGAGTCTTTTCTCTTCGACTTTTTTTGTTGGTTCTCTTCTTCTTTTCTTTTCTTCCACAAAACCCAAGACCACCAACTCAAATCATCGCTGCCTGCAACTTTGTTCTACCTCACTGCACCAGCGATTCCGATGAGTGTGTCGAGAAAAACTTCCTACCCGCATCTAAAACCATCATCACGAGGGCTCTCTAGAGCTCCATGATGCGGTGATGACCTGATTGTCGGGACAGTCCGAATTTTCCCTCCCAGCAATGTCGACTGTTATTATGATCCTATAGCGTATATGACCAGCTCGGTGGGTTAGTCCCTGCATGTGTTGCTCTTGCAATGCCGTCAGTAGACCGATGAATGGTGCGTTTTGACTGTTCTGTCCTTGCACCTGTGTTTCTATGATGAATTGTATGATACAACATACTCTGGTAATCCGATGTACTCAACCGCTTGTAAGACCTTTCAGGTTTGTTGCTGGTTGAGCTTGAGGTCCAATGGCTATGTCTGATTGCTGAAATCTGCCTGAACCTGGCGTTGGTTGTTTTCGAGACAAGCTCACTAACTTGTTTCAAAATAGCAGCTCCATGTCTTTGGATCATCTCTGGACATGAAAAGTCTGCCTATGCTTATCAGGTCTGATGAAGATAAGGTCTACAGACGTAATTTCGAAGAAGTTAAATTGGATTGTAGATAAGAGCTGGTAAACGCATGGCATCTCCTGCACATGGTGGTCCATTAAATCAACGCACAATGCTGGATCCGCCTTCCTAGAGACTATCGCTGCTCAACCGGCGGTACTGAAGGCGTTAACTCCTCACTCATATCTTGTTTAATACGCTTGGGCTCTCGTTCATCCTGCGCTGCAGCGACAGTTTTCCTCTTCTCCTTATCCTTCTGGTATTCCGCGCGTCGGGCTTCCCTATCCCTTTCCTTCCGGAGCGCCTTGGACTCGAACTCATGCCAATCGCCTTGGATATTCTCTAGTCTAGAAGCGGTTAGTAGAGGTACGCTGGTGCAGAACACATAGAGACTTACTCGGTTGGTTGTTGAGGGGTTGGCTCCTCCGAATGGAAATAGGGATGAGCAAGAACTTCTTCAGCCGTGGGACGCTTGGCTGGATCATAACGGAATACTTGAGAGATCATGTCTAACGCAGCTGGAGAGAGTGTGTCCCGGTAGACATCTTCAAATACTCTCTTCTTTCGCTCAGTTGGCCGCATAAGCTGGAACCAAGGCATTTCGGCGATATCTGGCCACTCTGCTCGGGTGGGTGTTCCCAGGGTATTGTAGAGTTTATCAAGCTGGCTGATCTCTCCTCCCTCCCCAGGGAAGACCGCCTTTTTCGTAAACATTTCCACGTACACGCAAGCCGCACTCCAGACGTCGACAGCCGGTCCATATCTTGTTTCACCCAAAAGGAGCTCCGGAGGGCGGTACCAAATAGTAATCACACGGTTTGTATAATCGAGCTGGCGACTCTTTGAGAAGAATCGCGCCAAACCAAAGTCAGCATACTTAAGTCGACCTTGATTACTGATCAGAATGTTGGCAGCTTTAATATCCCTATGCAGGACACCTCGATGATGAAGATAATTGAGTCCTTCGAACATTTGCTTTGCGAGATCCTTCTTATGGGCCGCTGTGAGGGTAAAACTTGGATGGTTGATCAGACCGGTGAGATCATGTGAGAGATATTCGAAGACCATGAAGCACTCGTTTTTCTCAACCATGACTTCCAGCAGGCTGACAACATTATGGTTGCGTAGGTGTTGAAGTAATTTGATCTCTCGAACCGCGGTAACAGGGAATCCGTCTTTCTCTCCTTCCATTCGGATTTTCTTCAACGCAACCTTTCTTTGCGTATAGACATGGATTGCCTTGAATACCTTTCCATACGTACCAGCCCCAATCACAGACTCATTTCCAGGTTTGCGGAAATATACGGAGTCTGACTTAGCAAACTCGCTGGAGATGGTGGGACGCGGTTTGGGTCGAAGCATTATCTTGGGTCGTTTAACCGGTTCTGGAGAACGCTCATTGCGACGTTCTGGCCGGAAGTCCTGAACCTTGTCATTTCTCCGCTTATCTTGCCGATGGTCACCCCGACGATCATCTCTCCTATTATCACGGGTATCTCGCGGATCACGGAAACCGCGCGGCTCCCTATAATCTCTTCGGTCGTCCCTACCCCTGTTTCGATCTCTATCACGGTGGCGATCTCGATCCCGGTCGCGACGGTGGTCAAAGCGTGGTTCCGGTTTGAATCTGGGCGGTGGTCCGTTTGACATCCTGTTGCGGGGAGGTTCAGCGGCTCGTGGTGGAGGTTCCCGAGCTAGCATTCGTTGGGCCAGATCAGGGACAGGCTTAGGAGCCGATGGTGGCCCGGTCTTGGCCTTGAAAGCAAAGCTAATCTTGCCGCCTTTATTGGGAGTGGAAGACGTGTCCGGTGGACGCGTATCGGGCTGTGTTGTCGGGCCAGTGCCGGCTCCTGAATCATGCTTCCAGCCCCCATCTCCTGGTCGTGAATCTCGACTTGTGGGTCGGTGAGTAGAGAAGTTCTGATATGCTTCCCGATGCGATCGAGGCTCTGTAGGTGGTGGTGGGGGTGGAGGGTTTTCTACTGGAGGCCCTTGCGAAGGGGGACTGGGAGGCCCTGCTCTAGTTCGCGAGTCCGCGACATCCCGCTGAGGGCTGCTAAAACGACTCCTGCCATGAGAATGAGGACCGCTAGGTCCAGAGGCAGAGGGTCGACGATCTTGATGAGTTTCACGGTGTCTTTGCTGTCCATCACGATAGGCGTGTGACGACGTAGCTTGAGATGAAGGAGGCCGGCTATGAGATGCATGGCCTGGCGAATCATTTCCGGAGGGATTGCTTTGCCTGTGACTGTCTTAAGATCAGCTATGTACAGTGAAAAATAAGTCAGACGGATATCATACCCATGCTGGCCGTGGTGTCGGGGGTGTTGCCCGCTTCCTCCTCCCCTCGAAGCGGAATAAGGCGAATTTGAACGTGTAGATCCATGATATGAATTAGCCGGGGATCTTGACCGTCGCCGGCGTTGCAGATTGCGCGCTCCAAACCCCACAGTATCTGCAGATATGCGGTTTGTGTCTGCGACAGGGTCGGCATTCGATCGAGACGGTGAGTGGGGTGGAAACATCGTAGCGTCGCCTTTTGATCCAGGACGCGAACGTGCCGATGGTCTCGAATCTACAGTGCCCGCGGAATGACGAGATAGCGATCGGTGGTAAGAACCCCGTTCGATTTCGTCGTCTGGCCGAGGACTGTGAAAACGCCGGTTCGGATGCGAATACGGTCTATCTTCCCAACCAGGAGATCTGGAATGCCTGGGTCGTGATGAATCCCGAGGCCCGCCGTCGTGTTTTCGTCGGTCCCTTCCCCGTCGAGGTGATGGTCTCCGACTGGGTCTGCCGCGGCCTGGTAAACGCCCTCGCCTTTTGCTGTGCGGAAGACCGCGATCGAAATCGTGGCCTTGTCTGGGGGCTGCACCTCGGGGATGGGTAGGTGGACGGCTATGAAAACCGCTAGGCGAGGGACTTCGTGTCCTCTTTCGTTTCGGTGGAGGTGCTGTTGGAGAATGCTCTCTGCGATAGTCTCTATCAACAGGTTTCATGAGTAAGTCGGAGCCGTGGTGGTCGATGGATTCAGGAGAATGGAGGCGATTTGGTTTTTGGCTCGAGCGTATTTCCGGGTGTGACGGGCCCGAGGATCCGCGTGGGGAAGCGTTGTCAGTGGGAAAATCACGATGTTGAGGTTCGTTATCTGGACCGGGGAAGGAACGCGGTGGTGGCGACCGTGACGAGTGTTCAGGCCGGCCCTCCTTGGGCCAACGACGACGGTCTCGGTCGCGAAATCTGTCCCTCCCCCTATCACGGTGAGAGCCTCGAGGCCTATGCCTATCACGGCGGTGCTGGTCTCCAGGGTCGCCCGAACCTCTCCACTGGTCTTTTAGAACCGGACTCCTATGGGACCCAGCCATGTAATCTTCGCTTCCTGCTGCATCTGGCTCAAAAAGGATAGTCAAATGAACGCGGCGATGCGAGACGTCAGGCAGCTGGAGAGTGGCGGAAACTGCGGATGATAACAGGGGTTGGAGTTTTTTGACAGTGGTTCACGTCCGTCTTAATCGTCAAGCGTGAGTTGCCTGTGTTGAAGTCTTTCTTTCTGCCAGGGATTGGGTGGAGCGGACCGGAGGTTTTTCCGGGGTAGGGAGGGTTTTCTAAGAAAATTCGACACTGTTAATGGAAAAGAGAACATAGGAGAACATGAGAAAATAAAAATCAGTAGTGCAGAACGTGGAAAAGGAGGACGCACCTTGGGGTTGGTAGCTTTGGGTTAATGAGAACAAGAATGCCGGTTGCTCTCTTCTACTAGGTAATAATCGGCATACAATCATTCACCTGGCAAACAATTTACTTGGGCGACGGGTTTAAGCCCAGTCGTCTGATCCGCGGTGCGGCTCTTACTACGAAATAGGTGGCGTGAGCCGTGAGGCCTTGCTAGGAATGTTAGTGCCGGCCAAGGAAAAGAACTTCTCCTGGCCCTGAGAGAGTCGGCTGGCGCTGATGGGATTGAGTGACCCAGGTCGCTGCCCAGATGAACGTTGATGCTGTGGAGGACGTCTGCGCCAGCATTGATAAGTCTAGCCTCACATCGGTGCCATGTGCCTCGGGGCCGATCTTAGAAGACACTCTTGGGCGGTTTCTGCTCGACTATCTTGTATCTCCCCTCTCTCATCTGCTTCTCCAGTAAGAACTTGTAGCACGAGTTCGCAGTACGTTCCGAGCACCGCTTCCAAAATTTGTGCGATCGGTCCCCAATCCCATTCAAGGCAATAAGCTGCTACCTCCCAACGACGAATTTCGTTGACTCTTGGCGCAAGAGATGACCTTTGAGGCTTCTGTCACAGGAAGCCCGTCTACGGATAGTAAAACAATCAACAGGGGCAGAAGCTGAGGATTCACTGAACTGAGGACGACGGTCTGGTTGCAGTTGAGCCCCTAGTTGTGTCCGTGCTGTCCGGCGTCGACAGTGATATACCCATTTGACAATTCCCCGAACAACAACCAAATAATTCGCATTGTTTGGAGCGTATGCCTGCTCTGATGTGCCGTGCATGGTCAGTTCCGGTGATCAGGCGCAACCGCGGATCAATCATGGATTCAACATGCGAAACATGCAAAACTGGGCTTGGCGGTTAAATGGTGATGATTTGAGGATCCTCGAAAAGCGGGAGAAGCTATGAATCTCTCCCACAACGTGCGAAGATCAAGTTCAACGCCAATGCACTTTACTGGGAAAATTGACAGATGGAATAAAGCAGACACCACGGTCTATCAGGGTAGTGACAGGTCCGTAGTCCCAGAAAAGACCAAACCGTTGGGGGTCATAGCTTCGAGAGTCAAGAAGCCATTGGTTAAGTTTGGCAACGACAGAACATTTTCGAACCCGTAGGTAGTCGCCACATCTAATGAGCTGCGAAAGGAGATATGAGTTAGATCCTAGCGACATACGTACCTGGTAAGTGCATCAATATTCCCTGGACGGGCAGGGTGTTTAGCTGTGTTCCATAGACCGCATCCCACACAGGGCGGCACGATGAAGGGCTATCCATATATAAAATCTCTCGATTTCAAGGTCGACCACACGTCTTGATGCAGCCAGCGGTGACACGAAGGCTGGGATAGAGGGTGCATGTTAAGGCGGTGGGGTTCGGCATTCGACCACCTTCGAAACTTCGGATCCAACCCAGGAGAATCCCAACACAAACCACAGGTCCTCAGCCGGATATATAGGTATATTATTTGTGCATCGAGTAGTTATAGTCTGGCTGCTTCACGGCCAGGATAACATAAAACGATGGACTTGTTGACAACAGGATCCCGTGAGTGGTAACATGATGACAGGTCTAAGGTTTCCACTTTCATCGGCCTTCGATGTGTGGTGGTCAGGTGATGAGCACATGATATACTCCAACGGGGTATCTGCACGTGACTGCTTTATAGTTGCTCTCCCAAGAGGGTTTGCCTATAAAATTTTCCGGAAAGCTGAAAGTAAAGAAAGAAATCTTTAGGTCATTTATTGAAGATAGGCAGATACCAGAGCCATAGTAGGGGGGGAAGAAAGAGTTGAAGGTAGAGGCATCGTTTATATACATCCAGTACATTGATATTCTCATCATCATTTAGGGCTACCTATTTAAGACCATCTCTGGCCCCGTTTGGACTTGCACGGGGACAACATCCTCAGTCCATTATAGGTGACTCACATACTGATGGGGTAGTTGGCGGTAAGAATGTATATCTTTCTGCTTCATATTCAGGATGGACGAGCTCTTGGGAACTAGCTAGCTAAGACGTCTTGTTCCCCCCACTCCCAGGTTCAAACGCTGCTAGTGGGAATGCCGATTTAGATTGACCAAAGAACAGATGTTTGAGATTTGTAAGGTAAATACAGGGCTTGTGATCAATTGAATGACTCTCAGTATGCATATGGTCGACGGTAAATTGTTGGCCAAGATGCGCTGAAAATATGATGCTGAGTAAAAGGTGCTAGAGATCTAGTTAAGCTCACTGAGAGCCACCATGTTCCTCTGGATTGATGCTCGGATCAAATTGATCACGTAGCAGCTGCGTTAGACTATTCTCTACCCCAATTCTCTGAAAGTTGGTGTATGCCCCGCGATGGTTAGCTGGACTAAATAGCTTGCGATCAATCACATGTCGAAGCGACTCTTCTGCTTGAGAGACAACCATCATCCCCAAGAGGGATGGGGATGTGCCTTTCAGATAACCAGCCAATTCCAAGGAAACGCCCTCCCTGCCCGCAAAATACTCAAACAACTCGATATCGTCCCACACAGCAGCCTCAGCAACACAGCACTGGCAGTGATTGAGCAAGACCCCTTCACGATGAACATTTCCGCATTCGACGAGGAGCTTCACAGCTTCTGTTTGCCCGGCAAATGTCGCACGAAAAAGTGGGCTCAGAGTAGGCTGAGGTTCGGTGATAAATATGTTCTTCTGACAAAGCAGAAACTTCATGATGTCTGTCTTACCGTGCGCTGCGGCAAAAGACAGGGGACTGAGTGATTCTACGGTGTTTCCGAGTATGTCTGTGCTGGGCTAGTTAAACAGATACTCGAAAACCGCGGTTTGCCCGTGGTACACCGCAACTTCTGACGTCGTCATGGCTGCGAAGTGATCTGATTTGACATTGACGTCCACGCCGCACTCTAACAGAGGGAAGAGGCACGCTTCCAACCTTGGTGGTCTATTGGAGCGGAAACATCCCAGGATCATCTGGAGTGTGCACACTACCAATTGCCGCGTGCTCATTAGATTTGTGACAAGGAGCTTCACAGCCTCAACGTGTCTTCATTTGATAGTCATCAAAAGAGGTCGATCAGTCACTTCATAGAAGTGCGGGTGTGGGGAGAATGGACGTAGCCGAAACATGCCATTGAGTAGGTTCACGTTGCCTTCATAGGAGGCTGATAGGACAGCAAGCAAGTGTGCCTCTTGGTCACCCAGCTTGATGTGGTAACGGAGACCTGAAGGATACGCTGCTGGGAATTCATCATAGGGTTCCTCCAATTTCCGAGTGGATAGGACACAGAGTGCATGTCGGTGTTTTTTTCGATTGGATTCCATAGCAGCGTCTCGATCAACAGTGATACTGGCGGGAGATGCGACTTGACTACGTTGCTCGAGTACCTCGACCACATACTCTGTTGCTTTGTAGATACTAGTTGCAAGGCGGTTTTTCTCGTTAACACCCTGCTGGACTGAATTTAAGAGCTTTGCTTTTGTGAAGAAGCGATATCGGTACCAGTTATCGGCGTTGATGGGCAGATGGAGGACGGCGTACCCATCGCAGGCATTGAAACCAGCTGTGGTATTATGATCAGTATTCTTCTCCCTGTTGCAAACTTCGACTTCAAGGAGACTCACAGAAGACGTAGCGCAATTCTAGGAAGTCTAAGTAGTCTTTGGGATTAATGCATGCTTTCGGCAGCGAGAATTGAATGACAAAGATCTTGAAAACGCGACATTGTCTAGCAGTAGTTGATCTAACACAGAGCGAAGCCGTTTCAGACATTTTCCAGAGCTTCAAGTAGGGTCAAGGTCAGCAGCAGTGCTTGAATTCACTGTTTACATATTCACGTTTGACCCTGCTAGCAACTGCAGTGTATCATGCGCATGTAAGGAATTGGCTACATGTTTTGACAACCTGAGTGGATTTCTTATTCACAACACTGGTCATGGATCATGAATAAATTTCAGATTTCCTTTCTAACCTAGGAATTCTTGGACTGTAGTAGTCTTTCATTGATAGAAATCTACCTGTTGCTTATCCTTCCTAAGCAAAGAGTACCTCGCCAATCACCTCCCAACTCTGGGAGCCTACTCCTTAGCAGTGCTACTAATAAGTAGACCTCGCAGGCGGCTTAGGTTAATGTACTACACAAATCGCCTCCCTTTCCAAGTTGCTTCCTTATACGAATCCGTAAACATGGTGACCTGAATACTGTCCCGTCACGGCCCTATTCACTTTCGCTTCATCGATGGTAGTGACAAGACTACAAGTCAAACACAAGTTTATCCAGCCTTAGAGCGTCGTGAACAGCCGTATCCTCATCCTCAAATGCCAGTCTCATCTCATGATCCCAAACGCTGCCTGGGCGCTCGCATGCGGTAAATGCCTCCGGCTGGGCATAGAGGAAGACAAGCCGATACATATCCTGAAAATTTAGCAATCTTCTTTCTGCCTCAAGGAGAATAATCTGGTCAGGACGTCGAAGCTTGGCATTGGTATCACGACCCTCACCATACCCCTCATACTGCAATGAGCCAACCTCGGAAGGCAGTACACCAAACAACTCGTTTAAGAGCATCTCCTCAGGAAGGGGGTTGTACCTCCAGCGAATGAGGGCGTTGAGATATTCCATTTCATCTCTCAGAGCATGGCCTGTCAACACGTCTTGGCAGAATTTGAGACCAGGTTGGGCCATGATAAGGCGCCTCTGGCCGCCAGAGGTGTTGCCACGCTCGAGTTTCACGTACATGTCGATGCGAATGATGAAAAAGATTGCCATAAAAAGATCGAGGTCTGTCCAGAGATTCCGGTTCTGAATGGTCCACATGCGGCGCTCCATATCCGGGATGTCCATCAGGAACCACAGCTTGAAGATAGCCGCCTTGTAGCGAGGAGGAAAAGGGTATCCGGCTTTTTTTAGAGCCGTCATGATAGTCTTAACACTCTGATCGCGAGACCTGACCATCTGTAGCCAGCGGAGTGAAGCGGTGTAGGACACAGTACCGTCGTTGGGATGGTCACCATAGTAAGGCTGGATTTCATCGTTTATCACAACCCGTTGGAACCAGAGTTTCTGGTAGCAGCGCCATGGAAAGATGCGGGACGCCGCTTTAGACCTGCGTACGGACTGGAGGCGGACGACCCTTGGAAGGTGCGTGACGATAAACGAGCGAGATGCCCTCGATGCTGCTTGGAGGTTGATGAGATCCTGAACACGAAGATTTCCGGTTACTTGTACGGCAATCTCTGGGTGGTGAAGAAGTGCAAGGAGAATACTGAAGGCGTGGCGATTGCTGCTGCCATTTTCGGCCCGCGCAACTTTTTCAGTCGACGGAGGCTTTGATGTGCCAGTTTTCAGCCACTCTGGAGGACTCCACTGGATGATCTGAAGTCCATCCTTATCCTCAGTGGGTTGGGCCGTAGTTCCGTCGGTGTTTAGCGTCCCATAGTCCTGAGGCTCGGACGGACCTGGAGCTCTTCCCATCGGATATGGCTCAACAGCCTCTGGATCGAATTCGAACATAAAATCCGGAAAAGCATAAAAGTTAAAGATAGGATCGTTGAATTCTTCATTGGGGGTATGCACCGGGTAACCTAGCATGTGCTGTGTCTGACCTTCATCGACACCATTCTTAACAGATGTACCTGAAACGTAGTTGTAGCCCGCCGTATGATCGTTGAGCGCCTCATCAAAAATATTCATCGGGTGGCCCAGCATGTTCTTCTGTGACTGGCCTTCATGGGGATCGTTTTGATTGGCAGGAGGTTGCTCGAAGTGTCCCTGAGGCATGTGTACACCCTGAGCATATCCACCAAGATTTGGCAAGATGGCATCCAGAGAAAGTCCAGGACGGAATGCAGGAGCATTGTGCAGATCAAATTCATTTCTTACCACATTCGCACGAAAAGCAGGTGGAGGGCGTTCGAACGTCGGTCTCTGGAATTGTATGTCGTCAGGCACAGTCAGGAACTGCCCAGCAGGAGCACCCTCTCTCTTCGCGTGCTCGTTGTGAACCGGGTATGGAGACCGAGGAATGAAAGTTGCAGAAGGCACACGAGGAACAGACACACCATAGTTAGTGATCTGGATCAATGCAGGAGTCCCCTGCACGTTGGCATTTCCCCAAGGATACTGATTCATACGTATGATGTTCTCTGGTGCAATACCCGCCATAATCTGCTGTCGTATGAGGTGGCTCTGCAAATCTTGGGCTCCGTTGTTCGTCGGAACCGGGGCCAGAGTTAGATAGGGCATGGAAGTGGGCGCTGCTGGGTGCAGTTGTGGGGGCGGATGGAGAGTTGCACCATTCCTTTTATTGGGAATGTTTTCCTCTATGATCACCCTCTGGTTCCCAGGTCTAGCAGCACGTCCGTACTGGTGGATCTGACCCTGTACACCCGCATTCATGCTCTGATTCACTCCCGGGACCTGGGCTGTATCCACGAGATAATGGGCAGCATCTGCTTTGCGGCGGTTGCGTTGGTCCATCTTGTCAAGTAAGTCCCACAAGGTAGGCAACAAGGCAAGGGCCAGTAAACTCAAGAAGGAAATAGTAAAGCCTGGTAGGTATCAATTATCGTGCAAAGGAACTGCTGAAGGCATTGGAAGTAGTAAACCCTGAACAGACGCGATATGGATGAGAACGCGGGAATGTAAGAAAACACAAAGAAGAGTGTTCCGGACCAAAAGAAAGAGGGCTTCGAAAATAGCGCACAATATTTTCCTCTCAGTGAGGGAAAGGATTTTAGGTAGACAAGTGTTGCCCGGTGACCAAAAAGGCCTTTATTCACTCATTTCATCACATCTTATATGACTCTTCGGGAAAAGCAGTGAATGAAAGATCAGGTAGCGCCCATCTATGAATCATACCAGCCATCTGAAGAATGCACTCGAGAAGGCTGTTAAATATTTAGTTATATAAATCCAGACTTGTATATCCAAGATGCAGTTGAAATTGTATATTTGTATAGCACAAGGGGGTTGATGAGTTGAAAACTGTTGAATCAAACTTCTCCTTCTCAGCCTTCCAAACTGTTGAAGCCTTAGAATTCTAGACGAACTTCAACTGTGCGGTGGGCAAATAGTTGAATTGGTTCAATGACCTGGAGAAGGCATCCTCCTGGGTGAGCGAAATACCTGCCCGGTTGGTTGAATGCATTTTGCCGTCGTCGGCTGTGGTGAGTAAGTCTATGTGAATATATAATATATGCAGAAAATAAAAAGCAGCAACACGAAGTCCTAAACAAGGGTGCTCGAAACACTGACACGGTCCTGTTCAATCAGCGGTAAAAAAAAGAAAAAAGAAGAAAGAAAACGAAAATGCCAAAGTCCAATCCAATGTAACCTGTTGAGAGGTAGACCGCCGCCAAAACTCCAGAAATCACCATATATGAATACGTCCACTGTTAAAACGAGGGGTAGCCGATTAAGGGGGATATTTAGTACAGACGGATTGAAAATTATTTCCTGTTCAGGAGGGTCAAGAACTCCTCTCGGGTTTTTGCGCTGGAGCGCATGCACCCGAGCATGCAACTGGTGGTTGTAGTGCTGCTGGTCTTTTGAACTCCGCGCATCACCATGCAGAGATGCGAGGATTCCATGACCACACCGACGCCCCGTGGCTTCAAGACTTCGGAGATGGCGAGAGCGACTTGTTTTGTGAGGCGTTCTTGCACCTGCAGTCGTCGAGAGAACATCTCTGCAAGGCGGGCGAGTTTAGAAAGACCCAGGACGCGGCGATCTGGGATGTAGCCAATATGCATCTGTAAAGAATACTTTCTTAGCAGGAGACCAGAACCGAAGATTCTGAGTGGACCATACCTTTCCTGTGAAGGGCACCATGTGGTGCTCGCACAATGAGAACACATCGATGTCCTTGACAATAACCAACTCGTCATGGTCTTCATGGAAAACGGCGCCATTGACAAGATCCCTCACATTCTCCTCATAGCCCTTGGTAAAGTAAAGCATGGCCTTCGCATACCGATCGGGCGTTTCCCGGAGACCCTCCCTCTCTGGGTCTTCACCGAGACATTCGAGGATTGTCCGTACAGCTCCCGATAACTTCTTGATCCGTTCTTCATTTTCTTCTGGTGTTGACTCGAGGCGCGCCCGCGTACCAGGGCCTATCGGATATTGTATCAGCAAACCGGCTCGGACGGGGACGTTGGAAGTACTCACAGGGCCAGCTCAGGCCATCAAAATCAATCGCGGGGGTCAACGTATACGGGCTACTGGGACGGCTGGCAGTTGCCGGCGGGGTGAGGGCGCCAACTCCATCTCGCGGATCGCGGGCTGGGTCGTTTAATGAAGGTCTGTATTTCGCCCTGAGTTAGTCAATGTTGTGCAAAAGGTTGAGGAAAGACCTACTTGGTCACTGAAGACTTGCGACGAGGGCTGTCATAGCTGCTTGCATGATTGGCAGACTGCGCCTCTGACTCAGGCTGATCAAACTCGACGGGAACGCGAGGAGCAAAAGACGAGCGAATTGAAGTATTCAGGCTTTCCCGCTCGCGGGCATCTCTCGAGGAAAGGGCTGGTTGAAGAGGAGACCCGCCGTTTAATAGGTGAGAAGGGATAGCCTTGGGCTTGGGCCCTGGTGGAGGAGGAGAGCCGGATCCCATATCTGAGTAGATGGCGGAGAACTGAGGGTGGGGGTTTCTGTGGACAAAGTGGGATTTTAAAGATGCTGAACTCGGGTAGTGCGCCGGGCGATTAAGATAGAAAATAAGATGGTGTCCAGAGTTCAAGACATAATAAAAAGCACTTTGGGGTTCTCAGATTTTCTTCTCTGACAAGAGGGGGAAAAAAAAGGCGCTATGACGGCGGCAAGGCGACTCTTGTCGACGTCTGGAATAGCCCCTCCGAGCACGTGGAGAATATTATTGCATCAGCCTCTTATTCACCGCCTGACAGCAAGCCACCCAGTGCACTCGCGGCTACAATATGAATATGCAGAACAATAATGGAATTTGCATGGATCATGCTGCAGGCTGACGGACCTGAGTACAAATAATGGTCGGACGGACAAGGGCTGTTAGCCTATCAGTCGGGTGGAGGCTGCTGCAGACAGATTAGGATTAACGCGTGTGATTTGCATAATTTAGTTGGGGGATTTGCAGCCAAGGCTCCCTCACTCAGCTTTTTATATGCAATTTTTATGATGAGCCTCCTGAGGAGAAAAATGTCAAAAATTCTGTCCATAGCGATAGACTGTTTGCGCCGTGAAGCGGCAACTTCGAAGTACAGAGGAAAGTTTGGAGGTACGATGGCAACAAATATTCGCCTCTCTAGAATAAATAATGGTTCCGCAACACAGGGCTGAACAAAAAACTCCTACTGGACGCTGAATTAAGGTTCCAACTCCTCGGTCGGCACGTCCTCCATATCCTTACCAACGATCGCATCAGCAACCTTCCACACCTGTAGGAGATTGTCCTCCGCAGCAGAGCAGAGCACCCAGGGGTCGTTGAGGTTCCAACTGAAATCCGAGATACGGTTGGTATGGCCACCGTGCATGAACAGTCTATAAACAACCCTAATGTTAGCAACCGAGGACCGACAGTTTGACGGAGAGGATACAGATGGACGTACAACTCAGGTGGCCCATCCTGGGCATCTTCAGGAGTCTGTTCTTCGCCTGCCCGGCTCAAGTCCCAGAACATGATCTTACGATCGTAGCTTGCACTAGCCAATACGGCTTCTTCAAACGGATGCCAGGAGATTGATGTGACAGAGTCGGCGTGATTTTCGAGGGTGTGTAACTTAGTCTTCAGGTTACGCAGATCCCATAGACCGATCGTTTTATCTGCAGATCCTGTAGCTAGGACAGTCTCGGCGGCGGGGTTGAACGCGACAGCATTAATGGCATCACGGTGCTGGCCTTCGGCTGATGCAGCGGCACGAGTAGTCTCCGCGACTCGAGTGTCGAGAATTTGAAGAGTGATATCATCTGAAACAGTTCCGATAAGGGACGAGTGAAGGGGATGGTATTGAACATCGTTAACAATCGACGAGTGATGGGTATAGGTTCGGACGGGCTGAAGCGCTTTGTTGCCCTTTGTATAGGTGGTCAGGTCCCTGTCTCGTGTTAATAACTATTAACTATTAACTGTGAGATCGAGGTCGCTATTCCCTACCAGAGACGGACAGTCTTGTCTTCACTTCCTGTTGCGAGATTACCCGCAACGTGAGGACTCCAGCTGAGGCCGAATCCTTCTTGCTTATGCCCAAGAAGTTCCATCTGAGGGTTTACTGTTCCCGTTGGGAGACTGAGGTGTTTTGAGCGATCCCAGACCATGACTCTCCCGTCCGTACACATTGTAGCGATTATATTGGGATTTTGTGGCTGGTATCGTGCTTTGTTGACTTCACCTTTATGATCAATCTTCTGCACAATGTTAAACTTAATTTCCATCGGAGCTTTCTTTGCGCTACCACCATGGCCGCCAATTTCCCCACGCTCCTCATCGTAATCATCGGGGCTGGGGGCATTAGAGTTAGGTAGATGGACATGGGCGATTTGAAGATAATTTTGTGCGTCGCTGGAGGTGTGAGTGCCTAAGAGCAGACGGTGGGTAGAATACGGCTTGTCTGGGACTCTGCAGGGAAGCATTAGAAGGAATACTGACAGCCATAGAATTGTTCAACATACTCTTGCTTGTCGGGCAGCCATTGCGTAGTAAGGGTAGGCCACTCAAGCGCTGTGCTGAGGATCATGTCATAAAGGAAGGGAGCATTCTTTTTCCACGTCTTGTATTCTGAGAGTGCGTTTTAGTCTGAATGTCGAGCAGTTGAAGAAGTTTCGGGTTCATTTACCTTCGTTAACAATCTTCTCCTCGGTGCGTTCCTCTTCCTGCTCTTCCTGCTCCTCAATGAAACCTATAAGCAAAGTCAGATACTTCGCACCGCGCAAAACGATTGAGGAAGAAAATCGCACCATCGTCGTAGGGCTCCATGGTGTTTAGTGCAGTATGGAGATGGTAAGGGCGTCGCTGGTTGTATTCGGACGAGAGAAGAGGTAGAATGAGGACGGTGTTGCTGTTTAACACAAAAGCGCGAGAGAGCTTTGCAGCTGCGGACGGGGAGCTTCTTTCGAAACGAACGCGACAGTTATCGTTGGCAGCGCGTTAATGGGCGTCAGTACGCTAGGCTCATTTGGGTGATTATGGGCTTGGCAGAGCTATTCCCAAAAGAGATTTCGCTCTACGGCTCTTGGTCCGAGCCCAAGGCGGTGTGAGTGCTATGAGCCACCTTGAGTGAATCATCTTGCCAACAGCAACCTCAAGTTCTCAACCTCATCTTTCTCTTTGACGTTCTAATTTATTTCTGCTGCTCGGGACCATCGTTCCGTTTTTGTATTACTCTCCCACGTTCCTTGAGTATTTTGATCATTTTCCTTTGGTCTCTTGTCTCATCGAAGAGTTCGCGCCTTGAAGCTTGGTTTCCTCATTGGGTTCCTAACGACGACTACGACGGTCACGATACACCACGTAATTCTCGCCTGCTCGTTTTTGCTTCTTTACCAACTTTTCAGATTCGATAATATCTTGAGCCACCATGGGTGTTCCCAAGTTCTTCCGCTGGCTGAGCGAACGGTATCCCGCGATCTCCATGCTGATCGCGGAGAACCGGATACCAGAGTTCGACAACTTATACCTTGATATGAACGGCATTATCCATAACTGTACACACAAAGACAGTGATTCCCCGACCTTCCGAATGACCGAGGATAAGATGTTTATAGCCATCTTTAATTATATTGAGCATTTGTACGGCAAGATCAAACCGAAGAAGCTGTTCTTCATGGCTGTCGATGGTGTTGCACCACGTGCCAAAATGAACCAACAGCGCGCGCGAAGATTCCGCACAGCTCTAGACGCCGAAACGGCGAAGGAGAAAGCGATTGCGCAAGGTATTGAAATGCCGAAGGAAGATGCTTTCGACAGCAACTGCATTACTCCGGGCACGGAATTTATGGCTAAGCTCACGGAACAATTGAAATTTTTTATCAGCAAGAAGATTTCTGAGGATAAGGACTGGCAGGGAGTGGACATTGTACTTTCAGGCCATGAAGTACCCGGTGAGGGTGAACACAAGATCATGGAATACATCCGACATGCGAAAGCGCAGCCTGGATACGATCCGAATGTTCGCCATTGTTTGTATGGTCTTGATGCTGATTTGATCATGCTGGGTCTGCTTAGCCACGACCCTCATTTTTGCCTTCTCCGTGAGGAGGTCACCTTTGGCCGCCAGGTGCTGAAAAAGCCCAAAGAGCTGGAGCATCAGAATTTCTTTCTCTTACATTTGAGTATGGTTAGAGAGTACCTGGAACTGGAATTCCAGGAGTTGGAGCAGGAGGGAATCATCAATTTCCCATATGAATTTGAACGCGTGATTGACGATTTCATCCTCATGGCTTTCTTCGTTGGAAACGACTTTTTACCCAACTTACCAAACCTCCATATTAATGAAGGTGCATTGTCGTTGATGTTTAAAGTCTACAAGGAGGTTTTGCCCAAGATGGGTGGTTACATCAACGAGCAAGGTGTAATTAACCTGCAACGGCTCGGTATACTCCTAGACGGGCTGAGCCACGTGGAGTACCGTTTCTTTGAGGTTGAATATGCAGATGCGGCGTGGATGCGTGAAAAGCAGAACGGTGAGGAGGATGGAGCGGAGACGGATGTAAAACCCAAAACTTTCACAGTCACGCCCGATCAGAAAAACATCCTTAAGGCGGTCAAGAAGTATGTTCTGAACCGGCCTGGAAAGGCGGCAGACTCTAAGCCTCTTGACTTTCCACCTACGCTCCCAGCTAGGGACCGTAAGTTTGTGGAGCAACTTGCTGGTGACCTTCGGTTGCCCTGGAGTACCATCTCAAACGATGATGGAGACCGATTCATTCGAGTTCAATTCCCACCCAGTGAAGGCGATGATAGTGAAGAGGAGGAAGATGAGGAGGCCTCTATGGCGGTTCAACGGATTATTCGCAAGTATGAGAACGCCAAGGTTCAGGATCTGTCCCCTGAGGAGGCCCAGGCAGCGGCTCAGAAGAAGTACGAAGAAAAGTTCCAAGATTGGAAAGACAAGTACTATATGGATAAATTTGGCTGGGGCCTAGACAACCACCAGGAGATGCGGAATCTAACAGAGAACTATGTGCAAGGCCTTCAGTGGGTTCTTTTCTATTACTACCGAGGCATTGCGTCCTGGCCATGGTTCTTCAGCTCGCATTACGCGCCAATGATCTCAGGTATGTGCTTATGATGGCCTCGAACTTGCAAAGAGTGATGCTGATATAGCCCAGATGTCAAAAAGGGGTTGAAAGCAGATATGAATTTTCGACTCGGCAGACCATTCAGGCCCTATGATCAGCTCATGGGAGTGCTTCCCGATCGGAGCAAGAAAATTGTTCCCAAAGCTTATCACGACTTGATGTCTTCACCGGAGTCTCCTATAATTGATTTCTATCCTCGTGACTTTGAATTGGACATGAACGGAAAGAAAATGGAATGGGAAGCTGTCGTTAAGATTCCATTTATTGACGAGCGTCGCCTCCTAGATGCTCTCGCGACAAGAGAGCACCTATTAACACCAGACGAAAAATCCCGCAATGGCTTTGGGGTTAGCCTCAAATTTACGTACTCGCCTGACACAACGTTTGTCTACCCTTCGTCATTTCCCGGGGTTTTCCCAGACATCCCTACCTGCCACTGTATTCAAAACGTTTTTGACTTGCCGACGATGGATGGCCTAGAGCCATATGTTGGACTTGTCGATGGAGTGCACCTTGGAGCGTCAGCTCTTGCCGGTTTCCCTACTTTGAAAACATTGCCCCATGTTGGTCAGCTAGGCTTCCATGGCGTTTGTGTCTTTCAGCAAGAGAGCCGCAATGAAAGCATGGTGGTTACAGTGCTTGAACCAGGAAGTAGGTCGAGTTCAGAACTGGCTAAGACGAAAATTGGGCAGCGAGTTTTCGTGGGCTATCCATTCCTGCAAGAGGCATTTGTCACCCACGTTTCAGATGAGCTATTTGATTACACTCTTCCCGAGGGAGAAGAGCATCCTCTTGCGACCCCCCATTCAGATGTTCAGATTGAACAGTGGAAGAAGAAAGCAGACAAGATTGAAGGCACCTACAGCAGGAGGCTCGGCACGATTATTGGCCCGGTTGAGGCCATGGTACATGTCCAACTCTTGAAAGGCCTTATCAAGACCGACGCAGGTGCTACCATCAAAGAATTTGCAGATATCCCTGGACAAGAGACGGATTATGCGTTACAGCTTATCGTCGATGAAATAAGTAATCCTGATGAGCGATTCATTGAACGGGAAGCTCTGCCTATAGAGGAAGAGTTTCCGGAAGGCTCGCGCGCCTTTTTCCTAGGCGAGTTCAACTACGGTAGACCCGTTTACATCAATGGCCATGATGACGGCAAAGTGAATGGGCTTATTGCTTCCGTTAAGGGCCGAGAACCTGAGTTTGGGAAAGAGCGTACGAGGAGCGCAGAGGCTCTTTGCCCTTACATGCCATCATTTGCCATTGCCCGGAACTTGCGTCTGAACCCGCTGGTTTTGGCAAAAATTACCTCATCATTCTCTGTGGATGTTGAGGGCCAACGCGTCAACTTAGGACTCAACCTGAAATTTGAGGCTAGGAAGCAAAAGGTCCTTGGATATTCCCGTCGAGGAGACTCGGGCTGGGAGTTCAGTGCCAAGGCAGTTGGTCTACTACAGCAGTACATGATCAAGTTCCCGGAGTTCATCGCGGGTATCCAACGTAACCCTCGGAATGACAGGTACCAGCCCACCGACTTTTATCCAGCAGACGTTGCGCTCGAAAAAATAAATGAGATCAAGACCTGGCTCAAGGAAATTGAAACAAGGAATTTCGAGAGGGTTCCTTTGGAGGCCGAGCAGCTTGATTCAGATGTTGTCAAGCTCATTGAAAAAGACGCCGAGGAACTGCTGAAGACCCAGTCATCTATGGAAGCGAAGAAGATTCGGGATATTCCTCGAAGTGCGCTTCTCCGCCCGTCTGACGTCGAACATCGACTTGGAAACCAGACCTTCAAGCTTGGAGATCGTGTTGTATATGCCCAGGACTCTGGAAAAGTCCCTATTGCCACTCGAGGAACTGTAGTTGGGCTTACTCGAACGCCAAGAGCAATTTTACTCGATATTGTTTTTGACGCTGCGTTCATGAGTGGCACAACGCTAGGGGACCGATGCTCGCCATTCCGCGGACAAACTGTACTAGCATCGTCTGTCCTTAACGTCTCGTACCGCCAGCTTACTGCCAGTACTAGGGCAGCGCTCAACCAGAAGCAACAAAATCAACCCTCTCCCTTGACTGTGGCTGGATACGGCGCGCCCTTGGGTACCGGTGGCCAGGGACAGCTGAAAGAAGCTTCCACTCCGCCACCACTTCGAGGCTCATTCCGTGGTGCAGTGTCTGGTGCTGCAAGAGGACGAGGCAACCATAATGGTACTACAACCTTACCTTTCCGGCCGCACAACGATGCGAACGGCTCCGGTCGTGGCGGTAGAGGTCGAGGAGGTCGCGGGGGTATGGCGCGTGGACGAGGCGGTTATGTCTCGATGGACAATGACCCGGATTCTGGTATTGTCCAGAATAACCCGAACTTCCGGCCAAAGAACTATTCGCAAGTGCCCCCGCCTGGCGGTCTGGATTCGCGAGGCGGACGAGGCCGAGGCCGAGGCGGCGCTCGTGGCGCAGATCGAGGAAATGGGTATCGAGGTCGAGGAGGCAACCGTGGAAGAGGTGCCGCTGCTACTGCTGGAGATGCGTGAAGTCCTTAACATTTGGGATCTTGCGGATTTCTTGGGCTAAAATCTCTCTATAGTGTATGGTATCCTGTATAGAGGGTGTGAATCTTGTGTATAAACCCATACGTATTCCTTCAATGAACCAAAATCCGCACTCCCCCACCTTTTCCCCTCCGATCTGTAGGTCGCGTGCCTCACAATGGATAAATATCCGTCGGCAGGATAACCAATTTCTATACGAGTGGTTAATTGTTTCTTCTTTCTCCTCCCATCTGCGATACAAAGCTCATCTTTTACACTTTTCCACTCTCAAACAATGCCCCCCTCTATCCCCACCTTTGACAACCTCACTCTCGACCCCGCCGGGCCCCCAGGTAACGCATGGGGCCTATTCGGTCCTAACAACGAGCTAGGCATGCTCAACCTACTCACTCCAGACCGCGTTTGCAAAGCCGCCTCAGAGGAAATTCGCGACGGTGTCCGAATCTCACTTGATCTTCCATTGAATCGACTATCGCACCCGAGCTTTGACCGGAACCCGTTCAAGCAGGAACTGATTAATAAGGCACCGCGGATTGTGAACGATGATGTATTGGCCTTTAATACACAGACAAGTACGCAGTGGGATGGGTTTAGGCATTATGGTACGTTTGACTGCGCTTGGATCCGTTGTGAAGTTGGTCGCTGACGGATGAACGGTGCTGTATTATAGGAAACCACACGCACGGATATTACTTCAACGGACACTCCTTAGATGAATTGAAGGAGTCGAGGGTTCTTGGGATTGACGGTTCGTTTCCCCCATTATCTATAGGTATCTACCAGAACAGCCTGGACTGACGGAATCCACCTAGCCTGGTCCAACGCCGGTGGCATCGTCGGCCGCGGCATCCTACTCGACTATGCAACATGGGCGACAAAGAACTCTATCCCCTTAAACCCCTTCGAAACAAGCACAATCCCCCTCTCATCTCTCCTCCAAATCCTCCAAGAAACAAAACTCATTCCCCGCCCAGGCGACATCCTCTTCATCCGCACCGGCTTCACAGAAGCATACAACCAGCTCACACCGGACGAAGAACGCACTCTCGCCGCCCGCCCAACACCCGACTTCGCGGGCATTGAGAACGGCGACCGCACCCTGCGCTGGGTATGGGAGAACCAATTTGCGGCGATTGCGAGCGATTCTCCGAGTTTCGAACCTGCGCCGCTGGTGCGCGAAGGTGTTCTGCCTGAGGTCACCTTGCATCAGTGGTGCTTGAGTAGCTGGGGGATGCCGATTGGGGAGTATTTTGATCTGGAGGAGTTGACCAGGTACTGTAGGGAGAAGGGGAGGTGGAGCTTTTTCTTGTCGAGTGTGCCGCTTAAGGTTTGTACTCATCTACACCCAAACCTTTTGGCCAGCTTGTTTCGATTGCTGATGAGGAGCTTATTACTAGGTCCCTGGAGGCGTGGCTAGTCCGGCGAATGCGGTTGCTATTCTCTAAATGGATATTGAAGTGGTTTGTGACTACTTGTGGGAGATGGTGAAGCGCATGTTCCACGTTAGGTTAATAGCTATCTCAATGGAATCTCCTCACTGTTCTCTCTTACCAGCAAATCACTACCATGTCTGCAGCATGATGTAGAACTTTCTGAATCTAAATTTCATACTAGCCTCCACTGAAATATTTGAATCCCGAACTCCATTTCCCACCTTCCCTCAGAGAAGAAAAAAAGAATCGTTCCATCATAAAATCCATACGAAAACCATGCCCTATCTTCCCACAGAAACTGATCATCACCCATTCTCACTAACTTGTCAACAAACTAAAGTCTCACCCCTCTCTTCTTAATAAGCACCTTCGTGTAAAGATTCGGGAAAATCTGCTCTCCATTCCGAATATTCACAGGCCGCTTCCCCTCCTTCCCCTCCTCAAACTTCATGTCATATTCAACGAGGAGACGGCTCAGGATCGCCTTGGCGGTATTCGCGGCGAAATGACGACCAGGGCAAGCTTGGCGTCCATATCCGAAATGCAAATTCAACTCGTTAATTGAGACGAGGCTTTTGCTTCGGGAGTCGGGGTCTTTGCACCATCGGAAGCCGTCGAAGGTCTCGGGGGAGTCGAGGAGGGCTGGATCGCGTGAGAGCGGGCCTGATGGGAAACAGACGTACGCGCCTTTGGGGATTGTGAGGCCGTCTGGGAAGATTACAGTTTCGTTTGCAACCCGGTGGACGTTCACTATGGATGAATATGATGTGTTATTGGTGGTGATGTGATGTATTTGGTGGTAGATAGGGTTAGGGTATCTTACCTTCGCTGCTAGGGTTTAGGCGCTGCGACTCACGAAGGAAACTATCCAGACGAGTCTGCGAAGCAAACTCGGCCATAGTAGCATTCGTCCATCCGTTCTTCAGTGTATCGATCATTTCGCGACGCAAGGGCTCCAGGTACTCGGGCCGAATTATAAGGTCGTAGAGACTCTGGGTGATGAGCATGGACGAGGTATGAATAACAGCCAAAGCTATGATAACCATTAATCCATGAGCAATGTTTCCAGGATCCTTGTCGTAGTCGTTGTCCGCGGTCTCCATCATCCACTGCATGAAGTCGTCGGGCTTCTGGTACTCGGGGTCATTAGCTTCGGCTTCGCGGCGCTCAAGAATCATAGGCACAAAGACTTCCTCTTTGACCCACTTAAGAGTCCTGTTGAGGTACCGGACGTTAGGGAGGAGTCTTGCAGCTAGAGGACGAAGGAATTTGGGTAGCGGACGAAGTAGGAAGATGGTTATGCCTATGTTCTCTGTGTACTTGGTCACGGTATCGAGCCACTGCTCGCTTCGACAGAGGGTATCACCAACAATGACGCGGGAAGTTGACCGGTTGATGAGCTTGAGGATCATATAGTAGATATTTACTGGAACCCAGTCATCTGCATTCAGAAGTTAGATTTCTTTTTTCATCTAATCGGTCAGCACTTGGGGTTGGTCTTACTATTGCACTCTGGCACTTCGATTTGAAAGGCATGCTGAAGCTCGTCTATAACCTTGGGAACAATTCGACCTGTTGCGCTGTGAGATCGGAACTGAACTGGTATGGGATAAGACAAGAGGAGCCACTTACTCATAGCCGGAGTCAACCTTTTGGTAACAGTGTGTGCCGGCAAGTGGCTGTCGATCAGGATATTGGTATAGTCGCCACAAACACTCTGCAAATAGGTCAGTTTTAGAGCACATCAAAGAAAAGAAAGTCAACTCACCTGGAACTGGGCCTCCAAAAGACTAAGCTTCGTGTGGGGGGTTTGGCGGACATGAGGAAGATACTTGGCAGGGAGGACGATGACATCTGCATCAATCTTGCGCACTCGAAAGGGTACGTCCTTGTACTAAGACCACGAATGTTAGTATTTTAGCTTAACTCGACCGTCTAGTTAGTGTAAGACATACCTTATTGTAGCCATCATAGATGAGAGATCGACCCATGAAGAAGAACAGAAGCCGGTTGATGAAGTCAGGAACAAAACGACCGAATGTCACGGTAGGGACTTGGAGAGGGGCCGAAGCATTGGGAGACTTCGAGAAGAGCCAGGCTAGGAAGATGAGAAGTACAGCTAGAAGGACAATGGGTGACATCTTGGTGAAAGCTTTCGATGATCCTGGCCGTGGTGGCTCTGTCTAGGGCTAGGGTGCATATACAGATCTTTGAACTAAAGTATGAAAGTGGAATCATAGCCAACACAAAGAAGAAAAGCCTTGTGAACATGAAGGACCCCACTGTTTATATAGCTCTCTGGACATCACGTGTAGAGCCGTGAATGATATTGTGGCCTTTTATGTCTCATCGCCTGGTGTTATTCACTCCCCCATTCATTTTTTGCCATAACATGGTCTCGAACGTTAGCGCCACTAGATATGAAAGTGGATTTACAGCTTTCTTTATTTTAATAGCTACTAGAAGGGCCATTATGTAGAGGGATAGTACCAAAACACTGTTGTGTGTACAGTGGCCTGGCTGATGTTTGTTGGCACTATATTAAAATCAGTAGTGGAACTGACTGTAGTGAAATACTCACTTACAAAGCACCAAGCGTTTTGCAACTGAAGACAAGCATTGCTCAACCGGGTAACAAATAGATGATGCGTAGATGATTGTGAAACTTCCTCGAAATGGGCTCGATTGATGGGTTATTACACTGTTTATGTACACAAAGAACACGAGAACTTTTAGTTGTCCCTGTTTATTTCTTAAGGTATATAGCATCACGGTAATCAAACGCCAGGCGCAAATGCAAAGTACTGAAACAGGACGAGAGTGTTGAATATGAGAAACGGGGATGAGGGACGGCAGAGGTAACAGCGAAGAGAGGCGAGAAGAGAAAGATTATATAGAAGCCGACATAAAATCATTCAAGACCAAGCCATTCGCCCTCCGCATTGTCGTCGGCATCGTTCATATTCGCATCGCCGTTCTCAGCGGGCACATCATCAACACTGTCAATTGCTTTGGGGAAGGCGCCTGCTTTTTTCCCAGCAAGCACAGGTCTTGCAAGAAGGTAGTTGAGAGTATACAGGTTCTTCTCCGAGAGACGTTTCAAGTTTTCGTTGATGTCATCAAGGGCGCGCTGGACAGCACGAAGTTCCGGACCTAGTGTGCCTGCGTTGTCCTTGAAGTATCTGCCGTGGCTACTCAACAATGACTCAATCCAGAGTAGGTTGAATTCGAGATGGGGTGTCTCCTCGCAGGCGTGGGCAACGAATCGAAGTAAACGAGGGAGGTATACAGTCGGTACGGAGCGAACAACATGGGCGATATCTGAGGGTGGGATAGCTTCGTGGACGGCACGTATGAGCTTGGCCTCATTCAGGCGGAATGCCATGACCAGCGCCTTCAAGAATGTGTCGTCATTATTCGTATCGCCAGTTGCAGCGGCTTTATTCGCGCCTTCTACGGTAGCAAGAATAGTGGCTGGCGTAATAGAAATGTCGAGGTCAAACGGGTCGAAAACGAATTCCGTATCCAAGCTGTAGATAAGGAGCCCTTCTGTAGAGGCTGCACAGAACGAGCGGCCAGTCGAAGAGAAATCCACACAGCTGACACGTACCTCTGGCCGAGTAATGCGAGAACCAGCATCACCACGCTTTGCCCCAGGAAGAGACCGGTCAATGCGTTCCTCACGGTCTGACGCTTCTCCAGTCTCATCAATGAGACCTCGAGCACCAGCGTCTGTCAGATCACGACTGTTTAGGAACTCTTGAGTGCCATCCAGCGATGTATTCACAGACACGGTGTACTTTTTAAGCAGAGAGCCCGTCATAACGTCGTACAGGCAGATATTTTTGCTGTTGCCAGCAGCGAGAACACAACTCCCATCAGCGCTGTATGTGATGCAGTGGAAGGATTTCGAGCCAGCAGCGTTGGCAGCGGTCGTACGATCTGTGACTTTGCGACCTCCCGAGACATCACGGCGCCCATCAATACCGGCCTCTTGCACGGCATCAGCCACCGACCAGAAGGTCAATTGTCCATCTAATGAGGATGCTGCAACCTGCTTTCCATCTGGTCGGAATGCCACGCTCAGGATGTCAGAGGTAAGCTGTAGGGGCTCGCTAGTCTGGGTTCGCCCGAAGATGCTCCATATACGAACGGTGCGATCCCAGCTACCGCTAACCAAGTGATTGCCATCCGACGCGAACGCCAAAGCTGATACAGGTCCCTCATGGCCAGACAGTTGATCAAGGAGCTGCCCGGTCTGCACGGACCATACGTGGATATCGAACGAGTCCGGAGATCCAGCACAAATCACTTCTCCGCTGGGATCGACTGCAAGGGAGGAGAAAGAAAGTCGAGATGGCGCTGTGAAGGTGCGGAAGTTTCGATAGCGAATAAGATCCCATGCCCTCACGGATCCATCTAATGATGCTGTAAACAAGACGTTCCCTTTCTTCGAGAACTCACACGCTGTCACTCCACTTGTGTGCTCTGTAAATGTCACAAGACAGAAACCAGACTTGACGTCCCATACTTTGATCTTGCCGTCATCAGCAGCGGTGACAATTCTTTGCCCATCGGGTGAGTAGACAAGCGCATTCATTGAATCCAAATGGCCTTGCTGTTTCAGAATGTACGACTCCGACTGCCATTCCCAGACCAGCAGTTGCCCGTATTTAGACGAACCAAACGCCAACCACTCGCCAGTGTTGTTTATCGACACGACGTCGATATTGCTCTGTGAAACACTAGGAATTCAGTCAGCTTCAAGGTCAGCACCTGGTGACGATGGAACTTACCTTAAGAGATGGATTGCATTGAATTCTGGTAGGTCGTAAAGGCCAAACAGTCCGTTTGAAAAGCCAACGACGAGCAGGTTTGAAGGGCCATGGAACGCCGCACATTTAACCGTCGCATGCGGTTGCTGGAAGAATTCCTTCTTGACAATCCTCCAGCGTGGTTCAGCTACATCTTCCATTGTGTCCGGGTCTTTTTTGGAGACATATTCCCATTTAAAGAGGGCGCAGTCTCGGCTCACAGTGTAAATCTGGCTCTAGATTAGGACAGAAATTCAACCAAAATGACGGAATCACATACAATCTCTTGGTCGGCCGAGAAAAACGCTGCTCTCACCCCTTGTCGATGACCCGAAAGAGTTGTCGGCTCGAAGCCGTCCTCGGGATCCAAGCTCCATACCCGCGCCGTTAAGTCTTTCGAAGCAGTCAAAAGGAAACGAGAGTCGCTCGACCACTCGATATGCTGGACATCGTCAAAATGACCGGCAAGATCACGATGCAAGACAAAGGGAGCGAAATCAATTTCTCCATCGCCGCCGACAGTTGGAGTTTCTGGTGTGTGCCATATCTGCAGCCGGCGACCCACCCCGACGGCAAAGTGATGGCCGGACGGGGAGAATTTGAGGGCGGAAACGCGGCCCTTGAACGAAAAGTTGTAAATCTGAACCCGGCAGTGGAAGTTGGTTAGAATGGCGCGACCATGTTCGTCCACAGAAAGGAGGATATTGCCGCGGGGAGTAAGGTCTAATCGATCGATATTTGTTCGATGCGCAAAAGGAAGCGTATAGGAAGTATTGCTAAATGGAGTTATCGGATTAAAAAGTTGCAAGATGAGATGGGAATATTGCCGAATCCAGCAGAACATACTTCACCAGGTCAAAGACCGTCACCCTGTTTCCCACCGGGGAAATCAAGCTATTCCCATCAGGTGTGAAGAGGAGGTTTCCTTTGCGATATACCGTCCCGAGGAGGTTCGAGAACTAGAGCTTATTGTTAGCATTGCTGTGAATGGAGAACCAATTGTGTCAATGTAGCTCTGAATGTACGATGTAGACTGACCTTGAAATCGGTCTTCATGGTCAACAGCCAGATAGTAGCTTCTCAGCATCAACTCGTCGGCCTCTTGCTCAGATCTGCACAAAAAAAGTCGGCCTGCGATAAGCGTTCGGATCAGCTCATTTTTCCGAGTCCGAAAGCTTAGTCTGGAAGGGCACTAGCGTGTTTGCCTCAGGAGTCCAGATCCCCGAGCAACGTGACTTTGGGGGGTTCGGATTCTCTGGATTCAGGGGCAGCAGCAGACTAGACTCAACCAGGCACAAACAAGATTCGGGTCGTTGGCTGCTGTCCTCCTGTCTCCCACTCCTCTCTCAACGACCACCCTTTTGTCTCTGACTCTATCAACTCCTGAAGGGTCTTCTTTTCTTTCTTGTTCTTATTTTCCCCTTTTACTTCTCGAGAAGCTCTCGGGTTGTTATATCGTCCCCGATCCGATTGACTTTAGCTACTTTTGCTGGTCGACCCCTTATCATCATGGCCCCCATCAACGAAACTGCTTCGCCCATTGGCATTGCCAATGTGAGTTTGAACCATCAGAATTTATTCTATTTCAAAATAATGCCATACTAACCATGTATTTTCTTCTCAACAGCTCCCAAACCAGCGGTATGTATAGCATGCGAGGAGTCGGATATCAGTAGTAGCTAGGTGGTTCTAACGGAAATGCTGCAGCCACAAGATTGTTGCTAAGCGGGGTGCGGCTTTCACTATCATGGTGCGCTGGATTGATTCTATAATGAAACGATAGACCGAGCTAATAATCCATTATCTTAGGTTGCCGGAGAGTCTGGATTGGGAAAGACCACCTTCATCAACACTCTATTTTCCACCACCATCAAGAACTACGCCGATCACAAACGCCGACACCAGAAGCAGATCGACCGGACTGTCGAGATTGAAATCACCAAGGCGGAATTGGAAGAGAAGTTCTTCAAAGGTTCATATTGGATGGTCCCGGTTCAGGGGTGGCCGCTGGCTAACAACAATTGCGCCGCATAGTTCGCTTGACTGTAATCGATACCCCCGGATTTGGTGACTACGTCAACAACCGCGATTCCTGGCAACCAATTATCGAGTTCCTTGACGATCAGCATGAGTCCTACATGTTGCAGGAGCAGCAGCCCCGCCGTTCGGACAAGATTGACATGCGTGTGCACGCCTGCTTGTACTTCATTCGCCCAACCGGACACACCCTGAAGCCGCTGGATATTGAGGTCATGAAGCGTCTGAGCTCTCGTGTCAACCTTATTCCCGTTATCGCCAAGGCCGATACCCTCAGCCCTGCTGATCTCGCCCGTTATAAGCAGAGGGTAAGACACCTTGCATCGCGTGGCTTCCTTGCCAAGGGTTGAGACTAACCATTCCGTCGGATACTAGGTTCAAGCCGTGATCGAAGCCCAGGGCATCAAGATTTATACCCCTCCCATCGAAGAGGATGACGAGACTGCCGCCACTCACGCTCGCAGTTTGATGGCCGCCATGCCTTTTGCCGTTATTGGTTCTGAGAAGGATGTGAAGACCAACGATGGTCGCGTGGTCAAGGGTCGCCAATATGCTTGGGGTGTCGCAGAAGTCGAGGATGAAGAGCACTGCGACTTCAAGAAGTTGCGTTCAATCCTTATTCGTACTCACATGCTCGACCTCATCCACACAACTGAGGAGCAGCACTACGAGGCATACCGCGCACAGCAAATGGAGACCCGGAAATTTGGCGAGGCTCGACCCAGGAAGCTCGACAACCCCAAGTTCAAGGAAGAGGAAGAGAATCTGCGCAAGCGCTTCACCGACCAAGTCAAGCTCGAGGAATCGCGGTTCCGACAGTGGGAGCAGAAGCTCATTGCGGAGAGGGACCGCCTCAACAAGGATCTGGAGGCTACCCATGCTGCGTATGTCCCTGGTTCTATCTTTCGACACCATGGTCGGGCTAACTTGAAAATAGTATTAAAGCTCTCGAGGGAGAAATCGAGGGGCTGCAGGGCTCATCCACTCGGAGCCACGGCCGTCGCTAAACAACTTTTTGTACCACTGGAGGCAGGCGGTAGTGGTTATTTTACGGACAGTGGAAAAAGCAGAAGTGTGCATTCGTCTCGACTAATATGGTTTTACTCTCGACTACCCCTTGATGGTTTCTTTTCCTTTCTATCCTTATTCGCCTTTTGACATTCTCCGTGATTACTTTCGGATTGTGTTGTCTACTCAGAAGCTCACCACCAATATCGGCTTCCCTATCCGGTCTGGCTTGACCTGTTTTCTGAATTTGCTTGCTAGTCGCTAGCGATGGTTTGTCTACGTCCTTGATAATAGCCCTCTTGTACCCGGCATCTCAATCAATACATATTTAATTGTGTATCCCAGAGACGCTTTGTAGTGCCGACCCCTGCCAGCTTCCTCAAAATGCTCTAAAGCTGGGATGGGGGTGTCTGTTCCATATGTTTATCGGCGGCGGGTAAAAAAGCCACAACAGACATTAGTATTGATGTTGGAATACTTGAATTTGGCCAAGCATGAAGAAGCTGGGGGAGAAAAGAACGTGCCTGGCGTGATCGACAATGACCTGAGCTGGAGGCCTGGGGTCTGCGCTCTACTGATTGCCTAGATAATCAGTGTCAATGAGTCTAGTACTCTGTATAGTCAATAGATTTCTGAAGGTGAATATTAAACAAATTTAATGCTCATGAGACAGATGGCTATGAGAACAGAACATGGTGCAAAGCCCTGGAGCTTGAGCGCCTAGAAGACCTAATTTGGCTTAGTGCCCTGTCCCCATAATCAACTGCTCTTAGACAAGAGTGACCATGTGGTGTGTTCCGCGTTCTGCACCAACATCCAAATGGACAACCAAATACCGAGTCCTTCAGTTCAAATCGCCGTGGCCTTATTGTCAACCATCGTTATATCCCCTCTAGGGCTCGTCAATGACTGCAGCAGGGAAATTCCCCCAGCAGTTAGTCCACACCCTCAAGACACACCATGGTAATAAGCTCAGTTCTCCCCGCAAGAACTTATTCCCCAGCTAATTCAGTTGCGCCGCAGGGCCCGTGAACGCTGTGACATTCTCAGGTGGTCCTGGAACCTATATTCTAACAGGATCCACTGACCGCGCTGTACATCTCTCCCGCGCAATCCCGAATGGCAACAACACCTCAGTTGTTGAGACGACGTCGCCGATCCAGAAATACGAGGCACACGGGTACTCAGTGCTAGACATCGCTGTTGCTTCGGATAATTCAAAATTTGCGAGTGTTGGAGGGGATCGCCAGGTTTTTCTGTGGGATGTTGAACAGGGCATCACTCTGAGGCGATGGGGTGGACATAATGCGAGGGTGGAAGCAGTACAGTTTGCAGGGGAAGACGATGCGGTTGTTGTATCTGGTGAGTACTTTCCAAGACCGGTCGCAGTATGTTGAAGGAATGCGTTTCTGATGGTTTGTGTGTTCAGGCAGTGCAGATACTACGATCAATCTCTGGGATGGCCGCTCAAACTCTCACAAGCCGATCCAGACTCTTAGCGAGGCTGGCGACACTGTCTCATCATTACATGTCCATACGCCGACGTATTCTATTGTGAGTGGGAGCTATGACGGTCGCGCGCGAGTCTATGATATCCGCATGGGCAGGGCGACTGTGGATGTCCTCGGGAACCCAATTACGAGCGTGCGGTGTTCTGCGGACGGGTATGCACTTCTAGTGTCTACGCTCGACAGTAGAATCCGGATGCTGGATCGCGACGATGGGAAGTTATTGAAGATATTTGGACAGGAGGACAGCACCAAGAACACACTCGCGCGGCGAAATCCAACTTCGTATCGCAACACGGAGCTACGCATCCGGTCCGTGTTTGCAAAAGCTGACGCGGTCGTTCTCAGTGGTAGTGAGTCTGACAAAAATGATCGTTCTGCACAGGCGCATATGTTTGCCTGGGACGTACTGAGTGGCGAACTCATTGCGTCGATTCCAGCTGGAGAGAAGGTCAAAGCTGTGAGCTGCGTGGCGTGGAACGAGAAGGGAAAGTGTTGGGCAGGTGGATGCTCTGATGGTATGTATTTTCTCTTCCGATTACTTGCACATGCCTGGTGCTTACTGCGACGCTACAGGAACGGTCAAAGTCTATCAGTGAAAACTCATGCTGATAAGACTCGGACGCTTAAACACGGAGGCTGGCCGTTTTCAATAGAGATCCGTCGCCGAAAATTACCGGGCACCATCCAAATCCAAAGTCAAATTCGCAAGCACGCATGAAGTTGAGAATTTTCTCACAAGGTCCTCTGAGCTTGGACGATGTTCCATAAAGCCGAGGATTACCGCATCTGGCATCACACAGCCTGCCATAACTTCATCCCATTCATCGGTCCAGGTGCGCGGCCTAGAATTTGACTCGTTCAATCTAATCAATTGCAATGAGTGATTTAATCCTGCAGAATTCATACTTCACCACCTCCCAAAGGAAACCACGCAGTCAGCCCACACACGACTCTTTTTTGCGTTTAATGCCGCCAGCTGAATCAGACACCTCTCTCTGTCACTTTCTTCTCATATCCCTGCCCTCCACCTCTAGGCTGGCTTATTCCTTCGGTACTTGGCGGGATGCCTTATCCTATCAATGCAGCTAAACCTCAGCTCTCAGGTTACACAGTTCAGGACGAACGCATGTTCGGGAGCTCAGCTGAGCTGAATTTAAACGTGCTATGGTGTCATTTTACCTTGATGTCACTATTAATATTAACGGCAATAATAAGAGCAATCTACGTCATTAACTATGATCCTACGATCGAATCCTTCCCATTGCCCGTCCCTTTGTATTCCCGTTACATTTCTCAAGAACAACAAGCTTGCAACTGCGTGATTAAATTCCTCTACTCTTACATGATCACGAAGCAATAATGACGCTTCTTCCTCCAACAAATCAGATATATACCTCAAGTAGGATGTCATTCCATCAATCATCATCATACCCCATAATTAAGCTGCCTAGATATACTCATGCATCTCCCCAGCTGAGGTCGAAACTCATCGCTTTACGTTTTAGCCTCGATGTAAATCCAGGCAGGGCTATCAATAATCCAAGGGTACCTACATAAGTGGAGATGAGAAAACAAAGGTCCCAGAGATAGAAAAATAATTGGAACAAAATGTGCCATAACTGCCGTTTGTCGGATCTGTCACGTACCTATGCATGGCTGGGAACAAAGAAAAGAAGGAAAAAGCAAAACTCCTGGCTATCTTTGTCTCACCGAACTTTTTTTCACCTTGCTTGAAAAATGTACAATAGGAAGAAAAAAAGAAAATAGACGAAGAAGGGAATTCACAGACAAGAAAGATAAAAAAAAAAAAAAAAAAAGGACTTTTATATCTGCAACAAAGGCAAGATGAGTGAGTAGTATGCTAGTATTAGATCTCCAATGCTTCAATTGCCTTTTCGGGCTCGTGGCTTTCGGCTTCCAAGGCGTCCATAGCGCGGTGGAGCTCATGCTCACCGACAATGATGGTTCCTGCGCGCGCCGTGCTGAGAAAGCTGATCTCGACGGCGTCGAATGAGGTATCAAAATCTGGCTGGAGATGATGGGTGGGCGGGTAAGTGCCGTTAGTTTTTCGACCGGGACTATGACTTTTAGGTTTCGATGTGGTGCGGGTCCCATTGGGAATATCAACGTAATAGTTTAGTCTTTCAAAGGCAGAGCTGTCAGTGGATGCTGCGAGGTTATCTTCGGTACGGTCGTGCGTGGCATCGGCTAGTCGACTTGCAACACCGCAGACGATGCCGGTAGCCTCTAGAGGGAGCTTGCGTAGATCTAACATAATCGGGATGAGGATATCCTCTTTTGAGCCGAGTAGGAGGCTAGAGTCGTTGTCTTCGTCGGCGGGGGCGTTGGGGTCACTCGAGAAACGGGGAAGGAGGCGTTGTTCTAGGAGAAGGGACGCCGCCGGGTCTGTGGCGGTTAGGGTAAGAGAAAGAAATCGAGGCTTATCCACAACTAGCGCTGTTGTGAGGGCATCACGTAGAATGGCGATAGAGCTGGCGTTGTTGGTGAAACGATGATGGGCTGCACATTGCACCAAACGGAGAGAATTGTCGACGGAGGGGATGATGTTGTTCCGCCGTAATGATGAGAAAGTGCGTTTCTGAAGCTCGTTGAGAGAGGACGGTGGAGGCGTGGCCGGTGGGGAGCTCAAGGTACTGGCGGACAGCGATGAGACAGGGCTGAAAGGACAGTTAACCGATGGCTGATTGTTGTTGATGAAGGCCTCTGTCGAAATCTCAAACTTGAATCCACGGTTTTCCAGGGTTTCGATAACATGAGCTTTGCTTTTGAGGGGAACGATGATGTAGTCAGCAAAATAGGTCGATATGAAGAAGATCGAACTACATAATGCTAGTTAGTGCGTATCCCAGGAACAGGTAAAGGGGAATTGCACGTACATCCCTGCCATGGCTAATGGCGTTGTCAACTCAAGAACCCGCTGGCCGGCCTCAAGCCCTTCCCCGTACACCTGCATGGCGATGAAATCGTCCTTACTGATCGATGGGCGGCTTTTAGTGGCTGAACTGACTTGGAAGAACCGCTCGAGCAAAGGAGCAAAGTACTCGTTGGCAAGCTGTCGAGGACACATGACAGAGCATTCTACCGGCGTGATTGAGAGGTTCAAGAAAGCAGGCTGCACATCACGAGGCACAACAGGGCCTTCACATCCGTGAGTCTCAGTGATTGGAGCAACCTCACGGAATAGCACCTGCAAAATGGGGTCCAGGAAGAATGGGTATAGATCCAGTGGGATGTGAACCAGGGCCAATCGGTCCTCCTGTAGCTCCACAACTGTCGTCAGTGAAACAAGTCGATGCCGAGTCCCATCCATCCGGGTAAATTGTAGGGGTCATGAAAGAAAAGCAAAGCAAAGGGAGATAAGGAGATAAAAAACAACAGAGAACAGCTAGGATAATTCTGGATCCATTGAGCGATGAAAGAACTCACCATAAACTGGACCTGGGCAGATATAAGTGACATTGAATTTTCCATCCTACCAGGTACTGTCTGAAACTTGTGTTGCCTAACAATAGCGAGGTGGTAAAGGGTTGTTCACAATGTTGGAGCGGGTCTAAGTGAGACTGCGAGAAAATTAGAATAGCTCATAGAGAGGATAAAGCAGTGACTCACAGCTGAGTATCAAAAAGGTAATAGTAGGATTGGAATTAGGGAGAGGGAGATAATAAAGAGGAAGTTTAAGGAAATCAGTATAGGCAGGGCTAGCAGGACTAGCAAGACTAGTAAATGCGTTGAGTATATTCGAGCAGATATGACAAGACTAAATGTCTGTCTAAATGCAGCTGTCTTGTTCCTTTCTGTTCTGTTCGCTCGAGTCCTTTGTAGGGCACAAAGAACTGGGTCGTCATTGTCGTCGAAACCTGGAGTTACGCCATTCTGGGTGCGATGGTATCAAGAAAGAGTGGATGAGGGTTGGACTGCAGCAGGCAACTAGCAATGCCGATGGTGCTATTCAGTGTATGGATTATGACAGAAGACGTCGACGCAGGGGGTGTTGAGAAAAGAGGAAGTCGGGGGGGGGTTGCGAAGTCTGCGGTGTTGTGCTGTCAAGTAGGTGACTCAACGCTCTTGTTGCTCTCTCGCTCGTCTCTCTTTGCCTCGTCTCCTTCCCAGTCCTCTACAGCTCAATTCCACCAGCTCCACTTAAACCCTCACAAGAAGGAATCCTAGGAAAGAAGAAAAGAACACGCAAAAGAATACAACGGGCAGAAGGAAATCGTCCGTCAACGAGGAGGAAAAGCTTGACTATAGTGGGCACTCTGCTGGCAGACTCCTGTCCCTTCAGATAGCGATGATAAGTCGTGCTCATATCCTTTTAAGTACAAGCAACATCTTTACCTAATCCGCTTTGCAATCCAAAGTCCGCCTCGGGACCCTACTTTAGACCTTCGGCAGACTTTATCTCGAGCTCCACCAGCGATGGCCTTATCTGAATCGACGATTTTCTGAATTTCCCTCCCATCGCCACTGCGCGCTAGGCGCCGGAACCGACAGCGGCATGCGCCGTTGAGCGTCCTCATTCACGTTTCAACCCACATCCATCAAGCTGAGTGACAGGCTGCTAGCGGGGTCCAGAGCAGCAGAAGAAGCTCGTGCGCTCCCCGCAATTCACGGACAAGGATGCTGTGAACCTGTGGGAGCTAGTCAGGCACATCACTGCAAATCAACCTACCTGGTCACACACACTTCCAATCCTGCGCAGCGTGGCATCAGCCACTGAGAGATGCAAATGCCCGCATCCGTCTGGCCCCTCGATGGCTGACGGAGACTCGCAGTGATTGGGGGCTGATAACGAAGTGGGAAGGGTGGGTGGCATCATGGTGGAGTCCGTCCAACATGAACATTTGTTACATTCCACTCAGTGCTTGATGAAGGAGAGGATCATGATGACTCGGATCTTAGGCATCAGCTGTTGCCGTGGGAAAGGAGCATTTGAGTTCTGCAATACAGGGTAATTTCTCGCAACGGATCGTGCCACCACAAACTCCATGGTGATGATGATTATTTTCTTTTCCCTCTCTTTTCTTTTTCCAGCCCCAAAGTCTGCCTCTCCGCCACTATTCTCGTCTCTACCATACTTCCTCACAAGTCAACGGTTGCACAGAGCTCCCCGCTTAATAAAGCCTGCTATAATCGACCAAACTTCAACCTTCCGGAGCTCAGCTGCAGTCTCCACACCTTAGTTAGATTCGAGCTTCTAGTTCCAGGTCTCAACAAATCTCCGGACATATTCTTGCCAGCGCTTGCAGCGCTACGTCTAGAAAGTCAAAAGTCCCAGGATCTCTCATGACCTTGCCAAAAAGCGATCCGTGGGTCAGGCTTGTGCTCGAATAATGTCGCAAATCCCGGAGCCTGGTTGGTGGGGGATCTGCGATTGACCACGGGATTTTCTCCTCTCTCCCCTGTCTGCTCAGTACTCCGTAGGCAAACAAATGACCACCATCCAATCACTGGAGAACTTCCAATATAGTGCTCCGTATGCATGTCATAGTGACAGGATGAGGAGACGTCCTGGCCCTCGGCATGGAAACTAATCATTGGCAACGTCCCAGCGATAACTCGCCTCCAGTTCAGATTTTGCTTTGACAATGGCGTTATCTGCTGACCCTATCCTATCGGGTCGATCGACTTTTCGATACTTTTCGATCATCTCTCCTCTCCAACACGATTCACGATACCTCGGAGCAAGCCATTCCACCTTGGCATTGCCCGGGCCTTCACAACCCAACAGCCGCGTCATGCTTCCTTCGTGAATAATAATAATAGGCATTGTTATGCATCCTTCAAATTGCCTATCTCCAACCACATATCCAGTCTAACCAGACATCCTCCCTATCATCACCCGCCTCGTTTAACTACTAGGTATGCACCTAGAATATGCAAGCCAGATAATATAGTATATAAATCGATAGTACGGAGTACCCTGCAGACCACCACCTCACCCTCTCAAATCACATCAAAACAACTAGTACGTATCTACAAGTATAATACAATCCTACTGCACAGGATACCTCATTAATCTATCTAACAAAAAAGACCTCAATCAACGGAGATAGATAACTAAAGACTGGAGGCTAAGTAAGCGCATTACACGTGATTTTCTTCAGCTCTGCCGTCCAATTTTCAGTCTTCAGTTCCCCAAGGTTCTTCCTTCCTATCCGCGGCATCGTCCCTTGGTTTGGTAGATGAGTTGGAGGCTAGACTGTGGCTCAAAACGGCGTGGAGTAGAATCCTTATAGATAAGTGCGCTGTGCGCATCCAATCGGGTTTCTAGTACTCTGTATGATGAAGATCATCTATCTATCTGCCCGCGTATCTATTTTTGCTACTGTAAGTAGGTTGTCGAAGCGAATATACTTCTCTGGTACAGGTGTAGAGACTGTAAAGTACTCGGGAGTAGAGAATGCATGCAACACCCAGGCACGAAGCGCGCTAACCACAGATTTCAATCTATCTTTATTCGATCGGGTATTATTTTATTTATTCGTCGCAACCTCTTCCTACCAGCCACGCCTAGATGACTACTGTAACAAGATCTAAACCACCAGCCAGATCGCCAAAAAAAAAAAAATTCAATGAATCAATCATCCTCATCAACCCTCGCCCGCTTCGCTCCCCGGGTTTCACTCTCGGCTTCCTGGATTCCGTAGCGCTTTTGACCTGCCCCACCACCTCCAGTTACATCCGCAATCATGCTGTCGATTCCGAAGGGGTCGGCTGTATCCTTCTCGAATTGAACAGGACCACTTCGTTCCTAAAAACCCGGGATGGATTAGATTGATGTTTTTGGGAAGTTGTAGGGAAGAAATCTCACCTCTGCGTCCGCGGCACCACGGAATCCCTCCTTCGCTCTGCCCAGGACTTCGAACCGGTTAGACCTTTGAAGTTTGCTCATTTCGCCCTCTGCGTCGGCTTCGTCGTCAAAGTCGGCCTGGGGTTTGGGACGGTAGATGCTGTTTATGGCGTCCTGCGCGGCAAACAGCGGCTTGTCGTAGGGATTATCTTCGTTAAATCCGGTGCTCATTCCGCTTGTCTGGTTGAAGAGGCGAGAATCCCACATGGCTTCGGAAGACTGCGTTGGCTTTGCTAAACCAAGAGCTACTTTTTCAGAGATATCGCGATTTTGCTCGCGAGCCATCGCCTGAATTCTTCGCTCAGTACCCATGCGTGATTGACGCAACTGTCGTTCTGCATCCTGTCGTCGTTCACGACGGATCTGCTCGCGCTCTCGTGCGGCTTCCTCATCTGCATCGGGCGTACGGGATCGAACTGAAGCATCAGAGAAACTGCGGCTGCGGCTGCGATCGCGGCTGGGGGAACGAGAGGCGCGAGACTCGTTACCTCTAGTTCTCTCTTCGCGCGCTTTCTGGGCCAGAGCACGGAGATGCTCTTCCTTTTGTGCCTTCTCCTTCTCTGCCAGCCTTTGTTGCATCTGAGCTCGGAGTCGGACCTCCTCACGGGCATGTCGATCTGCCGTAAACAGCGCCTCCGCGAACTGCGCAAATTTATCATTAATGGAAACATCCTGTAAACCCCGCCCATCAGCAGCCAACCGCTTGTCCAACGGTACCGTATAACCCTTGGGATTTTTCCAATTCGATACAGGGGGCGGAATCTTCCACGCCTCCTGGTCCTCCGCCGTAAGTTTCCTTGGCGGCGAATGCATAATCGGTGGAGGCGGCGACGGCGGCCCACGGGGGATCTTCTTATGCTTGAACTTCGGAGGCTCCATCGGATCATGTTGGCGCTCAACAATCTTCATAATCCGATCATTCTTCCGATCCGTATCACCCATCTGGTTTGCCGGCGTGTATCGCACAAATGTAGGCTCTGCCCGACTGCCCCCCTTCACATTCTTAGGTTTCTGCGCGGCCACAGCGCCCGACACCAAGCTCGCAAGTGCGTTCTTCGTCTTCTCCATCTGTGACTCGACTTCTTCTTCCGATGGTCTGTCCAGCGATACCTCGCCCATATCCACCCGTTGTCGAAGCGGGATTAAGTCCTTGAACGAAGCGTGCACGATTCGGTCATCGCTGTGTCCGCGTCGCGCGATAGCATCGTATTTAATTTTTCCCTCCGCATCGACTTGCACAGCGAGTGCATTCGATTTAGACTGTGTGCCCTTCCGGCCCATGTCAAGGGGGTACTGCGCGACTAGAATTTCCGGAAACGCGCCACCGTCGCCGAAATCTTCGGCTGCTCGAGGACGCCATCCTGTTCGATTACCATACGGAGGTGGGCCGGTCCTCTATTGGCGATATAAATTAGCACTGTAGGTGTAGCATGAAGTGAAAAAAAAAAAAAAAAAAAAATTTTGGGCAAGACTCACCCGGAGAACAATCTGTGTATCATCTAGCTGGCCTGGCCCAACGATGCGCGGTCCACGCTGGCCATGTTGTGGAAGCTCCTCCTCTTCACCTGTGTATTTTGGTTTCGGTAAAGATTTGAAAAGTCCCTCCGCAAGGGATGTCATTGTGGATAAGGAGGAATAGGGTAAATAGGGGAGAGAAAAAGGAAGTGGTGATGACGAAGTGACGATTTGCCTGATGCTTTTTTCGATGGGGTTGGCGGCGGCATTGCGGGATTGGCAACAGTCGCGCACCGTACGATTAGATAACGTCCCAAAGAGGAAGACCCTGGCGCCGCTGGCTGTAAACTTTAGTATCAAAATTACTAAGTAATATAAGAAGAGAGTTATTACAATATTAATATTAGAAAAAGACTATATCAATAGCCGCGCTGATATTTCTATGCCAATACTATCTCTAATGCAAGACAAATCGCTAAGTTATCCAAGGAGGCACCCTAAGAATATGCATACATGCTCCGAAGGTCAGTAAAGATACAACACGAGAGGAGTTTTGGCCTTATGGCCGTATGGGTAGGAGTGATGTGGTAAAGCCGGTATAAAGATGCCAAGGTGCGTAGCCTAGAGTAGGTAATAATATTGTTGAGAATTTCCAATCGAGCTGCTTCAAGCAGCAAGTAAGTGAGACCGCATAGGACAAGTGACGCCTTCTGCATCATTGGCCTCGATATAATGTTCTTCTCCATGGTATTGATACCATATCCTTAATTTCTTCGGCTGTAGCGGCGCCGGGTCGTAGAATCCAAGAATATGGAACTGCGAGAAAGTTAGTAGAGTTCGAAAAAAGATGATGATATGAGCGAGACGTACCTTGGCCATATTCTTGGGGATGATGAGCTGACCATGATCCACTAACGCAGCAACAGGAATGGTGACTTCTGCAACCTTGGGCTCCTTTACGACCGTTTTGGCATTCCACCTTGAAGAAGGATAATGGCCATATTCTGCTTTGGTTATGACCAGGCCCCCTCGGCTGCCCTCCTTGACCTGTCGCCGTAGAACTTGATCGGCCATGAGCTCAATCGCCTGCGCGCTTTCCACAATCTTTTGAGGAAGTAGCTTCATTAACCGTTTCTGCCATCGAGCGACCACCTTCCTACGATTTCGGCGATCCCTAGGGCGGATAAATCCAAACTCAATCGCGCAATATGCTAGCCATGGGAGGAGAAGTGCCAGGGTAGCCGAATTCGCATTGACACTGTCAAACGGGCAGACGGCAATAGGAAACTTGATCCTCTGCCCAAGTCTGGCCCATGAAAGCGTCATAAACAGACCCTGATTTCGAATACCAACCCCAAATCCCATTTGAGTCAATTCGCTGACTTGTCGAGAACCGTGCACGCTCCAGGTAGGCGACAGATTCATATCGACGGCACTAGCGATCTCAAGCCGTACAGACCGCGGCTCGTTTGATGGAGGCAATGAGTAATGCTTCTCAGAGCTCCATTGAGAAAGAGCAACATCGGTGGCCGCTTTGCCGGAGAAGATGTTTCGGGAATATTTGAAAACAATGCCGTTAGTGACTGGAGAAGACGCGATAGCAACCTGCCAGGCTTCAGCCGCCTTGCGTTCTTTGCGCTGATTTGCGCGTATTGTTTCAATCTCTTCCTCATCCTCATCTTCCTCAGGTTCCGGAATGCCATCGTCCCCTTCAGCTGAACCAAGCTTCGAAGCTCGAGATGCAATGCCAACTTGGAGTTGACTCAGTTCCTGGCCGCCGATCAAGAAAGCATGCGATCCGAGACCGCCAAAAGGAAGTAGTAACGTCTGGATCACAAGAGGCCAGCTAATAAATCCACTTGTCCAGCTACCGAAAGCAATCTTCTTCTCGCCAATTCCCTTAGTTACTTGTAGGCTGAGCGCTGGAGGAGCTAGGAAAATCGACCGACTGAAGATGGTGCCGAAAACAACATTGAAAGGCCTCGTCCCTGGAACAAGGACAAAGCTCTTGGCGATGTTTGCTTGTACTGTTGTTGCTGGTAAAACCGTGGCATCGACGCTTACGAGCGAGCTCTGAAGGAATGAGAAGGGCCATCTCTTGAGGATCCCCTTTGGGTTTGGATCACTGAACACTCGGCTGGTGCTGGCTCCGAGGTTGATATCCTGTGTACTCAAAACTAAAGGGAGAGGAACCTATTGAATCCTATCAGTGACGACTCGAGATCAGTAAATACGACGATCAAACCGTACCTTTCGGAGTTCGGTTTCCCCATCCTCAAATTCCAATTCCATTTCGTTGAAGAAGCGTTGGAAACGGCCCGAAACACCGGCATAAATCTCCAACTCTAGGTCCTCGCTCCCTTGCGAGTCCTCTTTTTCATCTTTTTCTTCTTCTTCGCTCTCATCATCCTCTTTCTCACCCTCGCCAAGAAAACTCCGTAGCGTCGGGAATGGTGTCACGAAGGAATACCGCACAGCAAAATCCGACAATTTTGCAGAGGGTACATTAAGATATACATCGTCCGACTCCTCATCAACCGAAATCATATTCCCAGCATCAACACCCACAATCAATGATCCCTTCCAAACCAGTCAGAATCTAGCATCACCACCATCACAGCATATAGCCATTAGAGCAAACATACCTTACTCCTAACCATCGAATTGAGCGCCCCCCTCTCCCTCCTCTTCATTGTCTCAAAAAACCATCTCCGAAACTCCTCCGGCTTCATTGCCTTCACCCCGACCTGATTCTGCTTCTGCTGTCTCTCCGCATCTCCTCCACGTCCCATCGTACCCCCAGGGCCCCATTCTCTCCGCACCCCCTCCGCGCCCAACAGATCATACACGACTCTCTTCCTTGGATCAACAAGCGTCTCATACGCTTCGCGGATCCGCTCGAACTGCAGCACCGCCGCCTCCTGTAATTCTGGCGGTTGTTTATCTGGGTGGAAGCTTAGCGTAAGAGTCCGGTACGCGGATCGAATTGCGCCGTCTGAAGGCGGAGGGTCGCGCGGGAGGCCGAGGAGAGCATAGTAGTCGGTTTCTTCAGGGTAGGACATGAGGAGGGAGTACGTCTCTGCATCGTCGACATCAACATCGGCGGCGCCAATGCCACCTCCAGAAGTTATCCGCTCGCTATTATTATTATCCATCGGGTCGAATGAACGCGTCGAGCTCGGCGTGTCTGTGTCTCCTCTCTTGTTCTCGTCTCCGTTGAGGAACTGGGAACCAGTATTGAGCGGCATAGGAAATCGCGGAACTAAGCACTGCAAAGCTCAATATTCTCTTCAGGGTCACACAGTGTTGCGGTCCATGTTTCTGCGTGCAGAAATAGTCACTATTTGGGATGCGTGTTGACCCTTTTTTTTCTCTCTCTCTCTCTTTTTTCCCCCCTTTTGTTCAATGTGCAGGGAGATCTGCGGATTCCGCAATGTTGCAGGTGTGAGTGAGGTGACGTCGGGTGCGGGTGGAACCTGACTCAGACCCGGGGATGGGGTCTTTGCCGTTTGGATTTGGTGCGCGCTATAAAAGCCCCCCCTCCATTCTTTATTCACAACTTCCCATCATGGAAATAATGCTCTGGAAGCTTCTTAAGATATCAATTGATCATTTATCTTCGCTAGACTAGCTATTTTTTCTATTTCCAAAAAAAAAATGATGACGAGCTGCAAGCCATGGAGTTTTGAGCGTATTAACTACCACAGAGGTGAGGGATTATAATGATGGTCTTTGGCAACACCCGCGTTTGCCCTATAGAATGGAGGTGGAGTTAATTTACAGCTCTTGTCGGGAAGAAAAATCCCCAAGACCAGACCAGTCCAGCCCTTGCTTCAGCTCTAGGGCATCAGACGAAGACAGCATCTCAAAGAAAGTATCCAAGACAAGGTTCCAAATCGAATGAAAAGTATACGTAGTGGATGAAGCAGCCGCTACAGAATCATCACGTTGATTCGTACATAATACAACCCTTTTCAGCCATGGGTTCTGGTCCAAACTGTATTCTGCAACGAGTATGGAACATCAACCAGTCCAAACGCAAGAAAGAGCTGGTCCCGGGGAAGTCCTCCATACATCAAGTCCTCGTTGGAGGACGAGTCTTGTTTCTGTACTCCGTTCTGGATTTGACTATCCAATGATGGTCCGTCTAAGAGGAAGGCCACCCTCCCTTCTGAATTCATTTGACGGAACGCCTCTGTCACTGCATCTAAACGTGTTTCGATCAGCGACACTAATGGCTTGGTGCTGCCCCAGAAGCAGCTAAGTTCTCGGACAACCCCCAGTCCACCGCGGATAAGGTTGATACACTCCGGCAGATCAGCCATTAATCCACCGGCGCTGAGAACATCAACTGCAGATAGTATCACATAGCCAAGGAAAGGGTTCAACAGAGTCCCTTTTGGAGCAGCTGGGTCTGTTGTCATCGGAGACACGTTGCGTTCGGGGGTAGAGTGTTCTAGGGCAAGGGCGGTTCGGAGAATCTCTGCAGCGTGCTTTCTGGTTGTATGAACGTATTGGTTGGCCATACCAGGTCGTAGAAGATGCGAGCGTGCATATCGATTGAGTTTCAATAGAGCGGCATGGTATAGGAGATGGATCGATATAAACGAATCGACTTTCCTCTCTTGGATACTTCGCTCTAGGTTCACTGTTGTAAATGTCAAGTAATCTGGTAGTCTCGAGAGCCACTGGTCTGATCGACGGACTATGGTGCTATAGAATTCTTCAAAAAGATGATTGTATGATTCTGCCGGAATGAGAGACAGTCGGAAAACATGGTCAGATACATCTCCCCATATTGATATGACGTCGATCAAGAGTGCCATTGCGCTCAAACCGGAAAGTTGGTGGTCTTGGGAAGGAACCTGGTTTAAAAAGCTTTGGAAAAACGGCACCGTGGTGTGCTCCTGAGCTTCGTAAATTCCTTCTCGGCAAGGAAGTCTCAAGAAGGCCGTTTGAGAGGAGATGAAGGTGGTTGATGGTGCATAGAAACATGACAGACGCTATGCGATTGTTGGTCAGTAGCACAAGGGTAGAAAGAAAGAAAGAGAGAAAAGAAGAAAGGGGGGAGGGGGGTTGAATAGCGTAGCTAGATATAGTACTTACATCCGTTAAGAAAGCAATCCAGAAGGTCCGTCGGCGACATTCGATCAGAGCTTGAGGTTGCAGGCCATACTCGCAGGGCTGGCTTTGCTCCACGATAACTCCTCCCAGCTCGACATTGTAACGCAGGCCACAAACTGTTCGCACTGCAGCACCTGCAGCATCCCAAGATTTTATGAGGGCACCAATCGCGTAGTACCAGAGGCTCATTATGATACGACTCTGGGCAAGCTGTAAGGAAAGCCTGTCTTGGCTGTGCTCGAGCGCATATCTGGCAGTGCGAGAGTATCTCTTCATGGCTGCCATCCTATCAGGGCGGTCCGAAAAGACAGAGCCCAAAGCCATGATGGAGTAGAGCAGCATATTATCATCGAGTGACTTTGCACGACACGACTTTAGCCATAATAGAAACGGTCTTCGAGGGAACATATGATATAAGCTGTCATTTACGTATGTAAAATACGTTTCGGTGAAATGGATGGCGGATTCTGGGTCGACTGTATGAGGATCTATTCTCCAGTCATTCGCCAGTGGATCGTGAGCGTCTAGGTCCTTGATTTCCGTCAAGATCTCGGCGTAGTCTGTGAAGGATGAGGCGGCGCTATCTATCGAGCGCCTCGGCATATTCGCATGCCCGCCAGAAATTCGCTGCGGTCTCGCCACATACTGCTGGTCGAAGTCGGTAACGCTCTCACGATTGCTATCCACAGCAGAAGGCGTAAGCATGGAATCATCAGATAGAGGAGACTGAGAATTTGTCCCTGGGAGGGAAGTAGAGCTGTCCGATGCCCTTGCAACAGAATATAGTGAAGTGTAAGTACCTGCATTGTTAGAGCTTCCCGTTGCAAAATGATCTCTCGTGTCGTATTTCCTCGCGAATTGTGATGCTCTAGATGCCGCACGGTAACCACGGGGCCTAAGACCAAGTCAACAATCAAATGCTGATAAGTTATTCTTCAATTGCTTTCAATACTTACGCACTCTCAAATCTGCACTCTCTCCCGGATTTCTGGCACTGGTCACACTTCGACAAGCTCGGGTGACATTTTATTTTCTTTTCCCGGCATGTGAGGCAGGCCTGGGCTAATCGTTTTCGTGGTTTGCCAGCTTTGGTTATACCCCAGTTGGCATTAACCGGGATGCCGTCAATGATCTTGGGGCAGTGAGAGCCGTCGGCGTATATATAACATAGGCCTTCGCCCTCAATGTGCCTCTCATCCAGAACGCGCAGGTGTGCTTGGGGCTCTGCTGATTTTCTAGTGACGGTAAAGGTTCCTGAGTCGGCTGTACCCAGTGGGGATATTGGTACGGGTGTTCTATCATTGGACTCGTCACTATAGCATTGGAGCAAACTAGGAGGGTACGGCGAGTGAGAGGAGTTCGTGCTGCGATTTAGATACGCCGGGATATCACGCCGGATAGTGTGGCCGGAAATGTGGGATATCGGAGGTAGGTTCTGGGATTGCGCGGCGGCCGTCGAATCCACATGTGCCCTGGAGTTCTCATAACCCCCTGATCGTGCTTCCAGACGAAGCGTGTTGGATTCATTACGGCGCAACCGCTCAGGTGGCTCTCCAGGATCGGTTGACGCTAAGTAGATTCCGAAAGAACGTGGGTTGTACGGTGAAGGCGACCGGCTTGATTGCGCGGTTGGTGTAAGAAGTTGGCTGACAGAGGGAAGCTGCTCGTTCATCTGTTGGTAACTAGGACCCCTCGAGTAACCTGAAGACTCCTCTCCTTCGCCTGTCTGCTCGCCTCGGTTCCGTGGGCGTAGGAATGGATCTGTTCCAAACTGCAATGGGCCTGAAGTGCGAGGTGGCGGAAGTTGATATGGACGGGTTGCGGGTACTGATAGGTTAGCTGGGTGATCCGGTTCTTGCTCCGCAGGACCATTGACAACAGGTAACATACGCCCAAAAGGTCCGATATAGTACGTCGACGACATCGTGTTTATGGTTCGATTTGGGTGAGACGAAAGTCTGTTAAGTGCCCAACCCTCTATTCAATAGCAGGAGATTCGTTCCTTGAGCTTGAACGACGCTGTGGGCCTTTGATAGGATCTTTCTAGAGCGCCAAGGTAACAGTGTGAGAGTCTTTAGATATGCCCGAATCAAACTTGTGGCAAGCTGGGAAACAGGTGCAAGATTAGCGGCGGAAATGAAAGACTGATGGGCATGATCCACAGTTGACAGGTTCCACAGTAGTACACACCTCGATTTCGCTGCCTTTCCCTTGAGATATTTTATTGCAAGGGAACCGTTGTGCAGTTTAAAGTCTGTCAACGAACTGGGGACATTCGAAAGTAATAAGTATAAAGGAGGTGCTAGGCCACAGTCCCGGTGGTTGGGTCAAGGTCTGGAGTCCCGTTTGAAGATAAGACACCCACTAGATCAAGGCTCGGTATATAATCTCTGTAGAGACAAGAATGTGATACCGGTTAAAGGAGCCGAATCGTCCAGGAATGACAGATGCCAATGAAAGGAATTTTCGCTAGACAATAAGTCTTTGCCAAGCAGATTACTGGGAGCTCCCGTACACTGAAATAGGATAAACAGAGAGTGTGGGACGCCGGGGCCAGAGTGAGACCTAAAGGTGGACACGCAGGGTGCAAACGGGCTTAAAAACTCTTTCTTCTGGGTTTCTTTCTCCGAACGAGCTCCCCATGCCGGGGTTGCTGCAGGATCCCAGCCGATCCCCCGGGGCCTTTGAGCAACGGATGTCTATCCACTATCCAGATCGGTGTTGGACTCGAGCCAGATCAACAGTCCTGGGTCACAGGCAAGCTGCAAATGGCAAAGTCACTAAGCGAGAGGCTTGTGCAAAATATAAAAAGACAAAGTAAGACGGATGGTTGCAGGTTTCAACGGGGACAGAAAAGAACAGGCTGAAAAAACTCGGGGGCCATGAACAGGAAAGGGAAAAGCAGAGAGAGGCGTCCGTTTGTCAACGAGAAGTAACCTCCGCATCCAGATGCAGGGATAGGCGAATGGAGGGCCAGGGTGGTGACAAGGTGGGTTATTTTCTATTATTATTCTTCCCATTACTTTGCTTTTCTTCTCATTTTTTTTGGTCCTTGTTGACTTCGAGTCAACGTCCTCCCACAAGGGAAGAAGCACCGCACCAACACTCGGGAGCTGCTCATACGGACCTAATTGGGCAAAGGCCTGTCTCTGGCGAGATTACAGCTGCCGCTAACGGGGAACAATGAACGCTGGGAAGGATGGCATGCCGGCGGCAAAATCTCGATGGGGACAAGACGGAGACCCAGCGATCAGCGATTCGCTGTCAAGGCTGCGACTGGTATATTTTGGGTTGGAGTGATACTCGGTCCCAAGTCCACTTTGACGCTGGGAATATGGATGCCCTGGCACGGGAACCCTGCAGCAGACAGGGGGTTACGGCGGAGAAGACACGAGACGGCTGGACGGACGAAGCAGCGCAAGACCGATTGGGCTTGAGAGACAAGAGATCAAAGAATGAAAACAGGACCTGCGTGCAGAAAAGATGGAGGCGAGTGGTCTGGTGATGAGGAAGAAGAACGCGCAGGGGTCAAGTTCATGATGAAGTCCTAAGTCTGTAATTGTTGGCGATACAAACCACAGCAACAAGTTACTAAGTAGCCATAGGATCGTACCATGCCCTCCGCAGCGCGCTGGATTCAGCCTCGTTAAGTTTCGTCGATGGATTTCATTACTTTGAGGTCATCCCCTTGAGATTCAAATCGCTTGCCAGTCTTGCCTCTCCATCGACCGCCCTCCATCCTAGCCAAATAATAAATCGATCATTATTGACCCCCTTTCAGTCTTCTCTTTTTTCCCAAAAAATTCCAACCGCTTTGCTTTTTTCTGCATTCATTTCGCTTCGGAGTTGCTTGACTTGAGAATTGAGATCCACGTGCGCCCCGCAAGAAGGATTTTCTGACGGCGTTCAAACGATCCTTCCATCTCCATAGTATTACACATTGGGAGCCCATAGGAGACTCCTCGCATCCTCGGAACGGCATTTGAAAATAACCTTGTTTTGTCTTGTCTGAATGTCGGGGCTCAGAGCAACGAATGCCCCGTGATATTTGAGCTCCTGTCGTTTTGTTTTCCCTCCTAAGGCCGATGGTCGATTATCAGAAGGGTACCTGGTTCGCCCCTCCTGCATGCATTGACTGGCAATCAGAAATATCGAGCACTGTAGAAGAGACATTGCATTTTACTCAGATGTCAAGCCCAAGACGTCGTTCTTCTATGGCCATCCTTCATCACCAGCCTGGCATAGATGACGTGAAGATGACCGGCCTCAAAGAACTTCAACTTTCAGTCCAGGATACACGTCGGCCCTCGGGGAGTGTATACCTGTTTCTTTGATAGAACATCCAGTAAGACCAGCTTAGGTTTCGCCAGATTCCAGTTCATGCTGGTCGTTCGTGGGGATGGTCGCGCTAATCGGCAAGTGGAAACATGGCTCATGCAAGTCGACACGCACAATTGAAAGGTGAGACCAAATCTTGGTTTCAGGATCCTTTGACTTCTATTTTGATGCTGTCGGCCTGGTTGCGTCTCGCCGTCCCAAGCTCTGGCGATCTGATCTGCAGCCTCGATATTATTAGTAGTGTATTTCTTTGTCTCCATGTTGGCCCCATCCCAATCCAGCCCTCGGTCTATCGCTGATGTGCAGCTCTCCAGGACCGAGTCAGTATTCCCTCAGGATAGAGAACTGCTTCGAGCACCATATTGACATGTGTCAGTTTAATCCAGACTTGCGAGGTCGACATCTTCCCAATCCCAGCAAAGAAGAAAAATTTCCGTGTAGAAGATCATTGGCGCGATGTGAGTCTGGACTCCAGATCTAATTTATCCGTGCGTGTACCGAGATTGCTCGTCCTATCATGATCCATGGCTGACTCCTCCCATCCCCTCACCAAAGCCCTGTCGGAATAAATCATCGAATGGGAGGGACAGCCTGCTGTCCGATAATTTCCTTCAGTCCAGTTCCCCATGTCGCCGCTCGGACCTAGGCACGGTACAGAGCTGGAGAGAGATCAAATCTAGGTGAACTATGACCCTGATCATCAGGACAAAGTACGTATGGAGTACTGTGCAGCACTGCACACCAATCAACCATTCTTCCCTGCCCCTGATAATCCTTCGAAGAAGGCGGAGGCCAAGGTCTCGGCTCTGGTGCTGGGTGGCCCAAGCGAACCGAATTGGGCTTACGCTCGCGGCTCGTGCTCTTGGTTGGAGTTCTAGCGCCAACGCCGGCCGTGGCCCCGTTGCTGGACTCGGAATCCCCTCTGATGCGATTACTACGCCATAATGGGGCGAGATTCGAAAATAACTCGACCCTTGAGGACCCGAGAAACAGACGAAAACGATGAGCCTACCCAGAGTGCTCACCCGTTAGCATGACGCTAAAAAATGCTGGACTAAAGGGAATCTGCAGCAAGAGGAAGAGACTAAAGCATTATAATACCATCTGTCCTCCGTTAAGTTCAGACCGTCCCATTAACCGAGCAGCGCCAGGATCTTAATGTACTAGCATGAAGATCACTGACTTTTTAGACTCGGGGCATCTGAAATTGTGGAAGACCGATTTGTGACCCCATCACTACTCCAGGTGTCGCCCCTCGACCACATGCAAAGTGCGGAATGAGGCCAGGTTCTGGTTTGTAGCCGTGGAGATAGAAGGAAACGGGGGATGGTCGAGCTGTAGGCTGCCGCTGGAGCTGCATGCGCGGTTGTGTGCTAACGAGGAATTGCAATGGCTGGTGACACATGGTCCCTCCTCGGATGGAGAGTGGCGATGGCAACAGTACCACCCGGCATTCACAAACCTTTGAGAGTTGTAACCTGCATTCAGAGAACAGTGAGGTCGTTTGTTATGGATGCGTTGTGGACTTTGGTCATCTAAGCTATGGAGGATCCTAACTAGGCAAAACGGACTGTATTATGGTCAGGTAACTTGATATCACAAGAAATCGATGGATTAAAGGGGTTAAACTCCTAACTCTGGTCGATATAGGGGGTTTTATAATCTTTTAAGGCATTCATCTCCTCTAAAATAGGTAATTATGGCATGCTACGTATCCCGATATACCTTCTTAATCCCTTTATGACCAAAATTCCTGGTTGCTGAGGTGAGCAGGTCGCTGTAACTAAGTTAACTAGTTGACTTGGTTGGTTAACTTAGTTATGCGTTCCTTAGTAAGTCGAGATCACTCCTCTCTGGTTGTCAAGGTTTCATCACGTGCTTTTTTTGTTGACTTGCTGGCTTTGGGCTCACAAGTACATTCTCGTCCTCCTTGTTGTTGGGATCACTCTGAGTAAGGGACTGGTGTCCCCGTCCAGCCGTCAGACAACCCCTGTTCCTTACTCGTGCCTGGTTTGTAGCATTCGATCGTCCGCGCTTTCATATCGCTTGTTGTCACTCTTCATCTGCGAGGGATACACCGAACTGGGGGTGCCTTGTCATGACTAGGATCCGACGGCTGCTACAGGAATACTAACCTTGCAATGATTTGTCATTGTTACCCATCGAAACGGAGAAATCGCTCATGAGCACTACCAGTACCATCTAGCAGTTCCTGCCGTGGTTTTATGAGGAATTGCGGGGAAGACAGCGTAGTTCAAGGAAGATGCACAATTCCCCCTTTTTTTAATGCAAGGACAGCAGTGAGTATAGCCTGGTCTGGGATGGTTATGCATTTGTACTTATACCACTGGCAGGAAATCTTGCAGCACTTTAATATTGCTTTGAACCCTTCACGACTTGCGCCGGTCAGTCCCAGGCAAATTCTAGTACAAGCAGGCGGAGCGGAGGATGGCATCTTCCCACTGAATGGATCTTGACGTCGCCAATAGCTACAACATCAGAACGCGAATAATCCGCACTGCTGCAAGGATTGGATCTCCGTAGGTCACTTTTCAAATCGGGAAAATGTTCCGACATAGTGTCCCACGCCGAGTCAATAAAATGCTTTTTGCACAAAATACAAAGTAAAATCAGGCACCCGTTGAATTGACACTCTGGGGCCATGGGTGGAAATCCTTTGGTAAGAACTTCCGGCCTGTTTTTATGCCTCCAGTCATAACTTGCATTGGTACGAGAGATACTTTTGCGTATGCGCCGCTCGGATAAATCATTATTAATATCTGAGTTGCTAAATATGGAGTATGGTCAGGGGCGGATCACAATATCCCTCATATCTGGCAAACAGGGGTTCCCCATGCGCAAGCTCTGATCTTACCAAGTACCGAGTCGAGCTTTGCTTGCTTGTGCGGTATTTAATCATGTCTGGCATTAGGCCCCTACATCCTTCAACTCTCGGCATTCGCTTAGACCGCGGTCGTCAATCCGGACTGGCCATTCAATGGCTTCAATCCCCATGGCACTTATTATAATGTACCAGGATTTTCTCCTTCATTCTGCGGAAACGACTCGGCACAACGAAGCAATCTCAGCGGTTCGGCCTGCCTCATCGAGTTCTTCCCTTTTGACTCGTGACCGTTCAAGTTTGACCCTTTGGTCTTTGGCCTCAAGAGCATGTGAATTTCACGAGCGCAATTAAACACGGCGGGAGGCTGGAGGCCGGCAAGAACACAAACGGGAATAATATATAATATATATGTCGAGGTCGTACAATAAATTATCACGTTCGGTGCAGGGCAAACAGATGAGACTCCCATCAGTATAGCGATCCTCCTATTTTCTTGGTCAATAACGATACAACTAAGCATTTTCTCGAACGGCGTGGATTCTTCTGCATCAGCCAATACGCCGCCATCCAGCTAGCTAGCTAAAGCACCTTTCTGAAACTGGAGCCCAATAATGACCCAGCGATGTTACCCTTCAAAGTCCAAACTGTCTAAAGTCGGTGAGATCGGGACAACCTGTCCACTACACCGATTCGCTCTCCGTGCGGACGCCCGAATCAGACCCTGGTCTAGTTCTAACCTTCGAGGGCACAATAACGGAACCTCAGCGTTGAGAGCCGGGTTGAACGGCGGACCGCACCCTAACGATCATTTTCCGAGTATAGACTAGTCTAGCCCCCAACATTTGGGAACCTTCAGGCACACTGTTGCCTTGACATTGGTGGTATGAAACCCTAGAGCATTACTTCCAACAGGCACGGCTTGTTTGATACGTGCCTCACTGCAAAGTTCACCCTTGCTCAATTGAATCGAATAATACCTTGAGCATCGTGCGCACCCACTTCACTGTTGTTCATGTTGTCAGTTAATAGTTCTCTTCTGCTGCCATAGTTCGAGTCTGGCCAACCTAGTTTGGGAACTCACTACGCTCAGCAGAAGCTTGACATCGCTGCTACTCAGGCACCTGGAGCGAAATATATATCACAGTTGATACACCGTCATTACATCCCAAAAGCTAAGAGGGGGGGAGGGGGGGGGGCGATTGGCATAGTACAAACTGTACTCTGCACTCTGGCTATGTTTCGATTACCTGGTTCTTTCACGGTACCCAACCTGTCCCACGGTCTACCTACCTTATATATAACCAATGCGCCTACCCTAAGGAAAGGAGTATTATTCCACTTATTCCCTGCTTGGCCGCCGGGCCGCTTTACCTACTATTTAACCGGACAGAAGAAGAAGAACTCAGCCGGCCAGAGACGTAGTATGACACCCAATGTCCGGCATATCCGCAGATTGCCTCGTCATCTCCGTATATCGCCACCGGGAAGAGTTCCTTCTCGCTTTCGATTTTCTCCGTGCTAGACTATCTGTACAGAGTAACTAGGTGGTGGACAAGGCATTGTCTGCGCCCGGGTTCATCTGAATGTAGCTCCCGATAGGTACCCCATCCCCCCAGTCCTTTTTCCGATTTCTTACGAGCAACTTAAGGTTCCTCATCGGACCGTGAAGGGATTTTTTGAGTGCTAGATGTCAAATGGACACTGCGGAGTGGGTAGGTAGTTCTAGTAGTTTCTTTTTCTCCTGTACACAATCGATCAGCATAGATAGATAGGCCAGTCATACTAGCTATGAAGTTCTACTCCCTAATTCCAATTATAGTGAACAGACGTGACAACCATTCAAAGCACTCTATAGTTACTACCAGAGCACTTCGATTTTACTACTACGAAACTCATCCACGCTGTTCAATCAATTACATATGATTATTTAAATAAAGACGAAATTGGGTATTGCAAATCCATTCATTTGCTTAATGCTACCATTTTTAAACCGGAGCCGGAACCATCAACATAACACTGAAAGGGAGACACGTTTATTCCTCGTGAAGAGTCTTGAGGAAAACCTCAGATGTAGTCTCAGGCTTGCCAGAGTCAAGAGCCTTCTGGCCGAGCTTCTCCTTAGAGAAAGCAGCAGCGTAGGGGTTGAGACGGAGCATGATCTGCTTGTTGCGGAGAGGGTTCTTCTTCTGGACGTTGACGCGCTTGGTGCGGGCCTCACCCTTGGGAGCGCGGAGAACGGACTGGATTTCAGAAGAGTTGATGAGACGGGTCAGGTCGGCGTTGGCGATGAGGTTGGAGGGGAGGAGGAAGTCCTTCTTGAGGGCGGAGGAGGAGCTCGTAGTGCCGTAGATAGTGTCAAGGGCCTCGAAAGCGGAGGAGGTCCAGACGATGAAGCGACCGAGGTGGCCACCGGGGGCGAGCTGGAGGAGGTTGAGGGAGAAGACGGGGCAGGTCTCAACACCGGGGATGTTGCGGAAAGCACGGACGAGCTCCTTGCCGTCGGTCTCGGGGTTGTAGACAACGAGGGGACCGCGGCGCTGGCGGAAGCGGCGGTTACGAAGCTTACCCTTACCGGCGCGGATCTTGCGGGACTTGGAGACCTTGGCGAGCTCGGAGCCAGCACCGACGGCCTGGAGAAGGGCAATGGCGGCCTTGGTCTTGGTGACGGCGGCGTTCTCGAAGGTCTTGGAGTCGACAACGAGAGGAACCTCAGAGACGTTGGCGATGCGGTGGCCGCGGGCGAAGAGAAGAGAGGGGACGGAGGAGGCAGCCAGGGCAGAGGCGGTAGCGAAACGCCTATCGCGCTCGTTAGTAAAAATTCCCCCGCAAATCGATTTTTCTCGTGTTGTCGTACCTCTGGCCAAGGTTGACCTTCTGGTGCCACTTCCTCCACACCTTGGTGGGAGCGAACATGCGACCGGAACGGCACTGGTTACCGAACGCAGCCTGACCAGCACGGTGAGTACCACCACCGGAGACACGGGGGATACGAGCGACAGCACGGCCTAAATATCCAAATTAGCACACGCTGCTTTCCAAATCCCGATCAATTGCCCATTATCCAAAACATACCGGTACCCCAGGACTCAGCGGAGGTCTGTTCACCAGCCTTCTCGCTCACAGCGTAGGGCTGTCTCTTGTTCTTCGCCATACCGGTGTGAACCTGCCTGTAGTGAAATCGTCAGCCCATTTTGTCTTCTCCCCTGTATCCAAATTTCGCATTCCTAATCCCAATGAATCCCCCTGCGTTGAAAGTAAAGTTGGCACATACTGGACGATATCCACACGGATGGGCGAGGCGAAAACAGCCGGCAGAGGGACGGTAGCCCCGGTGGGCTTGCCCGCACCGGAGGCGATAGAGACGGTAGGACGAGAGGCCATTGTTGTCGACGTGAGGCTGGTTGTCGTCGTTCGAAGTTGCGGATCGAAGCCTCTCACGAAGTGGTGGAAATTTTCGCTTAGTTTGCATCCCGGGCCATCGTGTGCGGGAAAGCCCTAAACCCTTCGGTCAAATCGAGTTAGTGGTTTTAGTGGAGGTCTTGGCGTATACCTCAGGCAGAAACATGGCGGCCACTCCGGTATTGTATGAACCACAAAAGTTTTCCATTCTTATTCTTGCAAGAGTGTTGCTATATTATTGTAACCATCAAGATAGATGAGATGGTTGCCTGCTGAGAGTGTAGATTAAATATTTCATAACTATTTTTTGTCTTGCAAAAATTGCGCCTAGGATCACAAATACCTAACATAGCTCGAACTATATTTATGGACGCCCTTCCTTGACCACTCCCCATACTGGCTGCTAATAGCTTACAGTATGAACTTCCTATGATCAGTATAAGATATTCCTCCATGTAGGAAGAAAACTAGTCATAGTTAACTCTGAGCCTATTGTCTAGCTTCAGTTGCAACTGGGGCGCATTTCCGAGATGACCGTTACCAAAGCCTAAAGCTTCACTACTTATGAGGCAAAACTATATTTCCTCGCTGCATTTATTCTGCCCCTCGACTCTCCTCTCCCATTATTCTCGTTCATCTGAGTTTACCCTTATCCCAACAACTATGGATTCCCCTACCTCACGCCCCAACATCAAGACACGCTTTCTCGTCCTTTCAGATACACACGGCCACAACCTACCCTCTGGATACTCTGAGCAGCAGGCAGACCTCGCAATCCACTGCGGCGACTTGACAACCGGATCAAAAATAGAAGAATTTAGGTCAGCCATCAAGCTTCTTCAGAGCATCAAAGCCCCCCTCAAGCTCGTTATTGCCGGAGACCACGATTTGACCATGGACACTCCTATGTTTCGCCGAAAAGTCGCAGAGGTAAACCCACCCCTGGACCCGCAGCTGGTCAAAAGAGAATATGGTGACTACGGAGAAGCTAGGGAATTATTCAACCAAACCGAAGTGCAACAAAGTGGGATAGTTCTCCTAGATGAAGGCACCCATCACTTCTCCCTACCGAACGGTGCATCGTTGAAGGTATATGCTAGTCCTTATGCCCCTTCATTTGGTGATTGGGGCTTCCAATACGATCCTGAGACAGGTCATGAGTTTGATATTGGCAAGGGCGTTGATGTTGTTATCACGCACGGCCCTCCGAAGGGTATCATAGACACGACTAACTCAGGTGAGCGAGCTGGTTGCCTAAAGCTCTTTGCGGCCATTGCTAGATCACGACCGCGAATGCATTGCTTTGGTCAAATTCATGAAGGATGGGGAGCGAAGCTCGCGGCGTGGCGGCGGAACATCAGCGAGAAGCCCTCACATTTCACAGACATTGACAATGGAAGATCTACAGTGCTTGGGAAGCTCTCAGATGTCAGCCCTAGGTCTGGGATCTTTGAGACTAGCCATTGCACGGGGGACCTGAGACCATTGCAAGCAGGCTCTCAGACACTGTTCGTCAACGCCGCTATCGAGGGCACCGGGGACTTTCCCGCGCAACCCTTATGGCTTGTCGATCTCGAACTTTCCCTGGGTAGCTAAACAGCGAGCTTGAATGTCATTGGCAATCAGATGGTCCAGCACTCGGTATGTTTGATTCAACAATTAATATTCAATTTTCCACTCGGTCAAAAAAGGTCAACCCTCCTTGGAGAGATCTGAATTCATTCATATCCTGGCTGCCAATTAATACTACAAGAAAAAGCAGATAGACACAACAATCCATTCAGGTCATCATGGAATCAGCGGCTGCCTTCTGTATCTGAACCTAGTAGTAGGGAATATAGTAGGAAAGCCGTAACAACAAAAAGTCAATAGAGAATTAGTAACAATAGGATGGAAATAAAATTCAACATAGGATCCAGGTGGCCTGAATTTCTTTGCTAGTCCTACTATACCACAGAGTCCATCTCGGACAACTAACCCGGGCGACATGCAAAGGTGCAATGCTACTCTATCCACATAATTTGAACAACTCTATATTTCCGGCCCATCATAGAGTACGTTATATCCTAGGCTGAGAATATATACGTAAATAATCGCCCCCTCCGGAGTATTGGGTTTTCACCATCCACTACAACCTTCCGTAGTACATGATGGGAGAGAATTACCAATTAACAATCTGTTCAAGCAGTGACTTCACAAGATGTATACTGTGTGGATATGGCACCGGTGTTCCCTCTCCAGTTTGGCTCGATAGCGTCCGAGTGTGTAAGTTGTCAATCTTAACTCAGTCTCCTAAGTCTTTAGTATACTAATTAGCCGCAGTATATCCGATGAGATCTGGGTGGATTAAGCACTCCGGACCACATAGCCAACATAGCCAGTCTGCTTCAGAGGCTCGCGCAACAAGGGGAATAAGCTGGAGGGACAAGTATAGTTTGGAGGCTTGGCCAAGCAGGCATTGTTGGGGTCGTCGCCCATCAATGGCTTCCCTTCTTTTGCATGAGCAGTGCTGGCAATATGCAAGGAAGTCCTTATACCCGGGTAAAAAAACTGATCTGGAAGAGTTCTATAATGCGCTGAGGGACGTTGCCGCCTTCTAGGGGTATGTACCTATCTAACGATCCCAGCTACTATCTCTATGCAATCATTGATCGAGCACTGACGGAAACCCGCTGCGGTTCATATCTAGATCCTGCGTTTTTGGAGGCGAACGAGTACCACCCACCCCGTGCAGTGTGCACAGCTTGGAAGAATTGTTCCAAGCGTCAAAGGATTTCCCCGAGCCCTCTACGAAGTTGACGGCCAGTTTGGGGAGCAGCAACCAAACTAATTCTTTCCGACAACTGCCGCTGGAGATCCGCGAAAATGTCGCAATCCTACTGCCTACTCGTGACTTCTTGAGTCTGCGTCAAGTCTCACGAGCAATGAGTCCAATTTTCCATGATAATCACTTCTGGAAATCGTGGTTCAGCAAAGATTAGGACCTAGGGTATATACTAGACCACCTTACTGCTTGCGGCGCTGGCAGCAGAGGCCAGGATATCGATTGTCGGCTTCTATACCATGCTTCAGCCAAACTCGAAAACAAATACGAGACGACCATCAAGGTGTGGGAAGTGGTTCGGTGGATTAAGGAGACTCTGGCCGCAGAGAAAAGCTTACGGAAACCACCTTTGGAGTTCGCTGGGCGGGCGTTGCAGCATTATCACAATGACTCGCCGGCCATGGGAAGACGAGTCGAAAGAGTAGAAATTTCACCTTCTCTGGCTAAGATTGCAGTGACGATTGTCTCGGGGCAGACAGTATACGAGAGGCCAAAAAGGTACCGTTCGACTGATAGGATCTTCGACACCGCTACGGAAATCCTCGCATTGGAGTTCATCAGCAAGGAGGGTAAGAGTATAACCCTTGGGACCAAGAATAAAAAAGCAAAAACCATCAGCCCCCGAAATCTAGGGAAGGCACTGGAGACGTACTCCCGCCAGCAGGGAATCAAGAACAAGCAGCACTCTCCTGAATGTCCATTTGATGCCAACGGTGTCTGTGTTCGGTTCGATGCAAGAGACTTCACAGGCTTTCGCATTCAATACTTCGCGGAGAAAATCTCGTCCATAGGCTTACTGCGCAGCGACACCACCTTTTATAACCCGCCTCCCGTTTTCGCCTTCAATGCCAACGGTTATTGTGAATTCGACATGCGTCTGGAGACGGTGGTAGAGGTTGTTGCCACATTTGAGGTTAGTTGAGCCCTTGCATTCCTTGTCTCTTCTTTCTAGAAACCCACTGTAGGATCCTATACTTGTAGACTTGGGTATTAGAGGACATCTATACTGGTAGACTTGGCCATCAGAGGATATTGCTGGAGTGACTCATGATCACGGAGACACCGGCCTAAGGCAACTGAGGTCGGAGATGATGCAGAAAGACAAACTGGTCGTCCAGGGCAAACTCACTGATAGCAAGAGCCTATCCAAAATTGCTTGTTCATCCCATTGGCAGAATGGAACTAACCTATCAACTGAGGAAAACACAAATGTGACAAGCGACAGCTCCAAGCCCGTAGTCCTCGAAAAGAATCTATGCAGCCACAGCTCTTACTATTTGTTCAATTTGCTACTCCATTGCCGCATGAGCAGGGCCCTCAATATGGATATTATCTGGTGGTTCTGCCACATTGAAAGTTATCGCAGTTGACTCCTGCCTGGGCCTGTTTATATTCACGTGGTTCAATCAATGATTGAGAGTACCGCATTGGAGACTGCCATTCCCAAAGTCAGCCAGTGACGTGACAGGCTGGTAGAGATGCCGTTTACTAAGATTACATCAAAAGCCTGGGTGACAGTGGAAAAGTTGGGAAGTACCCTTTATTAATAAATAAGGTTATCTAGGTCCAGACCTTTAATAGCATCGTTCAAGTCGCCAAATAGGATTCCGAAGGATGAGTTAGAACAGTTGTGCTCGCAATAGGCATATGTCGGATTGTACCACCTTGGCGATTTGAACGACAGTACTGTTTGAATGAGATGTCTGTAGTTAAAATTTGAAAAAGGAGTCGCAGGCCTTGGTGAAAGCAGATAGTTCGACTGCATTTGCTTTGTAAGAGCTCCATACATGATTGAGCTGCACTCAAAGCCACACCCTCTACTGCCGCTTAGGAAAGCGTCGCGTGTCTCCTGAAGTCGGAGAACTAGTCTAGCGATAGCTTCCTGTCTATGGACATTCATCGATTCTGCAATATCATTACTAGAAGCGCGATTAAAAGTTTGTCTGCACTTACCGATGACAATATCGGGAATTGGTAGCCCTAGATTATTGATCCGATCGTTACTCCATGATACGGCGGTTGAGGTAGCTTCTTTGAACTGGGCAGGGCGCTGGAAAAACCAGGAAACCCATAGCCACAGAATTAAATCTCGGGAATATGCCGTGGGAATATTATCTCCCAGAGCGTTGATCCATGTATCGGCTAATATATCAACAACATCCTTGCACGCATAGTAGTCAGCTAGAACAGCCACTTTAGCAAGCATATCAAGGGTTAGCTTTCGCGGTACGTGGCGGAATTGGCAATGGATAAGTCGGAGTAGGATCAAGAGCGCTTCGAGATCCCAGCTCTCTGCAGTGATTTCAACAGAGCCTTTTCGCAGATAAGTAATGTTTTCCTTCCAACCACCAGTGAGTATTTTCTTAAAAATAGGCGAGGCAAGTGTTAAATGCTTTGCGGAGACTTGGATGCGGAAACAACTTTCATCCGACTCTTCACAAGCGACTTCAGTTTCAGCAGACTCTTCAACAGCAGGCTCTTCGACAGCAGGCTCTTCGACAGCAGGCTCTTCGACAGCAGGCTCTTCGACAGCAGGCTCTTCGACAGCAGGCTCTTCGACAGCAGGCTCTTCGACAGCAGGCTCTTCGGTAGCAGGTTCTTCGGTAGCAGGTTCTTCGGTTGGCGGTGGGATGGGTTCAGGAGGGGTATGAAGAGTACTAGATCTAGAAGTAGATCCTTTTATCTTATATTTTTTCTTACCCTTTTTCTTGTAGCTCCTCCCAGTCGTGATAGTCGCCATAGCCCGGCCTTCCGAGCTTATAATTTCTTCAGCGGGTCTCTGGAGATTATCGCTTGGCTCAGGAGGGGTATGAGAGAGCCCGTCGACAATCATATCTTCACCCAGTTCTGCAAAAGGAGAATCTGCATTGCGCAATACTATTATCACTTCGCCGTCTGGATCGAGAATGTGAGTTGGCTGGTTCATGATGGTTGCTCAGTGCAGTTTTTCAGCACTAGAAGATGCTATCTTGTTCAGTAAGGGAAGGGAAAAGAATGAGGGAGGGAAATAACAGAAGGTGAATTTGGAAGTGGCCCTGGTATGTAAGTCACAGTGTCAGTTTCCTTTTTTCTTCTCGTAAAGGTGTGGCGGCCTCTGATTGGCGTCTGTGTTGACACCTCCCGCCTAGAGTACGTGGTCGTTGATGCATCGCTCCATCTAACAAGTTTGACAGATTTGACTCTTTTTCAAAGTCCCAATGGTGCCTGACCAGATGGTATGGGGATGGAGGGAGATTGATTCCGAAGCCCACTCCCGTCGGTTTTGCGATCTGAGGGAGAAAATTAGCGAAAAGGCACGTGACCGTTGTCCCACCATCCCCATCTCCAGTGTCTCCACCTGGTTTACTTGATCTGCTGTATATAGTCCAGCGCCCTCGATTTTATCAAAACTGCTTCTCACTTCCATCGAATTACCTTATTCTTTTCTACTGATAAGAGGCATGCACAAATATGTTGCGTCGTCGCTTAATCCGCCTTCCGCCCCAGGAAGAGTTGAGCCAGCAGGCTCACCTGTGTTTGTTCTATCATACTTTCCGTTTCTGACCTGACGAAGAATTCCGCTAGATGGCCAACTCTGTTGCAGAAAATAGGTGCCTATGATGGGGTTGAAACCTGGCGTCGCGTCGAGTTGATAAGAAAGATTGCTGATTCTCTTTCTGACCAGCCAGTTGATGCCGGCTTTTGGGCATTCCGGTGGCTGGCAGACGTATCCAAGGTGGAGGACTGTGAAACCAAGTTCATCGAATCCCCAAGACCCGTCAGGACAGATTGGAGTGAATTCTCGAGCTGGACGAAGAGCCTAAAGACCCATGAGTTCATAACACGTGAGTTCATAACACCCAATCTAGGGCATATGTCTAACAGGCATTCTGTAAGGGAACACGCATTCACTCATCAAGGACGAGGCTAAGGAGCACAAGGTAGGAACTACTATTCAAACACCTAGGTAGCTTCCGAAATTCCACACCGTGCCGAAAGTCCTGGGCGGGATGTAGCCTCGTCTCTCAGAGGCAGAAGTCCGTCCAAGAGGTCCTCAAAAATATCGAAGCCCGCTACATCCTCCACTCCCACGGCCTTGGGAACTAGTTTTCGTGAACTGGGGAATTAATCTCGTTCGGGGTTTGCCGCCAATGAAGTGAGTTGCAAGCCGTATATTAAAAAAAAAAAAACTTCTAGCATATTGCTGACAAGACACAGTGCAAAACCCGGGACAAGAATAGATGCCTCATTACTAAGGGGGGCGATTGTGTTGGCACACATCTATCCGCTTTCGCTTGGCAAGTTACGGAAGTGCGAAACACGAAGAATTCTGGGATCGGTTGAGGGTGTTCTGGCCCTCAGAACAGTTTCAGACTTGGGAGGCTGCAATCATTGGCCCTGAGCGCACGGAGGTTCTCCCAAACCTTCTCTGCTTAGCCTCGACCGTTGTTGGCATGTGGAGAAATGGAAGACTGGCCTTCAAACCCATTGAGCTGTCCAAAGATAAAACAACTCTCATGGTGGAGGAATTCCACTAGCTCCAGGACTGGTCATACAAGTCCATAAATCTTCGGAACCCCCCCCCCCCCCCCCCAAACAAAATCGGGCCAAGCTCGACGCATCCACCACCAACACAAGGCCCTTGGACTGTGATACGTTGCAGCTGATCAGGTCGGGTGACGTTCTGGCTTGGACAACCGATGATCCGTTGAAATGGCGGCTCCCATCTATCGACCCATTGGAGATGTAATGGGTATTGAATACGCTGGTGGTTCTGGCGGGGGCAGCCAATGTCACCGATGAAGAGCTTGACCCAGACGATCCGATGGGCTTAGCACTGTCGATAGCAGTGGGCATGGAGGTAGATCTGCCTGAGGAGACGGAGGAGGATGACATAGAAGAGGAATGGAAGGAAGAAGAGGAGAAGGGGCCAATGGAGATAGCTGAGGCTGCAGGTGTGGGTTTAAGGGTGGGCGAATATAGGCCGATGGCCCATACGCAAGAAAAGTGGCCGCAGCAGGGTGTCCTAGAGCAAACCCTTGGCATTGCGGACTCCCGACCCCAATGTCCACTGAACATGATTCAATCTGTCAAGCGGGAGAACTAGTATAAGTTTATGTGCAATTCTACCATGGGCTATATTGCGGCCCAGAACTATGAGCCAGGTAGCCGTCTCGTACCTGCACACAATAGCTAGGCATCTTAGCATCTTAGCATGTTGTCTTTGGTTTCAAGTTGTCTGTCTGACACCTGGCGATTTGAAAGTACCTATGGAACATGGTGTTTGATCCTACCAAATGCAACCTTATCTCCTAACAAAATGAATGATTGAACTTGACTACAGCTATACAGCACCGTAACATAAAGATAATACAACCTACAGTAGATGTTAGGAATCACCAGTAGGTAGACTAATAAGGGCGATCTCGATGGTGTCCAGCTTGTTAACATTAATAGTGATGTGCGCGAGCGCTATCTGATCGTAAAAAGTACTACATCTGTGTACAAAACCAGCATGGGCACGCTTCTCCTCTATCAGTTCAAAGCCCAATTCCAGATAAGTATTTGCTTTCTATTTCCGTTCCATCCCCTCTGCGCCAATTGATCTCGTCAAAGAATCATGATCATAGACCAACGCATGCCGAGACAAGACATCAGAAAGGGAAAAAAAAAAAAAAAAAAAAAAAAAAAACCCTAAAGCTTAGCAACACAACAATGCCACTCCTTCACAGCCTTCGCAACCTTAACCACATTCCCCACAGAAAGATCACAATGCACAGTGAAACTAAGAACCGAATAATCAGGCGAGGTAGCCGGAGCCGAAAACGGCGCAGCTAGGATACCCTTATCCGACAAATAACGATGCAACTCGGCCAAGTGCTCCTCACTCTTCATGTGCACCGGGACAATCGCACAGGGGATGTTCTGCAGACCACCAACGACCCGGGAAACTTTGTCCATTTCCTCGCGGAAGAAGGTCGAGATCTTGGTGAGGCACTCGCGGCGGTCGTTGGCGGCTTTGATGATTTCCTAGATTGCGCGGATGCGGAAGATGTCGTTTTGGACGAGGCCTGAGGAGAAGATGAATGGGTAGGAATTTTCTTTGACATAGAGGGCGTTGGAGGAGAAGACGATGCCGGCGCGGGTGGCGTAGGCTTTTGCGAGGCTGGCGGTGATGTAGTCGACGTCTTTGACTAGGTTCTTGACGTGGAGGAGGCCGAGGTCCTGAGGACTGAAGAGGCCGAAGGAGTGGGATTCGTCCACGACAAGGATGCAGTCGTAGGTCTTTTTTGACGCGGACGATGTCTTCGAGGGGGCGCGAAGGAACCGCTGGTGCTGTAGATTGATTCGACGACGATGAGGCCGGGGCCGTACTTCTTTATCTTGGACTCGAGATCCGAGATGTTGTTGGGTTTGAGGAAATGGATCTTGACACTGCGGGCGGCGAGGCCATCGTAGAATGACATGTGCAGGAATTGATCCACGTAAACGTGCATGCCTGCAGTGCAGACGGCGTGCATGACTCCGACGTTGGCGGCGTAGCCAGACTGGGCGAGGTAGTAGTCCTTGCCGTACCAGGTGCCTAAGTCCTTTTCGAGGGCAGTGTGGGGGTTGAACTCGGAGAGAAAGACAGAAGATCTGACGTTGTCGTTGGTGTCGGTGAAGGCTGAGTTGATGAAGTCTGCAGCCTGCTTGGTGAGTACCTCTCTGTGGTGAACGAGGTTGAGATAGTCATTGTCACCGACGAAGATAGAGTGGTCTTTGTTGGAGGTTGCCATGATGTCCTTTTGGACGCTGTTCTGCTCCTTGGTACGAGTCATGATGTAGTTTTTGATACGCTTGGAGTGGTCCATGGCGTTTGGTGCTGGTTGGAGTGAGATCTAGATGTGAGATAGGGTACGGGATAGGGTGTGAAAGAGTAGGTAGGGATGGGAGGGATATGGAGGAATAAGGAAGAGTGGAAGAGGGACAAGAAACTCCCACAAACAAGCAGAGATTTCCGGCTTTGCCAGCCAGGAAACCGGTAAACATATCAGGGCCTGGAGCTGATTCTATTCATTGTTCTTGAGAGAAAGTCTTGTAGTGGGGCGGGTGCAGATATCTACTGTGCAGATATTCACCGTGAGAGCCTTTGTTGTGTTCATCAGGTATCATCCTTTGCATGTGATACTTTTAACCTGTATTTTGATTGTGTGCTTGTGTGATTATCTGTGGTTGTGCCCCCCTGCTCTGGTATGTGGATTCGGTTGCCTGTAGATATCTTCTATCAAACTGTGATGGTATGGTTCCCAGGTCTCTATGTTGTGTTGGTAACTCGATATTCTTTGGACGAGGAGCAGACTTGCTTAGAGCTCTCCGCATTCATTTTATGGCCTGAGACACTGGTGTAAACAGTTATTCTCATCTTCAAATGCCGTCGCGTTAGCATACTTCATCCTCATTCCTATCTATTCTATTTCCAGCAACCCAAGAAGCAAACTATCATCTTTATATTTCTCAAGCGCCTTGCTCTTCCACATCTCCCACTCATCTTCTTCCAAGTTAAATGCCCTCCAGAGTCCAGCAAACAAGTACGAAAGCGTCTTCGAGTCAAGAAAAGAGCTCTCAGTTCCCAAGGCAAAGAAGAATATCTGAACCTTTTGACTCTTCAGAACAACGTCCGTAAGATCTTCGCGGCCCCTTCTACAAAGGATGGCAGCTGGCCGCAATTACCCAGGAGCAAGCTCATTCGATCCGTTATAGAACTCGCCTACCAGCCATAACATGCATGGGGACGAGAACGCCTCAGCTTTAGAGATGGTTTGGGTCCATTCCTAGTCTATGACTCCCACGGGGTCATAACTGTCATTAACGAGAATATGGCCACCTTTATCGTCTGGGTGCTTGAGGAAGAATTGGTCGCTGGGCAGGATGTCTTCTTCTAAGAGAGCGCTGATAACGCCCTGGAGGAATCAATGGACAAGGTACGTATCTACCGGACAGCACAAATCAATCTCGCCGCTAGCTATCATTGCGAGGTAGGAATCGAGTATAGCTTGTGAGCCCTCGAGGAAGGAATTGAATGGACCGATCGGACCCTTTCCTAGCCGGAATGTCGATTGATGTGCGAGACCTTGAATATCCATAGCTTCTTCTTCTTCTTCTTCTTCTCCAGCCAAAAAGGTGAGTGATCCCATTACGATATAAGGATGCTTCTCAATCTCAAGAAACATGTCAGCTAACTGTTGCAAGGCCTTCTCCTTCTGCTGGGGAGTTACAGTCTGAAACTCTAGGGTCATTTTTATCTAGCTTTCCCATTAGGATATAATCAACTCCGACTGGGCTCCCCGGGTCAGATTCGCATGCCCAATCGAAAATTGTGGGTGTAGGAATGCGAGTGTGCTTTTGGAGGTAGGTTATAGTGGCAGCTTCACTGCTAAGTATCTAATCTTGGATTTCTTGAGGTGGTGATGAGGTTCTCGCGAGACGAAACCGCGCAAGCCATTTGACGCCATTTTTGAAGGTGATTACTGTGTGGCAGTTCTGGTTCCCCATCATGGCTGCCAGACTCTTGCGAGATAAGTTGACGGTACATAAGATGCCTTCTCTGAGCAGTGATGCGCGGGAACATAAGTTAAAAGCATCTATTCGAAGGCATAACTCGTCTATGTGACGAGCTTCTGTAGCGGTATATTAGGCCGAGTAGGCTTCCCAGTTTTCCTACTAAATAGGCGAGCATGAAATATGAGCAGGTTACGTATGTTAGGTACAGACCTCTGGTTCGGGGCATCCATGCCATGACCTTTGGCGGTGCGTGCGACACAAGTGTCTGTCACATAACAGGCAGTCTCCTGCTCCCTGCGCGGTCGGGCACTCGCATTTTCCCCATTCGCATGACTGTTGAGGCATTATGGACCTATCGAAATTACTGTCTGGCAAGCCTTGGAACAAGGATAGACTATACAGTCACCAAGGTGCTGAAATAAAGAAATATACGAGTGAAACAAAGACTGATACTGTATCCCTTTGTTGTCAGGTGGTGCGGGGAACTCTACGCCGTATTATACTATATCATAAATCTTAATATTACTAGCTTTAGAACCTTCAATATAATAATATCTATATTAATTAGTCATTTTAAAAAAATAAATAAATTACAGTACTAGGCAGATATCAATAATATCCGAAATTCTCCACTCAACTGATTGCTTAGTCGCATGCCCAAGAATTCCGCTGCATACTCTTGGTATTATTAGAGCAATTCAAATGCCGCATAGTTTAAGCGCTGTGACAACACATCCCTAATCTGTGTCAAGAACCCCATAAGGTGAGGCACGAAGCAACTACCTATATCATCTTGATCTATTGCAGAATGGACGATGGCATTTATTGATTGTTACTGGCAGGTGTTAAGCGCCGGCGCTAATTTCCATGACGTGGAGCGTGTCGAAACGTTATTTTTAGGGGTTTTGGATTTATTCCGAATCCTGCGAGGTTATCTAGTTGGAAATCAGGCTAGAGGTCTGGAACCGCCTGCATAAGTACCTATTTACCCCAAGGATCATTGGATTAGAGGGCAGGAAGGCGGCGGTTAATCTGGGTGGCAGGTAACCTATTAGATGGTGAGTTTGAAGAGGTTTCGGCGGTGTGACGTGGGCGCGCGGGGATTTTGTTTTGGGTTGTTTATAGAATACACTGCATGATGGGGTGGGATGATTGCCTGGGATATTATTGTTTTTATCGTGGACCAAGTATCCATGGGATGAGTGAACTCTAGGCGCTAATTGGCTGGAGTGGTGAGTTTAGCCACATCTGCACTATGTTACTCGTAGAAACAATTTATAGCTTCAAATACGTGATCTCAATGCGAAGAGTTATGAGAAAAGATCAATTGGACATGCAATGGTATCGCGCGCCCAATACCCTATGTATACTTTGCTAACGCGCAGCCGCCGTTGCCAAAAAAGTGGAAATACATGAAACGAACAAGGTAACAAGGTCCACCACAGACGCATTGAGTGTAGTGAGTGGAAACGAATGCCTAAGGACGTGCCATCCGAGCCAGCGGATGGAAGCGCACTTATGCGTGACCGTGACGGTGAGAGCGTCTGCGAGAGCGCTTCTCCTTGAGCATGCGAGACTTGACCTCGATGGCCTTGACTACGAATTCCTGAGTCTGGCCGGGGGTGCACTCAGTACCGCTAGCCATACCTTGGACTTGCGTCCAGGTCCCACTGGCGCAGCGTTGAAAGGAGGACCCTCCAACGCAGTTCCAGGCACCCTCGTCGGTACAGGGGCCGGAAAGACCACCTTCGGTGGGGGTGCTAGGGGTGCTCGGAGCGGAGGCCGGTGCAGGAGCGACAGGCACCAAGGTCGAGGAGGAAGTAGGAACAACGGCCGGGGGTTCAGTGGTGGTGGGCTGGGGCTCGCCGGTGAAATCGGGAGCGCCAACGGCCCCTCCAAGGCTGACTGAAAGGGTAGGAGCCTCGGTCATAGTCGGAGCACCTTCAAGTGTGGGCTCGGGAGCAGAACCACCGCCACTGCTCATACCAGCGCCTCCCCAGGTAGGGGTTCCGGTGCAAGCAGGAGATCCCGCTGGAACAAGGTTGGCCTCGTTGAGAGACTCAACCTCAGAGCCGGGGTTGGGGTAGCGAGGGGACGTTAGTTCTTTAGTTTTGCAGCCGTTGATGTTGGCAATAAACATATCAGGGTATTCTTCCGCACGCTTCTCGACAACTGTCACGTCCGATCGCTTCGAGGAGCCCCCACTCAGAGTAATCGGGGCGCAGTTCATGTAGAACTCACGGTTTCCAAGGCGGTTAATCCAAGTCCAAGCAAGAGTATACTGGCCGTCCTGGAAGCTATCGGGAATGGTAAAACTGGGTGCGAAAGAGCTCTTCATTTGCGCACCGCCTTCCTGGTTACTTCCACCCTCGTTGGGGTCCATGCATCCCCCTTCAATCGACTTGATGACGCTCCATTTTGTGTCCTTGGTAGGAGCCCGGTCCGAGGTGATACTAATCTGGCAAGAGCCACCACCGTGGGTAGCACTACCTTTGAACTCCAGTTGGTGAGCCTGGCCCTTTGTCAAGTAGTTCTCCTGTGTCACGGCATACGAGGCAACCTTGCAGGGAAAGTTGCGTCCACTTGCATCAATAGGATTATTGTCATCTGGGTCGAAGCTATAGGGAACGGGGTTGACCAAAAGCATATGGGCGTCAACCAGAGAGAAGCCGAGAATGGCAGCTGCTGCAAGAGCCGATTTGGAGAACATTTTGATGGATTTCGGACGATTTCGATAACTGAGAACCGTTGGACAGCTGAAAGAATGTGTATACTGATCGTACCGGACGAATCAGATATATATACAAGATATGGACACGAAGTGGTAAGAGAGTCTGGATAGCAATTAGCAGGGAACTGCGAAGGCCATTATATGCCGAGGAAGTGTAACATGTCATGCGTCATTGGGACGATGCGCAATACATTGTTGAAAATAAACAAAATAGGTGAGACAATACCTTTGGTACAACAGGAAAATGGTAGCCTGCTGAGTTGAAGGTAAAGAAAGAGGTTCTTTGTCACTTAATGTCCAGAAAGGAATGTCGGTGGTCTGCCACAGGCAAAAGCACCAAAGGGTTTGAAAAGGAATGAGACAGGAACTAGCCTGGAGAACTGTCGAACGGATTCAGTGGAAGGGATCAAAACGTGCCAGCGTAATGGAGAGAGAAAGAGGAAAAGAGATCGCAGCATTGGCATCTAGGGGGCTCTTATACCAGGCATCTCGCAGCGTGGCAACCACACAGACGTAGAATCCAGATGTTAGCCGACGAAGGCGCATTGGAGTTAGGGGGAGGTGGGAAATGTGGACGTAAGGGACCGTGAGTTGTATCACGACTGGATGCATCTGCGAAGAGATGAAACAGCCAGAATTAGAGGTCCACTGCAGGGCATCAAGGAGGACTTCCAAGAAGGAGAAACGAAGTATGAGGTTTCTATTCGGCCACATTGTACACCCGCTAGTCCTGGTTGGGTGCTAGTGTCGAAGCCCCACCACAGTGTCCCGTCTTCTCCCAGTTCTCTTGAAGAATTGCGACTATAGGCAAGTTCCATACCGTAAATACGCGGTAAAGGGCAGGGACCACGTCTGGAACACCTGCAGCTGCTGGGTATCGATCTGTATGACATATCAAACCCCGCGTGGGAAACATTACCACTGTGTCGCTGAGACTGGACGTGTCGCACCATCGCGACCATCAGACCCAAGTCCCCAAGGGCTTGGTTCAACAGCTCCGTCATCAACATCAAGATTGGCTGAAGAAACGGCTGATCTGTCTCCAATCAGCTGTCTCAATTGCACTTCCCGGTCTGGAAATTCTCCTTGATTCAGGCGAGAAATATCGGTCGGCGACTCAGCTTGGATCTTGGACACTGGGACAAGAACCCCTGTGTTACATTTCGGCAGGTACCATCTTTGAGGAGTCATGTCCCGTCCATGGTTGGCTATATCATCTACCCCGTACGAATCCTCGAAGCGAGATTATCATGTCATCACTTTTCTTAGATGGGCCTGAGCATAATGAGACGAAGGAGCATCGTTAACGGGCGATTCTAACCATCCCCCAGCTTCAATTGGATTCACGATTCGCGAGTCGTGACTCGTGAGGCCCCAAGGGCCCAAGCGTACAGGCGTCCCACAGCAATCGGATTGCATTAACGCCGACAGGGAGCCGTGGAGCGATCCTCACCAACGCCTCAGCCTCTGGCATTTGCCATCTGATGGCAACAGAATCACATTTCTTGGACGGGGGGATTTCTGTTTCATGCTGGTGGGCTCGTTCGTTGAGCATCAATTTGAACGGAGAACTCCGTCCACAAGGACAACCACCACTATCCAGTATCTTGAACCTGGAGAGTGGTGACTTGAGGACTTGTAGTGTCGAGAGACGAGTATCAATTCCATCACGATTTCCTACTCAATCGCAAAAAGTCAGCCGATCGAGAGTGGCGGACACGATGGCTGGGCTCGTCCGCATTCAGCAGCAGGATGTACAAAAGCCGCGATGCTGCGGGTCTCGTGTGGCGAACCAGACCCATCCACATGTACTTTTTACCGCCGCCAGATCTATGACACCTCGCCAATCGTTGATTTTTCAATGACTTGTCCATCAGTATCCTCAGCTTCCTGGAGTGCGTACCTTGCTTGTCAGGCGAGGGAGGATTGGGGTTGGGAATCAAGGGCGGCAAACTGCATCTTGTTCCAAACTTAGAGTCCCTAATCTCCTCCCACACTCCGACGACTGCTTGAACCATGGTTGTTGAGTCATCTCCGCATTTGAACCTAATTCTCGAGGCTTCTGGGACTGGTTCCGTCGTCCATACCCGATGATTTCTTCGGACAGCCTACTCCAGAATACAATCGTTTCAGTCGTTCTCTAATATGAAACAGGAATCGACTGAATTTGAGCTTGATTTAATACGAGCAACATCGTTCATCATCTAGAGAGGGCTGGCCAAAAATATGCGAGATTTTTGGTGGACTTCACGTTTCATAAAGATCCCCGCATCCCAATGGTTAACTAGTCAAGCATCAAACGTAATCCGAAGGACTCTGCCTTGCGATCTTTTCCTGGTAGAGCCGGGGCTCATCCATAATAACGAGTGTATCTCGCTTCTCTTCACATCAGCAGAAGTCCCCAATTGCCACGAGCAGAATACCAAGAACAAGCACCAGAGGCATTGGTCTGCCGTGCCTGGGTCGGACGGATATTTTTGGGATGCATGCAGCAGTGCGAGACAGTTGGGCGGCGGGTCTCGCCCTCCAGCCTCTGCAGCCTTGAGTGCTATTATTACGCTATAGGCTCAGATCCTTGCCAGGTGGCAGATGCGAGTGTCCACCACCAAAACTGGGGCCCATTTACGGTGTACATGCTACCTACTGTGTAGACTGTAGAGTTTATCGGATAATTCAGCCTCAACGACAAAAAGCTATACTCGTGTCAGGTTCTCGATATCCTGTCTTGTCCACGAAGACTCAGACTTTGCCATTGTTCTCCTGCTTTTATTTTTCCTGCTGCGGAGTCGTCAACGACAATCTTCAAGTTTATCCACCCCCATTTGGATGCAATTGGGCACTGAGGTCGCTGTTCCAGTCTCTAAGCGCTGCCGAGCCTCGCCAAATCGTGAACTGGACCAAGTATGCAGTGTCTTCCTGTTAACCTGGCGAGCTTGCATGGTGGGCGATTGTGCTCCGTGCGATTTAAAAACAGATGATGGTCCTAGAGCGATGGAAGTCGCTCGCTCCAAGCACCCATTGCATCACGATGGTTCGTTATACAGAAGAGAGACTATCCAGGCCCATATCTCACAATTTTCGCAATAATTCCTCATCGACCACTCTACGGTCGGAGACCTTATTCAAGACGGCCTTTTCCAACCACATCTCAGTCGACGTACACAATAATGGCTCCGGTAAAACGTTGAGGAAACCAGCAGGGTCTATTCTCGCGCTTATACTCGAAGGGTTTCTCTGTTTAGTTGCCCTGTGTTTCATAGGTAACTTTGCTCTCTCCCACTCACACACATCCACACACACAGAGAATATTGGGGATACTGATCATCCAGTAGCACTCGCACTGGGGGCGTTATGTATCAAGAACAGACCAACGGGCGATAACCTAGGATCGACTATGGAGCAAGCCATGAGACTGGTATGTATAGTATCGAGTGGTTGTACTCTAATGAGACCAGTCTAATTGTATAGGGGCCCACGATATACCCGATTATGTTTGCTGCTTTGCTCTCCCGTTCGCTAAAAAGCATTGGCCGATACTGTGCGCAGAGATCTGTGAGGATGTCGGTGAGTCTCCGCCCTTCTCCGTCTAGTTCTTTATCCCACCTCCTAACACAAAGCTTGAAATTGCTAGACATTGTGGGCCTTGATGAATACGAATGCTACTGCCGATCCCATTCTGCACCTGTTCAGCATGCCGCTCTCCCTGCTCGTCTGGGGGCTCCTAGCTCTATGGGTGATGTCACCTCTGGGGGGCCAGAGCACCATCAGACTCCTACACAAGGCCAACTTAACCGACATTACCCACCTTGAGCTCCGTTACTGGGATAATGGTCCGCTAGGGTCCATGTTCACTTTCTCAGCTATTATGGTTGGGAATGATGGCTCATGGCCATTATCAATACGTGATATTTACACAGCTAGTCTCATGCAGAGTGTTGATACTAAGGCCGGGCCAATTGATCAATGGGCAAACATCAAGATTCCTCGCCTTGAGGCAGGGAGTAAAGCAGAGGCTACTGCTGATGGCTGGATGCCTGTCAATAACTCGTCTAGGATTGAGGACTATACCTCTTTGTTCGGCATGCCTGTCATTGGCCTGTCAGAGGCGATGAGTGAAGGCGACCTCGATTTCAGTGTTGAGACTGCTTACGTTGAGCTGTCCTGCTCACCTTTTCGCCGAATGGATTCCGGAAGTGATGGGATGTCAGTGAGCTGTGAGGATTGCTTTACTGATATGAACGAGATCAATTGGATCCGCTCCCAGAAATACCTTGGCCTCCCTGCGGATAAGTACATACCAAACGGAATGAGTTTTGAATATGGCATTCCCGATGATGGTGAAATCAACCCGAACGACAAAAACTATACTCTCCCACGGACCATACTCTTTAACTCCACTTTCATGGCTGATGCATCAGCAACTACATGCCAAATCACCCAACGCCTAGTGGAGGCGTACATAGAATGCATTGATAAAAACTGTGCAGCCACAAAAATCCGCCAGTCCATTACAGACAACCGCAACGGAAATTTCACTGTACTCGACTATTGGGGCTGGAAAATCCTCGAAATGATCTCAGCCACCAGTTCCGGAAAAGCCGGGGAAGACGTGATCTGGGGATCCAGCACCTCCGAACTCTTCCTAAACAACTCACGAATCGCCCCCATCCAGACAGGAATAGGTGGTATTCCAGACGGTGTTAACATGTCCATGATAAACATCGACCTCTTCGCCATCAGAGCCTCCATCCTCCTCAACACAGGTATCCAGGCCTTCATGGCCCCCACGGGGTTCGCCGGTGACCTATCAGCGAATAATCTGACTTTCTACGGCCTGCCCCATATCCCCATCGATGGACTCTTAACGGTTGCCAACGAGTCTATGTGGCAAAAATACGACACCAATTGCTACGTATACCCTACTGGAGTCTACAATCTCATAAACTCAGGCGCGCCATTCGTCGGCGCATCAACGAATGCCACCTTAACGCACTACACAGAGGTTTACAAGCCAGAATACACGTGGGCCATCATTCTCATAATTTCGACATTCACGCTCCTTGTAATCGGCATCGGCGGGATCTGCGTTCGACTGAAAACAATGGCGCCGAATATGTTTGATTCTGTGGTAGGCCTGACGTACAACAATCCATACATATCCTTAACTGGAAGAGACTATGACCCGCTAGACGCTGATAAGCGAGCGAGCCTACTCGGCGAGAAGACAGTTCAATTGGGTGAAGTAGAGGATTACAAGGGAGTCAAGGCTGTCTTCGGCGAGGCAGGCTATGTTATGCCCCTGCGGCTGGGAGTCCCTTATCATTAAGTCACGACATTACTTACGGCCTTATACCTGGGATAGATCTGTGTCGATTTAAAAGCCATTTCCTATACTGCTGTTGGCGATTCATGTACGAAGTACTGTTAAGACTTAGAAACGCCTGTGCAACATAGGGTTACATAGTTGGATATAGAGTATGGTTTCATTACTAGGGTTTTTGGCTCGGAGTGCTGTATAACACTCATTTTTCAGTCTGATGTATGAAACACAGTCCATTGGATACCATGATTCAAAACGGGATTATCTCTTGCACGGTGTACATCGTCTGTCCGGAGTACAACGTCACATAATTCCGTCTTTGCTAAGATGGACAATAGCAAATACGGTCCCACTGCGCCCATGTAACGTGGAATATGATATATCTCCTGGTTTCTGAATCAATATCAATATTATTATTCCGTTGTCAGGCATTGGGGCCAAGAAATGAGTACGGGGCAGTGTGTTTAAGAGTACGAAATTACCTACTCTCTCTTTACAAAAGCTGGAAAAGTCGTCTAGACGGCACGGTGGCGCCAAACGAAGGCTGATATGGTAACACTTGCCCTGAGCTCAACTCTACCCTGTACTTTGTTTTTCTCAAATGACTGCTGGCTCTAATCTAAATCTAATTTAAATAATAATCTAGGTGGATAGATAATCTTTTTGTTCAGGTATCTATGTATCCAATTTTGAGACAAGGCTGTGTATCCTTCCTCCAAATGTCTATCTTCTTACCTTTCGTAGTGTGAGACAAGAGTTTTGATCATGTCATACGTTCTCAGCACCCCCACCTCACGGCTCGCTCATATTGCTGTGTAGCATTAATTTGAAGTCCGGAGATTGGATAGGGCGAGAAGCCTCATCTTTCAGTTTCCTCAAATCGCTGCATCAAAGTAGCTTGGCAGCTTCACCCTGAAATGTGCCAGCCCAGTGGTAACACCAGACTAGATCAGCTGTCAAACCCACCATGACGGCTGTGCGCATGGAATCGCAGTCCCTTCGACCATGACCCACTGCGCAGTTGCATTATCCAAAGAAGGCAATTCTATAGTCCTCCCGTCGAGTGGATATTCGTTCACTTCTTTCCTTTTTTCTTACCCTTCTCACCTCCAGCCTCCTTCTCCTTCTCCTTTCCAAACCCGCCTCGAACCAACGCATCTCGCCCAGCAGCATTGATGATCCGAAACCGATCCGGGCCTAGAAGTATACCCCCGTACCACCTCGTCACAACAACGACGACGTCCCACACATCCATCAATTGCATGAGATGAAGCAATCTCCCGCCCGCAGCTGTCTCCCCGTCATCGTCGCTGTCTTGGATTATCATCTCCGTAGTTGTAGACGTAGGCGATCCTTTCCCACCAACTTCCTTCGAGTTTGCAGGTGACACCTTGTTCTGCTGCTGCCTGATCCGCCACGCACTGATATTATGCGCCGCAGACGCAACCTTCTTATCGCTCGCGAGTAAATAATCTAGGTAAGCCTTCGCCTGATCCAAATTCGTAACGTGCGCCACGCGACCAACGAAGACGGATTTCTTTTCTGTGATTACTTCAGATAGAACCCAGGGCGGGGGTTCAGAGAGACCAAGGCTCTCATGAAGAGAAAGAGAGACGAGGTTTGCGTTTATGTTTTCCACGCCATCGGTTGATGCCGTCTCCGTTGTTGTGTTTGCGTTTGCGCTAGAGTCGTCCGTGGCCCCGCCGATGCGCAATTCTTCAAATGTCTCAGTTGCTTCGTTGATGATGTCGAAGAGACATACAGCGCCGGGCTGGTACGTCCGTCCTAGGATATCCCCGAGAACGTCGACGGCGATTTTCCCCTCCCCGCGTGACGCTGTCGAGGCGGTTCCGAGGATTCTAGGCGGGGTGTCTGGGTACGTTGTCTCAAAGGCTAGAAGGAAGGACAAGTTTGCATGATTTGGGATTTGGAGTTTGATTGTTGTTTCGGCCGTCGTAATAGAGGTGCTTGAGTTCCCTAAGTCTAATGTTGAAGATGTGGATGTGGATGTATTTGATATCGTGACTGTGTCCGGGTCATAGATGGCATTTATGGCTTCGATTTCCTCGACGAGGTCCGTGTTGAGAAGCTGGAGGTTAGGATCGGAGGACATTTTTATGAGTTGTTGGAGCGTTTATTGGATACCATTAGCAGCCCTCTATTGCAGCTCAACTGTCGGGCGGGAGAATTATGCTCAATTGGTATAAAAAACCGGAGATTTTTGTAAGGCGTTCACAAGAGTGTGCTGCTAAAGGTGTCTCATGAGGTGGCGGTTTGGGATTGAAATTGTTGGAGATTGAATCTGGTGTTTCTTCTCCCCGTAGTGCATAATTTTTATCTTGTATAACTATCTGGTATTATTTTGATTACTAATAAATAAAAAAGGCATAACGCTCTTGTATGTGTTCACCGAAGCTGCAATGCAAGGCGCATTTCAAGGTCAATTGGTTCAATAATAGGAATTATTTGAAGTCCAAGAATTGTTGTCTTTATTTGGTTCATTACCATTGCATTATATACTCATATCCGTCAAAATCCGTCAAAATAACGGAGTAATGCTGATATCCACAGTGGAATCAACAACCCATTCCCAAGAAATTAACAGCAGGGTCCATGTGCAGTTGTTCCATTGCTTGAGCCGTGTTGTCATCGTCAAGGCCATCGAGGTTCTTTCTCTGCCAGAATGTTCTAAAGCCATCCACCAATCGCTGAGTAACCGGAGCCACATCATCTGCAGGCATTGCAGCAAAGCACAACCGGAAGTACTGATGACCACGAGCTTTAACTTCATCCGTTGGCGAGAACATTGCGCCGGGACCAATAAGACAGAGGTGCGGCTTTTGCATGAAATGTATCCAAAGCGCTTTAGCTAGCCTCCCGGGGCTATACTTTCGACGCAAGGGGTGGCTCTCGTAGTCCACCTTAACCCAGACGAACATGCCGCCAGTCGGCCAAGAAAAGTCGTACATTTGAACCTTATCCAGGACTTCCCAGGAGTCTTCGTCATTATCGCTTAATGCGAAGTCTAATCTCTCGGTGTCGAGCGCGATATATTTGCCCTCTTCCAAACCACTACACATCTGCTGCATACGGTGTTCGTATCCCGCTCGTAGACCCTCAATCCACCGAACCCAACCGTCCATTTGCCAGCTCTTCTCAGTGTCGTTGCCTTTCCGTGGAGTGACAGACTTGTCATCCACCTGTTGGCCTAGGATCAGCTCAGCAAGCATGACCTGGACGAATCCCGAGGGCGCTTGAGTCGATGACTCCGCAATACGAGTCAGCCTTTCAATCAGAGCTGGCTGTGCCGTCATCCAGCCGAGGCGGCAACCCGGAGCGATAGTTTTGGAGAAGGTGTCAAGGCGAACAACCCGGCCGTCTGTGTCGACGGACAAGTACGACGGTACGAGAGAGTCAAGGAACTCGTACCCAGAAGACTTTTTTCCAGCGTTATAATTTCGCGTCGACAGCTCTGGATTAATTGGCGTATTCCGATAACGAGCTTGCGTTTCCTGAGCTGACGGATATTGCAGGTTCCAGTATGGATCGTCCTCGACAATGATCACGTCGTATTTTTGGCAGATAGCGTAGATCTCCTTGCGACGTTTGACAGACAATGTGCCTCCAGTTGGGTTCTGGCCAATGCTGAGATAGACAATTAGTTGACGGCCAAGAACCCTGGGTGAATTACTCACGTTATGGTATACATCAAATGTGGACGACGTCCTTTGCGAAAATCCCAGTTTTCCAAAACTTCTTCTAACCCTCCTGTGCCGTATGGCAGCATCCCCTCTGCGTCGATAGCCACTGGAACAATATTAAGTCCTCTTGGCTGAGCGGTCTGGATAGCATTCATATACACAAATTCCTCGCAAAGCATACCCTGGCGTAAGTGTACCCAATCACGATCGGGATTCCATGGGTTGGTCAACGCTTCAATGGCCTTGGAGAACCCGTCGGTTGCGCCTGTAGTCAAAAGGGTGTCCGGGCCGCCAGCGTACGGGACGTTCGGATGAAGATGTTCGCGAACGAACTGATTGACAAACGCCGCCAAAGGAGGGAGTCCTTCAGCCTGACCATATTGCAAGGCTGTTGTGATATCAATCTTCTTCGGTATGGCACTCTCGGATTCTTTGGGTACGACTATCCGTTCGCTCGGTTGTGGGCTTCTAGACTTTCCACCTGGTACAGTCGGGAATCGCCGAGGGCGGGCGGCAGAAGCCTCTAGGGTATCGTACGGGAAATAAGAGGCATTTGGCAGTCCTACAGTAATCAGAAGGTGAGAAGTTACCCAGCTAATGTAGGACCAGAGGCCATACCACCCGCCAAATTGGCAATGCCGGGGATCAAAAAGTACTTATAAAAGTCTTTAACAGCACTCGGAGCACGCCGCTTAGTCGTGTAACTCAAGTGGTGGGACAAATCCAAGGGAGGCGACAGGGAAGCCATTGTGAATGATGTCTGGGCCCTATCTGGGGATGTCCCATTCCCCCCGCTTGAGTTATAACGGCCGGTTGGAATATTCGTTATCTCCAACTTGCTTGATAAGCAACTGGAACCGGGGTTGACGGCTCATTTCCACAGCCAATGGCACCATTCTGACAGCGAAACTTGTCCATAAACGTTTTAAGCTTCTGGAGAACAAAGGGAATGTGGAGCCTTAAGAAAAGAAACTTAAGAAAGGCATGAACGGGGCATATCGCAGCGTCGCTCATGAGTCAAGGCTCGAGAGTAGAGAGATGAAGACTTGAATGCAGTCAACTCACTGATGCACTGTTAGAGAGCACCTTAATTTCGTACGGGATGATCTCTCCACAGTCTGGACTCTTGAGTCCACCTCGGGGTTGGGGCTAATTCACCTCCCTGCAGACTGCAGAGCAACAATTTTATTTTATTTTCCTCACCCAGAATTACTCCGTAGTACGTACTCTATATACACCTCATATTTTCTTCTTGTGCTGAACTGGAATCAGCCCTGAATCTGATGATCGGATGCTGATGACATAATCACGAGGAGGCACCAGTCGCCACACGCCTCCATCCTCCGCAACAGACCACAACTGATCTCGTCCGCTTCTCCCCGTCATCTTGTTTCTTCCCTCATCCATCGCTCATTCTTATTTTTCACTATCTTTATCCAATCCGGTATCAGCATTCAATAGCCGCAAATTTGTCTTAATTACGCCCTTTCCGACGCTAAGGTAGACCCTTCCGCTGGCTGAGAGGGCCTGGTCTAGACCAGCCGTCAATCCCGCCTCTTGGCTATCGAATCTACATCCATCGTTCTCCGCCGCTCTTTCATCGTTAATTTGATCTACTCATTAAGTTCATCTCAGAATGATCGGTGAAGGCCCCGATGATGGTTCTCGAGTATATATACCTCCTGCAGTAGAGGTTGAAGACCAATCCGACGATCCCGACGCCACCGACCTGCTCCCCCGCCATGTCGACACTGGCACTACAGTCCTCCCCGTCTGGTTACGGGAATCTTCCAAGTCTTTTCGCTGGGGCTGGGTCCCTTTACCGATTCGAAAAGCGGCTCGCGCAACAGCTGAATGGGTTAAGGGCCCAGACCCGCCAAGCTCGCTCTTGTTGAAGCCTTTGTTTCCCCAGATCCAGGAACTGCCTACCTGGTACCTGGACAAGTTCTTCCCAAAGCACAAGCATAAGATTTCGCTACTTTTACTCTTTTACTTTGCATGGTTCCTGCCGTGGACTATCCTTTTTCTCCACTCTCGTTCCGCGGGTTACATTGAAGGCTACGGGCGACCTCTGACACTGTCATGCTCGACTACCTTTTGGTAAGTATATTTGGAAACCGTTTTGAATATCTCTAACAGATATGTTGCAGGACGTCCGGGAATGGCTGCGGACTCAATGGAAATGACTGCCGTCCGTTCACGGCTGCAGCGACCGCCTTCCGATGCCCCGCGAACTGTCGAGACGCGAAGATGCTTGAACCTTATACCGTCGGCAATGAAACAATCAGCTATAGGGGGCTTGTCGTCGGAGGACCTGAATCGGGATCGGATGAGCATGGTGTATATCGCGCAGACAGCTTCATTTGTCAAGCCGCCATCCATGCAGGAGTCATTGACAATGACGGGGGTTGTGGTGTCACCCGATTAGAAGGAGCAGCGCATTCGTTCCATGCATCAAAACGGAACGGCATCAGCTCAATTGGTTTCCCGTCGACGTTCCCCAAGTCTTTTAGCTTCGTCAAGCCGTCGTCGGATGCCACTTGCCCGCAGGATCCGCGATGGCCCCTGCTAGGCATCACTATTGGTGCACTGGCTCTACTATGGTTTTTTTGCTCATCCCCTGCGGTGCTATTCTTCAGCACGTTCTTCATGCTCTTCAGTCAGGTGGGGCTGGTATCTGATCCGCCTCCCAGGGCTCAGTTGGCCTCTCTTTTATCCGTCTTTGTCGCTCGGCTGCTTCCAGCGTCATTCGTTGCATATGTCTTGTATAGGTATTGTGCGCGACCACTTCTGACTCCGCTATCGCCGCCTATCTATCAGATCACCAAGACATTACTCTTCTTGCCCCCAGCGTTCTTTGCCGGGCTGAACAACTATACGTTTGCAAGATTGATTCCCCTTGAGCGCCTGACGCCCTACGATATTCAGCAACAGCCTGGAGCGAAGCTCGCGTTAGCCATAGTGATTCCTACGGTAATCACCATTATCGTGACCCAAGCGAACCAAATCCGCACAGGTGGCTTAATGCCACATTATTTGAAGGTGTACGGAACGATGGGTATCATTCTTTTGATTCTACTCGTACTTCCAGGGCTCCGCCTTCGCATTCACCATTACATCCTTGCGATTATTCTGATGTATGGGACAGCCTTCCCCACTCGGCCATCATTAGTTTACCAGGGGTTGCTGCTTGGTCTCTTCATCAATGGCATCGCTAGGTGGGGCTTTGCTTCGATCATCGAGACGCCCGCCGCACTGGGTGAACAAGCACCAGGACCCGGGGGGTCACACGGGTGGTGGGGAGGCACTTGGCCCAACGTCAACGATAGCTCTGTCACCATCTCCCTCCCAGACAGAGGCTCTGACGAGCCTTATCACGGCAACGGTAATATTACATTCACATTATGGGAACAAGAGCGCATGGATGAGTTAGGCGTAGATGGAGTTTCGGTCCTAGTGAACGACGTCGAACGCTGGCGCGGTTACGTGGATGAGGACTCTGCAGGAGAATTCACCTGGCATCGCCACGGCCATTCAGGCCTTGAACTGCAGCACACATCCTCAATCGACGACGACATCGACGACGACATCGAGGACGTCTCCTCGGAACTTAACCTCGAACAGATCGATCCTTCCGACAACGGCAAGCCCGAAACCCTCTTCTTCCGCTTCGCATTTTTGAAGGGCGCCGAAGCGGGGAAGTACGGCGGCCCTGGGATCTGGCTCGAAGATGGGGACTGGACCTCGCCTCCGCCGCCGAAGAGCTAGAGCTATTTCTCTTTTTCCTTTATCGCGAGTACAGTGTACTAGACAAAGATATGCTACACCTAGATCTTGCAGCGACTTGGTTGGACACGGACGATATCTTTTGGATTTGCGTATCATGTGTTACGAATGAAATTAGTTCTATACACTCGTCCATATGGAGCACACTATTATGTAGTAGTAAGCTGGATTCGTATTAATAGGTAAAGCATGGTCCAAGAGGAATGATGGATATCGTCGCCAGAGACGGCGGCTCTCACCGCCTGCAGTGTCCATTCCCAATTACATATCAGCATCAACATCATCCATCCATACTCCTACCCTTAAGCTTCTTGACATGATCTATATTTAATACATACCCAAACAAGACCAATAATGGAACACGCAGACCCTTTCCTCCAAGTCCAAGCGTAAGCCTCCAAACACCCAAACACGCAACTCCCCAAACCCTCCACAACTGCTAACACATCCCAACCAACTCCAGCGACGTCCTCTCGACCCTTGGGACAACAAGACCCCTATTCTCCTCATACCTCCGTATCCGATCTCTCGCAAAATTGCCCTCAAACCCAGAACTCCAACAGGCGCGCTCAGAACTCGAAACAACTCTCACAGACCTCACAGCCGACTTAGACGACCTGGTTGAGAGTGTCCGAGCCGTCGAGCAAGACCCTTACCGCTTCGGGCTAGAAATCGAAGAAGTCCAGCGTCGACGCAAACTCGTCGATGATGTTGGGAAAGAGGTTGAGGATATGAGGGGGGAGTTGGTGAAGGTTATTACGAGTTCTGATGCTGATGCTGGGAGGAAGACTACAGGCTCGGGACTTCCGAATCCGGCGGAATTCGATGATGGCCTTGATGCTGAGGGTCAGGGGGATGATTATTATGCGGAGATGGAGCAGCAGCGGCAGATGGAGCTTATGCATGAGCAGGATGAGCAGTTGGATGGGGTGTTTCGGACGGTAGGAAATCTGCGACAGCAGGCGGATGAGATGGGGAGGGAACTGGAGGAGCAGGCGGTTATGATTGGGGAGATTGATACGCTAGCTGATCGGGTTGGGGGGAAGCTACAGAGTGGGATGTCGAGGTTGAAGCATATTATCAGGAAGAATGAAGGTGGGTATTATCGGTTTGCTCATTGCATTATTCAGTCTGCGTTTGCGTCTGCGTCTGCACTCATTAAGTGCGCTTTCCAAACTGGATCTGCTAACTAAGGGTTTAGATACGATGTCGTCGTTCTGCATCGCGCTCCTCATTTTCGTTCTCGTTCTGCTATTAATACTAGTCATCGCCCTGTAATTACGAGGGTGGTCGTTCGTCAACGGGTTTTTTTTGCGCGATTAGACCTTGGTCTTCTTGCGGGGTTGGGCCTCCTCCTCTTCATCCTCCTCCTCGTCCTCATCACCAAAGTCATCCACATCGAAATCCGGGGCTTCTTCGAAGGATTGGACTGTGAAAGTTAGCCGCGATCGACTCGAAGGTATGGGATAACCATACCATAATACTTCAAAGCATTGGGCCAGAGGTCTTCGGCGAGAGAAATGGCCAATTCGCTTCCGTCGGGGAAGGTCTCGATTTGTTCGAAATCATCATCCACGTCTTCATCTTCGTCCGCCTCGTCATCCTCGACCTTCTCCCCCTTGAGGATCTTCTCCAACCTCTCGTTCTCCTCCTTGGTCGCCGCCGCAGACTGTTCAGCGGTCACGTCACTTCCGCGATAGCCGAAGAAGTTGAAGAAGCTTTGGCCAGAGAACTGTCCCATAGGGTCTTCCTCATCCTCCTCATCCTCCTCGATAGCCTCAACCGCAGCAAGCTTCTCAATGAGCTTCTTGTACTCGGGCAATTTCTGGCGATCGCCACCCTTCTTCTCCGCCTCGAACAAGTCGCAGGTAGCATCTAGCAGACCCTTGGTGACATCCATATCCTTCTTCCAGTTGATGCGGACAGGGTCCGAAACAAGACCATCCCAGGTCCGCTTCTTGCCGGTAGCAGTGGTGAGAACCTGCTTCCGCCAGTAGAAGTCCTTGACCAGCTTCTTGTCCTCAAAGAACGGGTTCTTTTCGCCCGTGTTGAATTCGAACGTGAACCGGATGCTGCGCGGCTCGCCTTCGCCCTTCTCGTTGATTTCGAATCGCTCGATGGTCAGGTTTCTCAAGGCAGAACCTAGGATCGCCGCATCGGAGGAAGTGATATACTCGTCGATATCACCGGGCGCGTTCGACAAAACGCGAACCCAGAAGTTACTCTGCACATCGGGGTGCGCGACGATCTTGGCGCGCTTCTCGAACAGTGGACGGAAGGAGAGGATAGATTGGCGCACTGTTTAATTCAAGAGTCAGCATGTACAACAACCAGACTTTCGCTAAGTTTTTTCTTTCTTGATCGTTTGTCGCAAAGTATCATGTAGAATCAATCAACTTACACTGCTCAACCTCCGCGCGGATAAACTGCTGCTCCAAAACACCAATATCCTTCGCGACCTGAGGGGGGACGATAGGCTCAGAGACGCGCTCCGCCAGGTCCTTTTGCTGATCGTTCGACATAGCGCGGGTTGGGAATTGAACAATGACGACACAGGCGCGGTAGGTAGTAGCTTCAGGTAGGTAGCTAGCTTGGTATACGGTCGAAGCTCGGGGATGGATAAATAAGTAAGGACCCAATTGCGTAATCCCAATCTCAGGTTCCAGTTAAGAGACAAGACAAGATAGGTCAAAGTAGTCAGGGGTCGAGGAAGAAAAATCTGAAAAATTGCGCTTGAGAAACTAAAGTCCGGCGAAGCGGTTGGTTTCGTCACTCTTTTTCCATTTTCGTAACGGGATGGTTTAGGAGCTTAAAGCGGCGGGACCTACTACTCCTATATAGTATCCAGTACTTTTTTAAAAAACATCGATCAGAACAGTAGCTATAGAATTCTGGGTGTTCTTGTAAGTTGCCTCCGAGAGGCTGAGTACGATGCCTAGCAGATAGTATCGGAATTAGTTCCGGTAAATCAAGAAATAAAGTCATGTTTTCACCGTTGAGAGTCTGAATCGAGGTGGGCATCACGAGGCGAGAGCTGAGAGCAGTCCCAACGCGTGATCTACTTCAACAACGAATCTCTTTCTTAGATCTCATCCATTGTCATCCATTATCCATCACGAGAACCGAAGATGGAAACAGTCGGCGGGCGTTGTCCTTTTGGGGAGGAACGAGTGGCGGGGTGAAAAATATCGCAATGGTACCTAAGTTAACAGCGAGTGGCTCCAGATCTCCTTGCCTGGCATCCACAGAAGCGCATTCCGTACGTAATAAACCGCTGCAGAAAACTTTCTCCAACATCAGAAAAAAGGGTAAGAGCGAGAAACTATGCCCGCGCTGTCTATTTGAATCCCCGCCTTGATGTTTTAAAAGCGAGAGAGACGCTGACAGCCCCGCGATTTGTGGTTGCACTCTGGTCCAGACTCTTATCTTCGACTGATCTACGTTTTGAGGTGCCGGAAAGGTTTTCAAGCCTCGACCCATCTTAACACTTTATTTTGCGCTATTCTTAGGGCTGGAGGGTCAGCTCTTTTATCGCGTCACAGTCGCACTGAGGTCTTTTGATCTTGCCTTACGCGGGTTTTGGTAGAAAAAGGCCTTATCAGTCTACTTCAGCGAATTGTCTACTGTCGCCAACATGGTCGCCGCCGATGATATCATCCCGGAGCTAGCTGAAGGCCAGCTGGATCAGCCAGTTCCTGAATCACGGGTGTTGATTATCATGACCGGAGGTACAATCTGTATGCAACCGTCGCCGGGTGGCTTGGTGCCTGCCCGAGACTTCCAGGAGCAATGCCTGGCCCCGGTGCCTACATTCAACGATGGATCGCATTCCTCGACGATGGACGTCGTGACCAACGTCGCGGGGGAGATCAAAGTCCACCCAAGCCTGCGGACCCCCATGACGGCATATGGCCGGCAGGTAAGGTACACCGTCTTTGAATTTGATGAGCTTCTCGACAGCAGCTCCATCGACGCCAAAGGATGGGCTGAGATTGCGCAGACCATTGAACGAAACTACACACTCTTTGATGGATTCGTCGTGCTCCACGGTACTGATAGCCTAGCATACACCTGTTCTGCACTGAGCTTCATGTTGCAAAACCTCGGAAAGCCGGTAATCCTCACTGGGGCCCAAGCTCCGATGCTAGAGCTACAGAACGACGCTACAGATAATCTTCTCGGATCGCTGGTTGTGGCTGGCCACTTCATGATCCCCGAGGTCTGTCTGTATTTCAATAACAAGCTGCTTCGTGGCAACCGGTCCACCAAGGTAGCGGCTAGCGACTTCAATGCGTTCAACTCACCCAATTGTGCGCCGCTGGCTGTGACAACGTCAATGCGCACGAACGTCAACTGGGAAACTGTAAACCGGCCGAAAGGCCTGGAGCATTTCAGCATCCAGACCAATCTGGACACTACCCATGTCGCGTGCCTCCGTATCTTTCCCGGTATCAAGCCGGAAATGGTGGATGCGGTCCTGAAGTTGGACGGCCTCCGTGGCCTGGTTTTGGAAACATTTGGAGCGGGGAATGCACCGCACGGTCAAGACAACGCAATGACCAAGGTGTTTGCTGACGCGATTGCTCGAGGAATCGTCATCGTCAATATTACTCAATGTGAGCATCCATGGCGTCAGAACGCGATCGATTTTACTGACCTGAGCAGGTCTGACTGGCAGTGTCAGCGCCGTTTATGCTCCCGGCATGAGTCTATCCAAGGCCGGGGTGGTAGCAGGGCTGGACATGACCACAGAAGCCGCTTTGACTAAGCTTGCTTACCTGCTTGCGCTCCCCGCGTCGACACCCCGGGTTGTGGCAAACAACATGTCAGTGTCGCTTCGTGGCGAATTAACGGAGTCATCGCAGCCCGTCTTCCGCCATCCAGATGGAGCTCTGCCCGAGCGGGTTCAGGCGCTCACGATCCTCGGGTACGCCATCGCACAGGGAGACCTTGCTCGGGTCGAAGAGATCGTAAGGAGCGAGCATCATTGGCTACTGAACGATGCGGATTATTCCGGCAATACTCCCGTGGTAAGCCTCCTCTTATGTCTTTTTTTAGCAGTGATAATGTTGACATGTCCAAGCATCTTGCAGCGACATCCCCCTCGGTCGATATCCTTCGGTTCCTGCTCCTTCAAGGCGGATCAGTGCATTTACGGAACCGAAACGGACGCACCCCGCTCTTCCTGGCGGCTAATTCTGGCCTGTCCGAGCATGTTCTGCTGCTGCGCACATCGGGGGCGCATCTGCACTCTAACGAGCGGACGGCGGCACAGCTCCTGGCGCGACGGCGGCCTGGGATCTGGGGGCTGGCCGGGATTGGGCCACGTGAAGTCAGCGACAGGGAGATGGAGGAAGCTGGCGATGGGTACCGCGCAGAGTAGTCGTCGCCCTGGCCGATGGCGGGATCTGCGCCTTGAGATTGACCTCAGAAGCTCAGAAATTCCGAATAATGACAGCAGCGCTAGACTACGACGTAACCTTGCATAGAGTGGTTTTGGGGCATTCTTCTCGCTTTTGATTCTGTAACTTTAATCGGCAGGGTTAAATTGGGGTATCTTGGTATACATGGCGGACAAGAGGCTAAGACAACGCCAAATTCTTTAGCGAACCCCCTCTGGAAGCACCCGTGGATGATCACCAAGTTGAGTCTTGGTAGGGATCGGGGTCTGAACCGGCTGCAGACTGCAGGAGTAGTATTAATAATAATGAGCGCACACCGGGATCTTCCCCGTGCTCGTGGTAGCCTTCCCTCACCTTGAACAGGCGCAGAGTACGGAGTAAGCACAGGGCACGTTCATGGCATCATGCAGCTCCGCGGAGATTGCTGCTCCTCTCCGCACATCATCCTGTTCCCAGATTCTGTCACTAGTAGTAAGGGAGACCGTTGACCCCGCCCTGGAAATTGCGCCATCTTATTGTCCTTGCGCCTTTAACGGCCTCCAAGTCACATGTTAGGTATGCTGGCTATAAACGAGCAAATCCACAACCCACCGATTTTGTTGGAGAAACAGAGTGTAAATGGTAAAACTGTAAATAGAGTGGAACCTGAACCCAACCTTAGCTGGGCAGGGTCCCCAGAGAATGAACCCATCCAGTCTCTGGGTCTTGGCGGCACCGTGGAAAGCTGCTGGGCACGGATTGGCTGATTATTATGGAGGCGTCGGGGGTTTCTACTTTCTGCATCTCTGCTGGGGCCCTGGAGTGAACGTGGACTAGACTGTGGACAGTGGACAGCAAGGTTGTTGACTTGACTCGTTGGGTGTGGACTTAGTGGGAGCCTGGAGGCTGCCGGGGGGTTCTCTGCTGACCTTCTGTTTTGAGATCTCAGCTACCTGGCTACCTTGGTAGTCGACTCGCAGAGTGATATCTGTATCTAGTCTCCTTGTTCAGTTACCTAGGTACTCGGTGCTCAGAGTCGTATCTAGATATCAGTTGTTTGCTTTTTATCCGCCCTAACAGTCCACCACTAAATATTAACCTCCACAACTGCAACAGCGACCACCATTCAAGGGCCGCGAGAGAGACAATTGACAATCGAGAACTGAGAGAAGTCAGAGAAGGCACTCTGGTCCCCAAATCTCGGCCACAGAAGGAATACGTGTCAAGCTTCTCGGCCTTAGGCAGAGCTCGCGCGTTACGTAAAGGAAAGAGATCAATGGCCGGGGCGCATACAATGACTGTTCTTCTTCAATCCCGAGTGCGATCTTCGGTCTGGACCTGCTGAGTCTTCTCATCGGCGCCAAAGCAATCTCTTCAGCTGGTTCTGGATAGGGTTCACCCTGGAAGACGTCCAGAAGACTGCTGGGCACAACGGACGCAGGAGTAGCTGTAGGACGGACTAGGTCTGTAGGTAGCGATCGGGAAAAAGAAATAAGAAGGGAGATCGTCTGCAGGATCTCCGTCATGGACCACTGGGAAGCGGTGACTGATTCTTATTACTACTCGGAGGAAGATCGGAAGCGGCGCAGTGGGCAGAGTCGTTGAGTGCGAAGGGACAGTCTCGCGATAGAACACCTGACTCTACCGACTGACAGCAATGGCTCACGGAACCAGAACCAGAACCAGTCTTTCTCTCCCTCTTTTGTGTCTCAGACTCCCCTCGATCCACGTCTTGTTCCCTTGAACGACCCGGCCTCGAAAAAATTTCAGCCGAGAATCTCGATCAGGTTCGCATATCCACTCGCAGCCTTGTTGGATCCTCTCATTATTCATAATTTCCATCCTTAGCTAACAGAAACCCTCACCTTGGAGGCACAGCTGCATCCACGACGGAGATCATATCATCGTTGCTGCTGGCCTTCTTATTTCTTCTTCCTCTTGCACCATCCATTTCTGCGATTGCGGCATTATCGAATCATCGCTCCTATACACCGTGCTTGCCAGCTTCTTATACTTCGCTCCTCCAGGTGAGTTCTTATCTGCCTCTTTATCTCGCTCACCACTTTGCCCGCTCTTCCCCACCATCACACATCGCGACAACTGTTGCTACGCCTCCACGCCTCTTGCCCCTGCGCAGACCCATTCTTTCCGCTAGCCTCAAGCCTGTGTCCTCTGCCGATTCCACCTGACGTTCTCCAGATTCCATCCGAGCCCTCCTTTTCCATTGGGTCTCGGCTCTTGTGCCTGCTCTTCCACTACCCCGCATAATTTTTCTATCGATTTTTCTCCCGATTCCTTATCTCTCCGACTCTCGCTCCTCCACCACCAGTCTCTAACAACGCGAATAACAAGCCAGGATCGGGAGGAATCTGTATCGCCTGGTCTGAGAGACACTCAGCCGCCCGAATGACACAACAAAAGAAGACAATCGCCGTCGTGAATGCGACGGGACGCCAAGCGGCCTCCCTCATTCGCGTCGCGTCGGCCGTTGGACACCATGTGCGCGCGCAAGTCCATTCCTTCAAGGGCCTCATCGCAGAAGAGCTCCAGGATATCCCAAACGTCACATTGTTCCAGGGGCCCCTGCTAAACAATGTTGCGCTGATGGACACCCTCTTTGACGGAGCGAATATCGCCTTCATCAACACAACCTCGCAAGCGGGCGATGAGATTGCCATTGGCAAGGCGCTCGCCGATGCCGCAAAACGAGCCGGGACTATCCAGCACTACATCTACAGCTGCATGCCAGACCACTCGCTCTACGGGCCCTACCCGGCCGTGCCCCTTTGGGCTCCCAAGTTCACCGTGGAGAACTACATCCGGCAGCTAGGCCTCCCCTCTACTTTCGTCTATGCAGGAATCTACAACAACAACTTCACAAGTCTACCATACCCGCTCTTCCAGATGGAACTCATGCCAGACGGCACTTTCGAATGGCATGCCCCTTTCGACCCAGACATTCCGCTACCTTGGCTCGATGCCGAGCACGACGTCGGTCCTGCGCTGCTACAGATCTTCAAGGACGGGCCTCAGAAGTGGAACGGTCATCGGTAGGTTACATACACCTAACTTGGATTCGACAACGTGGGCATTGCTGACTGTTATAGGATTGCGCTCACATTTGAAACACTGTCCCCTGAACAGGTATGCGCAGCCTTCTCTCGCGCTCTCAATCGCCGCGTCAAGTACGTCCACGTTCCGAAGGTGGAAATCAAAGTCAACATTCCGGCCGGATACCGGGAACAACTCGAAGCTATTGAGGTGGTCTTTGGTCAGCACAAAGCACCTTACTTCCCCCTACCCGAATTCTCCCGTCCTGCCGCTGGGTCCCCCAAAGGATTAGGCCCGGCCAATGGCAAGGGCGCCGGTGCGGGGATGATGCAGGGTCCCGGCGGAGTGATCTCACAGCGTGTGACGGACGAGTCCCGCAAGTTATGGCAAGGCTGGCGAGACATGGAAGAATACGCGCGCGAGGTTTTTCCCGTGGAAGAAGAAGCCAACGGGCTCGACTGGATGCTATGAGAGACCCCGAGAAATCGAGCGCAGTCGGAAAGGAAAACCCACCCTAGTACGATCGTGCGGCGCGAATACGTCAGCTCTCCAACTAAGCGGAACGCTGCAGCTAGCAGCGGAGTTCAGTTTGGTCGGTGAGCGACGGACAAAGTCCTTTATCAGTGACATGATATGAGCCGGGGCATGCGATTGGCCCGATAGGGAGGTTGCATACCCATCACCCTACCTTGCCTTATCCATTTCCCCCTTCTCAACTTCCCCAATGAAAACCACCTCACCTCTGAGTTCTGTCTGACACCAAACATATCTAAATCGCGCAATTTCTCATGCATTGATGGCGAATTGGCTTGAGTTATTATATTATACCACCACTTGGAGCGAGCAAAATCAAAGAGAAAAAAATCAACCAACCGCCTGCAATCCGAACCCCGAAGTCGGAGTTGAAAGTCCATCCCTTTCTCCTTTCCCATATCGGAGATTCATCCCAGTCCCCCAAGATCACTCTACCTCAAAAAAGAATCCTATCTATTTAATGGCTTGACTAGCAAACCACAGCACCACCTACTATGCATATGAGGGGGAACAATCGGATATTACTTGCCTACTACTACTATCACCCACTAGTAGGAAGGAATGATGTTGAAACGCAGTTACGAACGTGCAGCATGAGATAAAAAAAGTTCCATATCTGGTGTCGGGTCATGTTTTCTTCTATTTCTTCTATCCTTTTTCTTTTCTTTTTTTTTTTTTTTCACTTTTCTTCTATATATTCCAGGCGTTCTCATGACTGATTTTACTTTACCTGACTTGATTTGATTTGACCTTGCTGGTTGGTGGTGGCTGTTTGACCTTGAATGGGGATTCAATTTATCATTCTCTTCTCTCTTATCTCTTTGAATTCTTTTCTTCTGCCTTTTTTTAACATAGATACCCACCTACGTAGTACCCCCGGGGTTGTTTTCCGACACTTGGATAAGGATGGATAAGACACAAACAATAATGAACCCATATGCGTCACCCTAACTTGAACTACCCACCGCATCCATCGCATAACTTAATTTTTATTATCATTCATACCCAAGCCTGACCCCTCCTTCCCTACATATAGATACAATCCCAGCTCAGAACCATCCGATACCCCGATCAAATAAACTCCTCGATATCATAGACACGTAAGTACTAGAAGTTCCCCAAACTTAGTTACCGTTTAAGCTACGGTGCTAAAGCAAGCAAGCAAGCAAGCAAGCAAGCAAGGGAGTGTTCGGTGATCAACTTAGCGCACCCCGCTACGCCACGCTTCAGTTTGCTTGGACGGGACGGGGACTTGGGGACTTGGGGACTGGGAGGCGTTCTTTTTTTTTTTTTTCTTTTTTTTTTTTTTAAAAAAAAAAAGTTAGTATGGTGAGGTGGGGGGAAATCTACTTAGCTTCTAGGTCCTGCTTAGGATTGTGTTGGAGGTTTCCGGTGTCTTGGTTGTTGGTATGCTCTAGTCTCTACTACCTAACTACCGTCTACTACTACCTTCAATAGCACTTCGTAGCTCTGGAGTGGATTGGATGCGGCGTCGACGTGAGGGGGTTGGACAGGTCATTGGGCCGAGGTATAAGTCCGTCCCTTAGTGGATGGAGATAGCCCTAACCTCATAGATAAGATTAGGTAGGTATGTATGTACCGTAGTAGTACGAGGACAAGCAGGGGGGGGGGTATTTGCTTTTTTTTCCAAGTTCTTATTTTGCTTATCTGTAGTACTCCATCTGCATTGATTGGCATTTCTAGGTAGAGCCTGCGCTTTCGTTCAGTTGGTCATGTCACTAGTTGGGAAGGGGGGTTAGTTAGTAGCTAGTACAAGGTATTGAGCAGTTGAGTTAAGTAGGGTATGGTTGTTTCCCTCTTCGGATTAGGGGTTTAGATATAGATAGGTAAGTGGGTAGTAGTTGACTATAGTATAGGTATATATAGGTATATATAGGTATATATAGGTATTGGAGTCAATATTGGCCTTCAGTATTTGTGTCGTCTCGAGGAACTGAAGTATGTATAACGGAGTTTAAATGTTCATGAAGTCGTTCATGGTCCTGGGGAGGGAGATCTATCCTGTTTAGGTTCTCTCTCTTTTCTTTGATTCGTATAGTAGGTAACTATGAGTGGTTGAGTTGTATACAAACCACGAGTATCTAGGTACTTCTGGAGGTAACCACCTGGCGTTTCTAGTAAAATACCGCCATAGGTAGCAGTATTTAATGCCAGATCATCTAGTTAGGTATAGCATAGCTTTCAGGGAATAAAAGGATATCTTTTGCGTATCTCGTATCCGGATGCCAAAATATATTTTTGGTGTTTCGAAGTGAGAGAGAAGATCTGAGAGTCGGCAGATCCTCTCTCTCTATATATCTTCCACATTGAGCACCAACAAAAGTATACACCACCGCGAAGAAACTGCCAGCAAAGTCCACTTTTCTCTATTACCGATGTCTAGCAGTATACGACTATATTCTGCATCAATATACCCCGATAACACCGCGTCCTTCCGTAATTTATGTGACTCTCTGACAGAGAACAAGCGGGAGACCTGGCTTCGACTCCCAGCTGGGGCGATTCTTATTATTTTCCCTTTCAGCCCCGGCGATGATGCGCTGTTGCAATTGAAGGTTATCCTATTAAGGAAGGAGATGGGTCCCCGCCTGATAAACTAAGATACCTACTGGACCCGGATCATCGCACTTGCCTTGCGGGGGAAACGAGCGGTTAGATCTCGGAAGGTGGGATGGGATCTGATGGGAAGGCGCTACCGACACCCACCATATCATGATCCCTCCTTCCCATCATGGAACATCTGTGAATTGGTCTTGTCTTCCCTTCGTGGTTGAACCCAGAATGTTTTGATGGGAAAATGTGATTCCTGGTCCTTTGGTTGTTTAGATAGGCCGGGTAGGCTTACAAAAGTATAGGACCGGTAGGTCCGATCGCACGGTGAGGTAGAAGTAGAACTATAGAAGTGCGGACTTGGTACTTTCTGGCCCCCTCACGATACGGAGTATAGAAATCCTACACGGCGTCGAGAGCTTAAAAGCAATCTCAGCCAGTAGGGCTTACTTATTGAAAGCCACTTACCTCACTCACAAGTCATCACTATTGTCATCTCGTTGATCGGTGCTCGATGCTTGTCATATCTGATTGGCCATCAGCCTCTTCCCCGAGCCCCTGACTCGTGACAAGGATTCGCACTTGTCTCAATCTCAGACGGCCGGAGCAAGTCTTCGGGTGGAAACTGGATAAACTCGAGATCAAGGATGCTGGTGGAACAAGCTTACATCGGGGCCTTTGTTAACTCCGGTGTTGGATACTACCTAGTAGCGACCACCGACTTGGGAAGTTTGAATTTCGTGGAATGCTGTTAGTTTTCTGAAGGACCCCTGATTTCGTTGTCAACGGCGAGGATATTGACAATTCTCTCCCGCCAGCGTGAATAGAGATTAGCGGGAATAGGGGCAGGGACTGAGGGAGGGTGGGCGGTTTGCGCCCGTGGGGGACTTGAGTTTCAGTCAACGGGCACAGACTAGTATACTATCCTGGGGTGTTCGGACAGTCAAGCAGAAGCTTTTACTATTGAATGGTGGCAGATTAGGATCAACGGGCATGATCTTCAGATTAGCTGATGGAAGCGCCTATCGAACAGGAAGCGATAGAGCCGCTATTGGGATTGGGACGATCTGAAGCTCCCAGCCAGCGGGCAAGGGTAGTGTTGAATGTCTACTCTGGATGAACCGAGGAGGGAGGCTTCGAGAACGTGGGTATGACACTTAAAGGACCCTTGTGCCCGCACGCGGGTTTCAAGTTTCAACTTGGTGGGTTGATGAGTGGGAGCCAAGTTTTGGAGCGCTGGAGTTCTTAAACATGCCGAGTGACGGTGATCCACCGTTCACGCGGGTTCTCTGTCCTTGGAACAGGCGTGTGTCCAAGACAAAGACGGCAAGACGAGAGAGGAACTGAAGGAGACGAAAGCCTCGATTGATATGAGGAGCGGTTTTGATATACCGAGTGAAAGCGCATCGGGTCGTTGACTTGATCTTGAACCGTGACCCCAGTCCAACCGTGTGATGCTGGTTTCATCTGTAGTGGTTTCTTTTCTTTTCCTCACTGGTCAGGGGCGGTTCGCATTGTGCTGTGATTCGACCGGTTCCTGTTTCAGGCCCCGAATCCAATTTCTGGGTGGACCCCAGTGGGGAGCGGATAGACACTGCCTCTCTTGGCCCCTTTGGGGAAATGAGGGCATCGCGAGGATCGCTTGCCTGCTTGAATTTTCTCGACCATGAGGCAAAGAAAACCCCCTGACGCCGACGGTGACCCGAGGAGTCAGAGTCTTCAGAGTCGGAGAGTGCTTGGGAAACCCGGCGCCCAGCTGGTGATGACCCAAGCTGTCAGGACCCAGAGCGATCAAACGGCGACACCGCTACTTCTCCTGGATATTCGCATCATTTCACAGAGGTTGGCCAAATTACAAATATCGAGAGAGCAGGCGCTTCGTAGGCTAGTGGTCAAGGCGGGAGGCTGGTGATTCGATGAATCAGTAGAAGACGGGGGGATGGATTGTTTGATAGAGGTCAATGTAGTCTAAATAATGGGGAACAAGGCTGGTGATTGGGCTGCGGCAACTCTACTAAGATTAATATTCTTATTGCTCGCTGGATGAGACTCTTACTCTTCGTGACTTGGTGTGACTTGGTGCAACTCGCTCCATTCCTCTCGATTCTTATCAAACGGCGCTTGCTCGACTCTTCCGCCCTTCTGCTCGACCTCTGCTCTGCTCCTCCCTTCTTCCCACCCACTCTCTGCTTTCCTTTGCTCTTACCCCAGTCTCTCATTTACACCCCCTGTTCGGAGGGTGTGACCTGCTGTAACCTCCCAGGTACGATCCTCAATTCCTGTCTTGTACCTGGATTCCTGAGTCCTGACACTTCCAGGTCGCATCTATCCCAACAGTCACCACCAGGTACGTTTCTGTTTTCGCTTCTTGTGATTTTGGACAACCCCCAAAGTCATTCTCGTTCGCTTGTGCGTCCTCCGACCCTTATACAATTGACGGCGGCGCTGTCATCACTTGGTTTCTCTTCGACGTCTGCCCTCGTGGCCCTGCAGGGGTAGCAGTGTCCATTTCTCTACTGCAAGGGGTCCTCCCTTGCCTGCAACTCACCAGCCACCTACGTCTTACTGGCCACTGAGGATCGCTCCCAAGGTTGTTGTTGACTTGTTGTGCTGTTTATGACCGGAGGCTAGAATGCGGCGCTGGTTCCTGCTTTGCTTTGTTGTTGTCCCTGTGTGATATACTACTCTGCGTGGTGCCAGTGTTTCTGTCTCTCGACCACACACTCGACGACACCGACAACCCCATGCATTAATTCGTTTCTCGCTATGTTATATTGAATAAACTCTAACCTTCGTCCGAGGCGATAGCTTACAACGCGACTGAGTCGTGAAGACGCAACGTGAACCCATTTCGCTCCTTTAAACCCACCCACCCTTTGTCACTCCTTCTACCGGTTATCGACACCACCATGCCTTCGAAGATGCGCCTCGATACTAGCCTGGTCGCTTGTCTGGCCGCCTTCTCAGGCGTGGCTGATGCTTTCTGGCGTCTTCCTTGCCGTGGCCGAAGCGGTATCGCTCGAATGGACCCCATGGTATCCCCCGGCGAGCCTTCGTACCACGTCCATACTGTTCATGGATCAAACGGTCGGTCTGCCTGACATGATTGCGCAGCGCACCCGCTGAAGTTTATTTTATTTTTTAGGTTTTTCCATGGACGCGGACCAGTCGGATTTGCTTGCAGGATCCTGCACATCATGCGAGGTTAAACAGGACAAATCTGCCTACTGGGCCCCTGCCTTGTACTTTATCGACCACGCCACTGGCGACTCTGAGATGGTGGATGAAGTTGGAGGCTTACTTGCGTGCGTGACTAGTTTCACCGGAATCTCCTACTATGGACCACTAACGAGCCGGTGTTTTCAGATACTACCTCCTATATGGAGACAATGTTCAGGCGTTCCCTGAGGGCTTCCGCATGATTGCTGGCGACCCATTCCTGCGCAACTTCAGCTGGCCAGTTCCTGACCCCCCCAAATCCGAATGGTCCGGCGATCAAGCTAGCCAGGCTGCCCTTGCGCAGAAGGCTGTCGGTTTCAACTGCATGAACTACCAGAGACCCGGCGAAGAGACTCTCGGTCGTCACTTCTTGCCCGAGAAGGCTTGGCTTGATGAGAACTGCCCGGATGGTATTCGGTTCGAACTGATGTTCCCCTCTTGCTGGAATGGTAAGGATGTCACCACCGAGGACCATAAATCCCATATGGCCTATCCCTCGCTGGTCATGGACGGCACTTGCCCGGAGGGCTTCGACCACCGCGTTGTTTCGATGTTATTCGAAACCATCTGGGACACCCCTTCCTTCAAGGACCGGGACGGCTACTTTGCTCTTTCCACTGGTGACCCAACTGGTTTTGGCTACCACGGCGACTTCATGCACGGCTGGGAATCTGGTGTCCTGGAGGAAGCTGTCAAGACCTGCACAAACCCCTCTGGTGAGGTTGAGGATTGTCCCATTTTTGACCTCCAAACCGAGCTTGAGCAAAACCTCTGTTCCTTCGACGTTCCCGAAATCCTGGCATCCGAGGATGTCAGAAAGACCAAGGGTAGTCTTCCGAACAAGATTCAAGTCGAATGGGGACCTGAGTACGCCTTCCCTATCAAGTACGTTGGCGGCGGCGATACTCCCGCCCCAACCTCCACCTCCACCTCCACACCCCAGAGTACCACTTCGAGCATCAACCTTTCAGTTGGCTTGGGAACCATTGGCAATGTGCTTGCCGCCGATGCCAAAACCGAAGTCGCATCCAGCTCAACCACCCAGCCTCCAATGACCACCACCACCACCACCACCACTACTTCGACTTCGACTTACACCCCGACAACAACCACCTCTTACGTTCAGAGCACTGTCACGCAGGAGATCGTTTGGGTGGAGCAGGAGATTGTTGTCATGGTTGACGAGAATGACGTTCCGTTGAGTACCGAGACCCGTGCAGGCGGTGTCCTCTCTACAGACTACAACACCGTCACCCGCACTGTTTCTACTGTCGTGGGTCTGTCTACCGAACCAGCCGCCGAGAAGCCGGCCAAGCGTCACGACCACCTCGAGGCCCACAAGCGTCACAGCCATGGCCACGGGCACTAAACCGGGAAATTGGTACGGTATTATGACTCCATGATAGGCGTTCTAAGATGAAAACCTATTGATTCGGGAGGAAAATCACCATATCGCTTGACATCTGTATCTACTTTTTTGAATTTACCTTCAACCAATTCGGCCGGTCCCTTACACACTCGTTTCCTCCCAAGCTGTGGGCCGACTTTTTGATTTCACTTCTCGCAGATATTTTGATAGCTACCACTTACCTTTTTTTTTTTTTTTTTTTTTAAACCTCGCCACATTCTTGTCAATCCTCTGTCTCGCCACCCATCCCATTCCGATGTACATGCTTACCACTTGTCTTGTTTGCCTCTTGTCCTTGAGGTTACAGTACAGATGAGGCATGGTAAGACTACGTTGCAGTAGGACATCAATTGTTTGGCCCCTGCCCTTTCATTTTCTTGATGAGAGGGTAATGAATGTTGTTGGTGATGATCGAATGTGTTAAAATATAGCCAATGTATGCGCTGGGCGTATCTAGGGGCTGAACACAGCCCCGGCCCTTGGTTTACATTCCGATTTCGATTTGAATTATGTTGATCATTTCATGTTTTTAGGATTCATTATTGGAGTAACGGTTGCACGATCTGAATTTGCAATCTGGATTTCTGTAGATTTAAAACTGTAGGAACGTTTCGCTAGCTGCTAATGTTGAGTAGATAGTAGATATTGAAGATGACCTCTTGTGTTCAGTGTCTCTGTTGACTACCAAGTTCAATAGGCCCACTGAGCTACCAATGCTACTTCGATCTGATGCAGAGTACTAGCTAAAGTACCTAAGGTATGTCGTTCAACCCTCGGAACTAAGTCCCGGAGCCCCCGAGTATACCTAACTAACCTGCTATGCAATGATGCCCACTGAATACGCCACACAATATACACATGGCACAAGAATACCGCATCCAGTGGACCGCATCCCCATTACAGAATAACCCTACTTTGCAGTAGCAATAGGTAATCTAAAGGCCGAACTAAACCAACTCAAGTCTAAAGCACAGTCACGAACCCCGCGATCGTAAACGCCTGATGCAACCCCCCCGTATGCCTCTGACTCCACATCTCCTTGAGATACCGCTCCGCCGCCCGATTGTGCTCGCGGCCGCGGTTATCGAATAGAGCTGGTTTTACACTCCAGCTTCGGACGTGTTGTTTGCAGTCGTAGCTTGGGTTTGGGCTTGTGACTGGGTTGGTTGCTGCGCATGGGCGTCGGCTTGGACCGGTGCCTGTGTATTTGCCTATCCTCATGCTCAGGCTCATGTCGATGTCCATACCCATGCCCATGCTGGGGCCTGCGTAGCCAAGGTTGGGGGTATCGGTATCCTTCCACGCGTCCCAGTACTCGTTTAGCGGGTTGGAGAAGAGGCATTTCCTCGCACTCATACTCATATCAGGACCGGCCTCGATATGGTGGTGGTGGTGGTGATAGTGGTGATGATGATGATGATGACAACACTCATCCTGCTGCGTGAGGAAAAGTCTCGCCAGACTCCGCGGGCCCTGATTTAGCAGGAACCACGAAACAACGCTGTACTCGTTCCTCGTATCCCTGTGCCAGCATTTAGGGCCGTGGCGGAGGAGCATGCGCTCGAGGAGTTCGCGGAGCATGCGGAGGGTGCAGTGGAAGGCGATTTCGGATTTGGAGTCTAGGTTGGTTGTTCGGAACTCGAGGCGGCGCTGGCCGATTTCGGATTCGGTTTGGGCCCATTTTAGGACGGTGGTTAGGTGGGATTTTGTGTGGGTTGAGAGGGTGGTGGGGGAGGGTTGGGTTTTGTCGGTGTGGTTCTTGTCGTTGTCCTTGTCGTTGTCCTTGTCGTTGTCCTTGTCGTTGTCCTGGTTGAGGGGAAAGTCGAGATTGAGGTTGCTGGATTCGTCTAGGAGTTTGGTGAGGAGCGTTAGGTGTTTTGATATGGAGGATGAGAAGGCGGTGTTCCGTTTTAGCGATTGCTGTTCTCGTTTTGTTTCCCGGGAGATGTCAGCCATGTGGAAGAGCACATGGAGGCCTCGTTCTAGACGTTTGGCGAGCTTGAGTTCTGCTTCGAAGTTCAATTCTACCTTGTCTTCGTCGTAGAATGGACCCCATACCGAGGGGACGATGTGGAGGGACAAGCGGCGTGCGAGATCATGGCGGTATAAGGATCTCACGAGGGTGTGCACTGTTAGTGCATTTTGTTTGCCGGTCCATGGGTTTACGGTGAGTAATGGATCGAAGGTATCGATGCCACGGAGGCGCATGAACCATGTGCAGATGGATGGTTCCAGGACCTTGATTGTATCATAGGTGGCTTCATTTAGTAGGCAGAGAGTCAATACAGTGCTTTCTTCGCCATTGATGATGATCTGGAAGAGGATATCGGCGATGAATCCAAATGGTAGAGTGCATTGCTTTCTGTGGGTTGGTCTCTGGATATGGAAGGATTAGTGTCGCGTGCTTATTTTGTCTTCACAGTTTCTTGGTCTCTTCACTTACCATGGTTCTGGTCTCATCCGACTTGCATTGCGTTCTGGGGGTAGAGAGTAATATAGTCCATTGAAGGAACCCTCGTAGAGTTTTACCTTGCGTGAACTCGTGAGGGCAATGACCTCAATAGACAGAAATTCCCGCAAACTCTTATTGAGATAGGTACCATGTGCAACGGTATGACGCGTTGGGCCGAATTGGCTGCCCTCCTTGCGCTGAAGACGGGTGCACCAAGAAGCGGAGTATGCAGGAGGGAGGACTTACGTCCAGTTTGGGCGTATCACCGGGTTTTATATCATACGTGGAGGCGTATCATGCCTCGGCGTATCTCCTCCTCGCTGTAGAACCGGGGGACGTGCCCTGGCATCGAGCGAGCTACCCTTGTTTGAGAGGTCGGCTGCAAGAGAGAGAGAGGGTCCGAATTGGCGCCCAGGTCACACAGAAGACAACAACTCTGCCGCGATAGCCTGACGACGAAAAGATATGTCCAAAGTAAGCTGTGAGTGGTCTATAAAAAGATCAGCAGTTGCCCTGGACCGCTAGTTTTTCGCTTCTCCAATAGCGTTGTCTTTTAAGGGGTCATCCGAGAATACTAGTGGGCTGTTCGGACGGCGACGGCGCGACAGGAGCACACCGCCAGGAACCGGGTGGAGGTAGATAAAAGAACAAAAGTGAAAGACTGAAGATCAATTCATATCTTTTGGACCGTTTCGAGTTGAGTTCGACTTGTGAAGATTATGGGGGAGAAGGTGACGAAGGGATCCCAGAGTCCATTGACGCCGGGCCGACCAACCCCGCGAGATCCCCGCCAAAAATTTCTGGATACTCCGATACTCCCAACACCAACGCTTGTGGCGCCTTGAGGCCTCGACTGGGCTTTTTGGATAAATCTGCCACTCTCTGCTTCGGACATTATTGGACTCCATCCGGCCCGACCCCCTTAATCAATAGACTCGTGCTGCAATCCTACCCGATACAATGCCCGTCACGAGGAGTCTCCCACTCCCCGACGAGTGGACCGACCCAGACACATATGTCGAAGCCCTATTGTCGTTCGCTACATCATCCGATCTCTTTAGGCACCTCTGTGGAGGTGTACACATGTTGGATTTCCTCACGCGCGAGCCTGACCTCTATACCACGCTTCTGCCCGAAGACTGGCGAGAGTTTTTCGAACACCATAATATCGCAGACATCATAGACCTGCTGCTGAGGGACGACATTGGACCGTTACAGGGAGATGTTGCAAGGCAGGAGTGGCGAGGCGTGGGGGCTCTACCCCCGTTGTCACTACTGGAGTACATATCTCAAATTCGCCGACTCACTTTGTGCAGGAAGTTTGTCTCTCCCGACTCGGGCAAGGCAATAATACCGCCGCGGATTGCTGTTGGGATGAAGGTAAAGAAATACCATGAGGTGGCGCATTTCTCGAAATACGTCAATTCGCTGTGTAACACCGTGCAGAAGGAGCGGGGCGAGGAGATAACGCATATAGTGGACTTTGGGTCTGGGCAGAGCTATCTTGGGCGGACGCTGGCTAGTGCTCCATATAACAGGCATATTGTTGCCATTGAACGCAGGCACCAGTTTATCAACGGCGCCAACCGTATGGATGTTTATGCGAGGTTGGCTGAGAAAAAGAAGGTCCGATTCAACAAGAAGCTGCAGAACTGCAAGGTCTGTGAGGATCCTGAATCGACAGTAGAGAAACCGGACTTTCAGCCGGAGTCGACGAGCAAGCCCGACACCGAAAAAGGAGAGGCCGGAACTGATGAGGAGGATGTCGCGGAGATCAATATCTTCCGCGACATTAGCGTAACGTCTGATGAGCTCGGCTCTGTTCCTAAAAATAACGGCATCGTTCAGAAGCAAATTATAGAACCAGGTACCCCACGAGGGGCGATGGACTACATTGAACATGAAATTAAGGATGGTTACCTAGAGCCTATCATCAAAGACGTTGTCACCCCTACCAGCGAAACCCCAGCGGGGGAAACAGATCGCGCTGAGCATACAGAGCAGGCCTCAGATGCAAATGTGATGGTCATATCCTTGCACTCATGCGGGAACCTCGTCCATCATGGAGTTCGCGCCTTGGTCCTGAACCCGTCGGTAAAGGCGATCGCCATGATCGGGTGCTGCTATAACCTGATGACTGAACGGCTTGGGCCTGCCACGTATAAGCTCCCTATCTTGCGGACCATGCACCCGCGTTTGTCAAAAGACGCCGTCGCATACGATCCCCATGGTTTTCCGATGTCGAAACGCTTGGAACATTATGAGCACGTCGCCGGGACTGGCATGAAGCTGAACATCACGGCTAGATCAATGGCCGTCCAAGCTCCGTATAACTGGGGTAGAGATGATGCAGAGGACTTCTTCACCCGCCACTACTACCGCACACTTCTCCAGCGTGTCCTAGTCGACCGGGGGATCGTGCCAAAACCTTCCATACCAAAAGACCTCTACAACACCGACCCCGAGGGAGAAGAGAAACAGGGCAACCCACTTATTGTCGGCTCTCTGCGCAAGGCAGCATTCACTTCATTCCAAGCATATACCCGCGCGGCGGTCGTCAAACTGAGCCGCGATGCAGTCTACGGTCAGAAGGTGAAAGACGGCATGGCCGATATTACCGATGAAGAGCTAGAGCGCTATGCCACGGAATACTGGCCCACAAAGAAGAGGCTCAGCGTGACGTGGACCCTGATGTCTTTCAGCGCTGCAGTGGCTGAAGCTATTATCGCTGTTGACCGGTGGCAGTATCTGCGTGAACAGGACTGCGTCAAGGAGTGTTGGGTGGAACCGGTTTTCGAATACGGCGAGAGCCCGAGGAACTTGGCTGTTATTGGGATCAAGAAATGAAAACCAACTGCGGTTTGGCGACGTGCCCTAGTAGGGCATTGGGGTTCCCATAGCTTGGGATCTCGAATACTCCAAGAGAGATGGCCATCCTGGATAGACTCTGGTTACCCTAGCCAGAGCCGCCAACTACACCCTAGGATTAACTCGCGCGCTGTCAACGAGTGACCCCCGGATTGTGCGCGAATCACAACTCCGCATTGGTTCGCATATAGAAAATAGATGGGAATATCTAGCTAGACATTAATTCAGCTTATACCCGGAGCACACCCAAAACGCTCCACATGGTGTTTAGACGAGATACAGCATTACGAACACGAAACACCAATAGAATTCAATACCAGGACCCGAAAACAAAGACCCCCCCCCCCAAAAAAAAGAAAACAAGGCGTGAGACTCCCACCAGCTCCCTACTAAAACTAAGCAACCACCTAAACCAAAACCCACTCCCTCAACACCCTCTCCGTAAACGTCCACAACGCCGCCGAATCATGCGCATGAAACGCGGCTCCCGTATAAAACGTATTCCGATACCCTTGCAACGCATACAACTCCCGATAAAACCCCCCCGCAATCTCCTCCGCCGTCACATGCAGCCCAAACGGGAAATGGTCCCCGTATGCTACAATCTCCGGCTCCTCGACCGGGAACCCGGCATTACGCAGGGACAGCACGTTATCGGTGACAAGATCCTGGACTTGATCGAAGGAGAGGTGTGGGTCGCCGCCGCCGACGAAGATGTTGCGCAGGTCTTTTATGGGCGTTGGGGAGAGCACGTATGATCCGGGGATTGTGCTGACATTATAGGGTGTGTCTATTCCTGCGTTTATGAATTGGATTGTTTCGGGGAGGCCCGGGAGGTGCAGGAGGAGGGTGTAGTAGGAGGAGGAGCGGAATTTGGAGAAGAGACGGGATTCGTGGTGGTCTAGGTCGAAGGGTTTGAGGGATTCGAGGCGAGGGGGGATGGCGATGATTGTTTTGGTAGCTTGGATGTGTCTGGGGCCTGAAGGGGTGTTGACGTGGATGGTGTGAGGGATATCTGAGTCTGAGTTGGAACTGGGACGGTCCATGTCCGCTACTGTGCTGCTGAGTAGGACGTTCTCGTCACCGAGTTGGGCCTGCGCGGCCCTGTATATGTCTGTGTTTGCGCGGCTTGCTGGTCGAAGGTATCCAAACCGGATGCCGTTGACTACGTTGAGGCTGAAGTACTTCATGATGTAGATGGTGGGGTAGTCGAGGATGTCTGAGTATCCCTGGACATACAGCCTGAGGGTTTCCACTGCCGGCGCGAGATCGTACTTTGCGACGAAGTCTCCGAACGAGAGGAGGAGGTCCTCTGGAACAGGGTCCGGGAGGTCGAATCCATCCTCCAGATAGGGATGCTGCAGCAAGTGGAGGGTATAACGGGTCATGGCGTCGGTGACGTTGCCGCTTGGTGGATCGACGGGGGCTCCTGTGCGGAAGTCGAATCGCAGGTTTGTACTGGGGTCTCTGTCTAGGTTCTCGATTGTTAGGGGGATGTTGAGGTGTGCAAAGTAGTCGTGGGCTTCGCTAGTGTTGGAGAATACCCAGACGCCGTAGTCGATTGGGGTTCCGGCGCCGTAGTATGTCCTGGTGTGGCCGCCGAGATGGTCTTCTTGCTCGATGAGCACGACGCTGTGGCCTAGTTGCTGGAGTCGGACGGCGGCGTATGTGCCCGAGGCGCCACCGCCGATGATGGCGAAATCGCGAGTGATGACTTGGGCATCGTCGATCGGGGTGTCACCGTTGTCTGTGTCGGGGTTGGGGAGTGAGGAGACTGGGCATAGCCAGATGCTGGTTAGGGCTAGAAGCCCTGGAACTGTGGCGGAGAAACGCATCTTGAGGTGGATAGGCTGTGTCAACGGGGAATGGCTCGTGCTTATGTAGCCGGCCATGGACTGGAGGGAGGGGGTGGGTTGCACAGGAATGTCTCACGTGCAGTCGAGTCCATTCGCATCATTCCCTGGGGACTCGGAAAAGACCGTAGACCGTAGACCGTAGACCGTAGACCGTAGACCTCATTCAACCCTCTATATCACATCCCTCATGACGTCACTGGGTAGACAAGGAGCAACGATACAACCAGCCAAATGTAACCTAGGAAGGTAATTCCTGGACACAATCCGTTTCGGTCAAAACGAAAATGCACCGTGATATGGCCCGGAACATACTGCAGTGTCTAGTACTTGGGACCGTGAGGATCCGACCGAGCAACTGAGAGAGCTGATTATTTGCTCCTCTGGCGTTCATTTGATTAGGGCTATATCCTTTGCCTGTATTCTCATCCTGCAGTAATGCGGGGTCGGAAGTCCGCTGCAGACAGTACTCCGTAATACACCACTTAATGCCCACTCAGCCAATGGCCAAGGCATTGCGGTTGGCGCCGCCGTCTCGCTGGCGTGCTGAGCCCCATTGCGGGATTCTTATTCTTGTGCCCCCCGCTCAGTTCGTGTGAATGTATACCAACATCAACATCAACATCAACATCAACGACAAAATCGCGCGCAAAGTATTATGGACCCAGGCGCAATTATAGGCCTTGTGCAGATATGTTATGGGTAAAGTCAAGGACCGGCCCCCTCACACTGCCTCATCGCTGACTGGAGCAGAGTCGGCGTTACGCTCATCGACATATGTTCAACATGGAAGCACGCCGATAGCGAGGTCGACAAGCACGTAATCATCGTTGAGTCCTGCTGGGACCGCACAACACAAAGCGCCAAGTCGACTTCGTCGTGCGCATCACATCCATCATAAAGTAGACGACGAGCAATGCCGGGTGATGGACGAGCTCCTAAACCAGCTCCTGCTTAGTCTGTCGCTTGCTGTGAACGGTCTTGAATCGGTAGTTCGACGGACCTCTTCAGCGCGACCGGGTGTCTTTGGGCTCCGCTCTCGGGCTAAGAAGGCTGCTTGGGTGTGGAAGAAAGAGGCGCTGGATGGTGTTGTAGCTGAGCTTGAGGAGTGGCAGCGTCGTTTTGAACCGTCTTGGTTCTTGCTCATGAAGATTGCAAATCCAATCATTGATAGTAAGCCATTACTTGAATACCTAGAAGATAAGAGCCCAATGCCCAATGATATTTTCTTTTGCAGCAAGTGCACCTTTCCATGCTCGAATCCCCACTATCTGCATACTCTAGTTTCAAGCTAGAAACAACCACCAGCGCCACCTTCAGCGCCACCCGCATCGCTCCACACTTGTCTATACAACATGCAACACCAGAAGTCAATTTAAATACAAAAATTAGTTGTAATACCGTCTCACCAAGCCCAGGAGCACGAGCACGAGCACTTGTATATATATATATATATATATAAGCCGAGCTCTAGTGGAAATCCTGGGTATTGAAAGGAGTAAAGTCCTTCACAATATTGGTGTAAGTGCCCTTGAACGAAGAGTCATGAGAGACACCCCTAGACTTCTTGGACATTTTCTTGGAAGAAGAAGAAGAAGAAGAGCTATCAGTCATCGAGACAGTATCGGAGTTCTCCAAGTGACGATCACAAGTTCCGCCAGGCAGGATCTGGTCGCCGGCCTTGTCCTGTAGCAGCGTGTACTGGTTTTGGATGTTTTTGTAGTTGGGCTGCACGCCGGGGAAACCGCCTGGGTTTACCTTGTCGTAGACACCGACGACGGTGTTTTGGGCGACGTTCTGTTGTGGGGGACGGTAAGTAAGTCAATTGCATGTGGCATGTATAACGAATTATGACTTCTTGAGGGGGTCGGGCCTGGGGAATATTTTACCTCGACCTGGTTTGAGCGAGCATAGTTATCGGGGACGTGGGAATCCTCGTTGTAAGCGTCTAGCCATTCTTGCGATGCTGTTGTGTGTTTGGATTAAGATTAGCAGATGTCTTTTCGGGATGGAAGGAAAGGAGAGGAAAGGAAAGAAAAGAGCTCAGACATACAGGATAGAGAATCCGACCCATAAGCACCAAGGAGATCGAGACTGTGGGCTGTCTCGTGCAGGACAACATCAACGCTCTGGCTGGTTGTTCCGGACAAGGCAATGTTTCCGTTGGAGTTGAAGGCCCAGTTGTTACCTGGGATGGTCAGGATGTGTCGGACCTATTTTCCCCCTTCTTGTTAGCTTGTGTTTTGTTTAATTGGGGTGGTGGTGCATACCCAGCTGCGCATTCTGACGGGGAGTCGTCCGAAAGTATTAACAAGGTCTTCGAAATCGGTGTTCGATTCTTTATGGCGGCAGAAACTCCAGCCATCTTGGCACTGTTGAATGAGAATTGTTAGATTGGGATCTAAGCTGAGTATGAATGATGGGTGATGGATGATATGGGGGCACGTACGTCGTCGTAGAAGATATCCCACACCTCAAAGTCGGTGGGATTTAGATCCTGGCTCTCGGCGATACTCTTGCAGTCGGCAGGGATGAGGCCATCCTCCCATTTTCCCCAGTAGGGTCCGGAGTTCTGCGGCAGGTTGTTGATGTTGCCCTCCTCCAGGTAGTCCAAGTCGGGGGTCAGGGCTGGCTTGTCCAGGTCCTGTGCTGAAGAGACGGCCGCGAGGGCCGCGAGGATGAAGGCGGATTTGGTCATCATGGTGACAGTAGATGAATAGGAACTATTAACAGCTGAAGGGGTGATGGAAAATAAAATAAGGTCTTAGTGGTAGAGGTCTGGGTGTTTATATACTACCTAGGTAAGACAAGATCATCTACCCCTGCAGAAGAAAGATTTAACGCTCTCACCAGGTGTGACAATGTGTCACAATATCATGACCACTGTCAAAGCCTCATTAATTCTTCTCCATCCCGACCAAGTCAAACGGACCAATGCTGCTGCGCCCCGGGCCCCCAAATCTTGGCAGGAAGCTTTGTAACCGGACTAATTCCATTTAATTTCAGCCCTTAATGAAAGGTAACACAGATTTGTGCTCCATTGAGGTGTTGCACTGCTGATCTGTCCTTCAGGCACCGTCTGGGGTCGTGGCAGCTGAAACAGCGTGCAGGATTGCGGACTCCCGCACAGCCCTACTGCGGCCGCCACCCCGCTGCTTTCTAGCGAATCACGATGCAAGTGTGCGCCAGATGCTTCATGGAATCAATCCTGTCCGTGGAGTATATGGCCTGTTGCTGCCGGCATAGTCGGAACACGGCAACCGCTTCTATTATCATTCAGGGTTGCGAGGCTGAGTTGCTTCAAAGGTCAGGGACAATTTAACTAGAGGAGCGTCGGGATTTCCTGCCTTATCCTGTTATGTTGGTCAATACAAGCTATGTTTACAGTGACCAGGACAGTTGTTGATGACCCTCACAAGGAGTATTCTGGAGAAGGCCCGATAAGTGTGCTGGATCCTGGTGACAAGACTGTTCCCTATAAACCGCACCTTGCTTCTCGCGCAAGATTGTTGAGAATTATGGCCCCCAATTCGGTCCTTAGTGTGACTGGATGGCTGAGCTGCTCGGCCCTCTTTGAGATCCTCGCAAGCGAGTCCGTATTGATAATAATAGTCCACTACTCGTTCACCGAGTTTTGACGGATATGCAGCCAGAATCGATTATACCGTGCCAAAAATTTACGAAGACGACGCGACAGGGATCAGAACACCTTGGGTATTATCCCTGACATGCGTCCCTGAAATAACGATAACGCAGCAGCAAATCAGCTTTTCCCCCTGCAATTGCGACCAGGATAAACTATTCAAGACAAAACGCAAGACATGACACTGCGCATTTCGGTAAAGAATAGCCAGGCTGTGTTAGCATGGTGCTTCTACTACCCTACTACCCTACTACACTGTAACATGGCGTAGCTGCCGACGAGCCCAATGACCCTTGTATGAAACCGCTGCATCCTACGGCCAGTGCGGTCTGCAGACCGTCATCCTGCTGTTCGTTCGGGATTTGGTTGATTACTAGTAGGTGCCAGTCAGCCCCCCTGAGGCCTAAACCCTGCTTGCAATGGTAACGCTCCCATCATCCCATGAGCACTATTGGTAATAGCGCCAGCTAGGCGCAAGTAATGGACCTTATTTGGATTATCTTCCTTTCTCTTAATACCAGTACTTGCATGCTAGTATATTTTAGAAAAGGTGCCGTGAATCCATTACTTTCTCAAGAGGCTGCTGACCAGGTTTCTGATACCCGCAGCATGTGCAGCGATGTTCATAATGTTCCACTATTCGGCGGGAGATTACCTTCGGCGTTTACCTGATCTGTGCTGATTCCTTGTGCAGAATAATATAGTGGTTGAATCCCAACCGCAGAACGGTGACTTCTTAGTCATGGGAGCTTTGGAAGGAAGATTGAAGGGAAGCTAGGGCTAGCACGTCGTGAAAGACATCATGACCAAAGGAAGACTGCCTTGCCGTAATCAAGCACTAAAGGTAAGGTCTCATGCAGAAGAAAGATTCTCTGTCACGTCTAAGTCCAAGCCCTCAAAGGAATTGCGATGAATTACAGATTGCAAGACAAAGATATAGGGCTGAAGATCCGCAAGCACCCATAACTATAGCACCTGCGCCCATCCACCGAGTCTTCTGCAAGTTCACTCTTTGACCACCTTAAATCTCACCTCATGTGGTACTAGCTAAAAGCAACGGAGTAAAGAGTCCATACCAGTCGGAGTCGGAGTCCATCGGAGTCCATCGGAGTGCCCTCCACCAAGTACTTTTATAGCAATCAATTGCGCAACCACGGCTCAGCTTTCCTATATTTAAGGCCATTCCGTATGCTACATCCGTAGCTAATATCTTACACAGCAGAGTACCAACCACCTAGTAAACAGCCAAACCCCACAAGCACAAACCCTCCCACATCCACCTCCTCCAATCCTTCGTCCGGGCTGCCTCCCTAACCCCCCCGGGAAACACGCAAGCCGATGCAAAAGTCCTCACAACATACCCCACTCCCACAACAACATCATCATCATTATTATTCATATATATCACAGCAAAGGAGTCATCCGAACAGCCACATCAAACGCCGAAGTCCTAGCCACGGTCGACAAAGCTATGGGCCCGCGCACCTCCTCCATAATCGCAAAATCTAACTGTCAACATCGGCACGTATCACCCGGCGGGGTCAAAATCAACATGATTCCCGAACACTACGCATTCGAACTCGACATCCGTCTTCCAGTCGGACTAGACGCTGAGCAAGTCTTAGTTAGCTGTACTCAACTCAGTTGCCACCCAGTATCAGAATGCTAAAATTGAGTTGATAAAGCAAGATGCCGCCAGTAACCCTTCGAGCTTTTCGCGTATTGACTATCCTATTATCGAACATATCAAGAACAATGCGCGGGATGTGGGCGGGTCTTGCCCCTGTGATGATTCCGTCTATGGGGGGGCGACGGATTGTAAGCATTATCGCCCTGCGGGGATTTCCGGTGTATGTTTACGGGTGTAGTCCTCTTTTGAGTCTCTATATCAGTTATTCTGATTTGGTATGGAATGGTTAGCTGACATTGGTAACAGTGGCCTCGGTGAATGAATCTGCGTCGGTGGATGAGTTTATCCATGTTATGAAGGTTTATGCGCTTGCTACATGGGACTTTTTGATGGCGGAGAATGGCTAATTTCAGCTGTCTAGATCGGTAATAGGGTAAATGGCATTAACTTGACAAGGCCCAAATAGGTTCCATATCTAAGTAGGCAATTCGTATCCTAGAGAGCGAAAGATCAATACAACTCCCAACACTGCGCCCCCCCAGCAACCAACCGATTAAACAGCTGATTCCTCCCCCTCATATCCGTAAGATGAAAGCTCTGCCCGGGGTCCAACCCCTTCACAACAAGTCCCTCATTCGTCGCATCCTCACTCCCGGCGGCAAACTGCACAATCAACTTCCCCTTCCACCCCAACCCCTCCGTCTTCTGCATCTCCTTAATCTCAGCAACAGGGACCCGAAACCCTACCGCATCCGCCTTCTGACTATCAACCCGCAAATCATCCATATTGAGCTTTGTGGCCTGTTTCGACGTGAAATACAAGATCGGACTCCCCTCGGTAAACGAGTCAATAACTGCCGTCCCACGCTTCCGCTCGAATTTCGCTTCGAATGTAAACGGTCCGTTGCTGAGCGATGGCGGTGCAATCAGGCGGATGTTTCGCTCCAAGACTGCCGCTACGATGCCCTTGGCGTAGTGTTTTGACCCTGCGCCGCTGAGTGCCATGGCGCGGTTGAATGCGATGTGGCCTTTGATTGCGGTGGTGATTGCGCGGCGGGCGAATTTCAGGACCCGAAGCCATTTCTTGGGTTTTGCTTTTATTCTGGTGGAAAGGCGGTCGTCTGGGGATGTTGGGTCTCGGGTTTGGCTTTGGCTTTGGTTATCATCATCCTCTTGGTCGTCATCTTCTTCCCTTTGTGCGGCGTCAATTGCTTTGGTTTTTCTGCGGAAGAGCTGCCACTGTGATGGATGTTGATCCTTATAGAGGCCTGGTGGAGGCGGGACTGGTAATGGGGTGGAGTTGACTTCTCCAATGCGGAGGAGGGTTAGGGTTAGTTGGGCGTTTGTTGGGACGCCCTTTAGGAGTGTCCTGTATCCGTTAGTAAATGAAGGTCAGGAAATAATGAGGGTTAGGAAATATGGGGACAAACTTTTCAATGTCTAGATATTCCTTCTAGTTCGGGACTTTACGGTTCAGGAACTCTACACCACGGCTAAGCACTGGATCGCCGAAGAACGCAAGTCCAGTAGCGAGAGCGCCGGCCTTGACGATCGTGTGGCTTGATAGTAGGAAGAACAGCAGGCACACGGATGTCAGTATTATAGCGATGCGCAGACGGGGTGCGACCAGGCCGAATGGTGGTGCGGGAGCAAAGAGGCTATATCGCTGTTAGCTGTGCGCCGATCCAGGGTATATGGACCAGCATACTTGGAAACCCTTTCCGAGAGATCCGTTATATCGTTGAGAGCCCGCATCGTAACACTAATAGCCGGAGGGGTGGGGTTTGGCTTTCCGGTCTTCTCATCACTGTCATCAGCTGGGGTTGCAATATTCCTCGTCTCCGATGTCTCAGCTTGGATGGGCTCATTAGAACCTTCTACGATCGAGGTTGTCAGGCCGTTGACAAAGTTAGTTGCCTCGGCCTCGGCCTCTTCGCCTTCATGTACTTTCGCAGCCCCTTGCGTCGGCTTATCATCCTTGGTGGTACCAGCCGTCAGCGTCTCCTCGTTAGGCGGGAAGAGACGTGCCCGAATTGACGGGCAAAAGATCATAACCACAAGGACGCTGGTAAGTACTGGGATTAGACGATCGCATAGCCATGCTACGAGATAGACCTTCGTAGCGTTAGCCTTCCGATAAAAATACTCCGGGAAAGCGCTATCATACAGCACCAAAAGTGCCTGTGCGACGCGGGTCATCCCACGACCTCAGCCGGTTAACATGATCGAACAAAAGACCCAGCTTCACAATGACAGAGATGTAGAAGCGCTCGATTGTTTTCTGCAGCTTTGCCGGAGGGAATTGTTCCTCAGCCGCTCGACTCAGATCCAGCTGTTGGAGATGGGTGCGCGGGATGGCGTGAACATGGGAAACTTGCTGGTCACTTATCAGTACCATTCACGGCCAGTGGTGGGTTGGGGGGGGGGGGGGACAAACCTTGTCGAAGCGACGGATAAGCCTCCAGAGATCCTCGTTAGGTATTCCCTGGGCGATATCCTTTCCGTCGGCCATTCCATGTAATCTCTGGGCGGGCAGGAATGAGGTTGAAGTGTTGAGCCGGGGATGGAGGTCGGTCCCTTGCAAGTGGAGCGGGAGACTGGAGGGGGTGGCAACGGTCCCGTTGCGGTGGAGTTGGGGTGGGTAACGCTTTAAGCTTTAATGCTCCTCCACCAAGCGTAGCTATCCATTACTATTTGCGGTATCACCAGTGTATGACCATCTGTGATTCACTAGAACCTTCATCTTGGATGGTGATTGGAATGTTATGAAGTCAGCCAGCCGAAGAGGTGGACTGCTATTACAGTGAATCTATGTCTGGAGATTCCCCAATCCTTTCAGATTTGCCCCGTAAGCCATAGAATCACTTGTATTTAACTGAAACAGTACTCATTAATATAGGTGCTGAAAAATAGTGGCTGTCAAGTCTCAGATCATCAGCTGCTAATCTACGTACTGATAACGCCCTTGATCTTAGGGAGTGGACATCCATGACATGGCCTTAGTAGCACGGATTGTCGTATAGAACTATAGCAGCCTTAGTCTTTGTCAAATTCGGCTTCTAAAACACCAATTCCAATCCTGACTGAACAGCAGTTTGTTTGATCGTGACATTGATGAATGGTTGAAAAAGTGGAGATCAGCCAAGTAATGCAGAAATATATGATCCAGTCATATCTCACTAGTGACATCCTCCATATAAATCCATACTGATCACTTTTCACGGTCTTTTTTTATTTATTTATTTATTTATTTATTTTTTGTCCTCTGTCTTTCCCACCGATTGAATAATATATGCCCTATCACTTTATACAAAGAGTGCCCTTGACACTTAGGCCAGCAGTCTCGTCAAGACCATTCCTGCTGCGCCCCAAATTGTCCAACAGGATGTTTTCCGCCGTTCCTCAACAAGTGGCTGCAAGCACCCACCAACCCAATACCTCATATCGATCTCTAGCAGTACCTCCCAGTGAAGATGTCCCCGATATCCGCCAAAAGTACAGACCATTCATCCTCAGCGACACCACAACCGACGACTGGGTCAACAACTTAGACCTGACCACTGCAATGGACATGGCCGAACATAACCTGCGCGATACAAACGCGAGGCTGAAAGTTCTGATTCTCTACGGCAGTCTTCGGAGAAGGTCATATTCGCGACTCGTGGCATTAGAAGCATCCCGGATCCTTTTCCGTCTCGGCTGCGATGTGCGCGTCTTTAACCCTGACGGTCTCCCCGTGAAGAACGAGAGCGATACCGATCATCCTAAAGTCCAGGAACTTCGAGAGCTTAGTCTGTGGAGTGATGGGCATGTCTGGGTTTCGCCTGAACAACATGGCAATTTAGTGAGGGCCTGACCTCCAACCACCGTTCTAACAATACCACGCACTGCGAGTAGCAATCACTGACCGCAATGCTAGACCGCTGTATTCAAAAACCAGATCGACTGGATTCCATTAACCACCGGAAGTGTCCGTCCAACCCAGGGCCGAACGCTAGCCATCGCCCAGGTATGCGGTGGATCGCAGTCGTTCAACGCTGTCAACTCTCTGCGGATCCTGGGTCGGTGGATGCGCATGTTTACGATTCCGAATCAATCCTCAATTCCCAGGGCGTATACGCAATTTCCGGATGAAGGCCAACCGGGGGATCAGCGACTGATGCCTAGTGGGAATCGGGATCGTCTTGTGGATTGCATGGAGGAATTTGTCAAATATACGATTCTGATGAGGCCTCATATTGCTCTTTTTGGGGATCGGTTTAGTGAACGGGAGGAGAGGAGAGCGAAGGAGGCTAAGATTGCTGCGGCAGCTTGATGGAAGATATAGAACGGTGTAGAGAAGCAGAGATATATCTCAATGCTAATTGTTTAAAATTTGTGGAGTTGTGCGCGGCATACTGGATTGACACTGCATCTGCTTCAATATCCATTTTCCTTAATACAATATATATAGATTATACGGCTTACTAGAAAGCCATCAGGTGATTGGACGCGAACTGCTTTCTAGTGGCTGACAGCTGGCACCACAGCACAGCCCCTCTCCAAGTTCCTCTGACTCGTAACCAACCTCCAGACGCCAAAGCCTTGTTTCTGATCCAAGACGCCGTGTTCGAAAACAAGCACTGGTATCGAGGAAAACCCCTGCCTTTCTCTCCCGGAGGTGGCAGTCCAATCACTATCCTTGTGGACCATGGACCCTCTTAGCGCCATGAGCCTCGCCGGTAACGTGGTGCAGTTCTTAGAATTCGGGCTGAAAATCGTCTCCAAATCCCACGAACTCTACCAATCCGCAGAGGGCGCCGAGGTGCGGAACATCGAACTGGACGCCATCGCAAAGGACCTGGTAGCTCTAAATCAACGGGTCCGCAATCGCTCTCGAAAGGTCTGCGCATATGCAGTCTCCGAAGATGAAAAGTCCCTGGCGGCTCTAACAGAGCAGTGCAACAAAGTCGGCGACGAGCTAATCAGCGCGTTGCAGAAGGCGAGGGTCCGGGAAGCCCACAAACTGTGGAAAAGCGTCCGACAGGCGTTGAAGAGCGTCTTGGGCCGGGATAAGATCCAGGATCTCTACGACCGACTCAAGCAATACCGCGAGCAGATCGTGGTTGTTTTGCTGGTCATTAACAATGCCAAGCAGACTGCCACCGACGAAAAAGTGCAGGACATTAGGCTAAGCGTGGTCGACTCTGAAAGGAAGATTCTAGATGAGACTCGCCAGGCGCGCTTCCAAATTCTAGATGCCATTCGTCGCTCGCATTACAACCCGGCTAAGCCAGAAGACGTGGCTACGGTATCTGGACTGCTGTCGGACGTGACCTCGCGGGTGTCGGATACGAAACAGAGGGAGTATATCCTTGATAGCCTCTACTATCCTCGAATGCAGGATCGTCGCGAGTGGATTTCGTCGGCGCATAGAAAAACCTTCAACTGGGCATTAGAAGACCAGCAGGACAGCCTTACCCGCTGGGACGACCTGAAGGGATGGCTGCGGACAGGAGATGGGATATATTGGTTAAGCGGCAAGGCAGGCTCAGGAAAATCCACTCTCATGAAATATATTGATCAAGATACGCGCACAACGACGTTCCTGGAGGAATGGGCGTCCCCCATGGACCTGGTCGTTGCAAGCTTTTATTTCTGGAACCCCGGCACCACAATGCAAAAATCCCAACTGGGTTTGCTGCAGAGTCTGCTGCACGAAATCTTTTTGCGAAGGCCGAGCCTGATCCCGAAGGTTGTCCCTTCCTCCTGGCAGTCATTTTCTGTACGTGGGAAGCCGTCTTATTCATGGACAACATCGGCGCTATGCAATGCATTTCAGCTCCTGGCGAAGGCTGAATTCAACACCAAGTTCTGCTTCTTCATTGACGGCCTTGACGAGTTTGATGGTGATCATCAGGTTCTAATTGACATGCTTTGCAGCATTACCAAGAACTCCAACATCAAGATTCTCACCACCAGTCGTCCGTGGCTGGTCTTCCAAGACGCCTTCCAGAACTCTCCAAAATTTGCGTTGCAGGATTTAACACGGGGCGATATCGAAATCTTTGCGCATGACTCTCTTTATAATCACGCGAGATTCTCCCGGTTGCTATCCTTGGAACCGGAACGGGCCCCTCAGCTTGTTCGCGACATAGTTGACAAGGCTTCCGGTGTGTTTCTCTGGGTCTATCTCGTGGTCAAGTCTCTCCTGGAGGGACTGACCAATGCAGACCGCATGGTGGATCTCCAACGAAGATTAGAAGAGCTTCCAGCAGATCTTGAGCAATACTTTCTTCATATCCTGACGAGCTTAAATTCATTCTATCTCCAGCAGGCTTCGCAGCTGTTCAGACTGGCGCTCGAGGCTCCCAATCCGTTAGCAGTCCTAACCTTCTCCTATCTCGACGAAGATGATCCCAATTTTGCACTGAAACGTGCGATCAAGCCAATATCAGAAGAGGAAGAAGTCATACGATGCGAAGAAATCGAAAGACGGCTAAATAGCAGATGCAAAGGCCTATTAGAGTCTCGTCGACGACAAACTTGTGACGAATACTCAGACACAGAAGGCGTGGTGGCTGGAAAAGTTTCATACGAAATCGACTTTCTGCATCGAACCGTGCGTGACTTCCTCGGGACTCCAACGGTCCAAGTGCAGCTTGTTGCACCAGATACCGCTGACTTCAACGCCAATATGACACTGGCGAGGGCTTACGTGGCCCAGATAAAGGGGTTGCGTTGTGCTTCCCATTCCGAGTCTAACTACCAAGTTCTGTGGAATTTGGTCTTCAGTATGCTGTATCACATTGGTCGCGTCGGAGCAAATATCCCCCCACAGGCCCAGGTCGACCTTCTCGAAGAAATGGACCGAGCGGCAGCGGCATTCAGAGATATTGCTATTGTGAAAAGACGCTGCCCAACTGGGGCACATTGGGTGAATACAGGCTACCGATTCGGATTTGAACCAGCCTGGAACAACGATTTCTTGACCTTGTGCATCCAATATAATATAATGCCATATGTCGCACAGAAGTTACACCCAGGACTGGCGCTCCACCGCTCTGGCAGGCCGCTACTAGCATTCGCCATGATGGAACCCCGCGCTGTTCTTAGACACTCTGGGTACAGCGTTGATCCTCTAGCAGAAGTCAGATACAGCGCACCGAGAGTTACCGTAGTCCAATTTCTCCTCGAAAGAGGAGCATGCCCGAACGACTTAGATGATGGGCAAACAATCTGGATTCACACCCTTACCTCCATGTATAAGCTAGCAGCCAGGTCCGGTGCGGGCTTCTCCAAGCAAGCCAAAGATTGGTTCGAGGTTGCGAAATTAATGCTCTTGCACGGCGCGGATTCTTGGGCCATCTGCAATATCTCTATCGAGTCGAGAAAGTTGGAAGAGAGGATGAAACTTCAGGAACACTCTATCACCTTGCCTAATGGATTTTATGCGGCAATCCATATCATTAATATCGTTTTTGGCGGAGATCCCGCCTTCGATGTGACCGAGCTCGAGGATCTCTTGGATCAGCATGGTCATCTAGATAGCCACAGTGTTAGCAACTCCTATCTCCAAGTGCCGAAACAGGAGCAAGGTAGCGACGTAGTACGTTCGCGCTCTTCTGCTTCTTCTGCATCAAGAGTCGGGGAGCAGTCAACACAGCAAAACGGGACCGCCTCCTCCAATTATTCTACTACAAAATTCTCATCACAGGGTCTCACGCCTCTCGGCGAGGTATCCGCTGGCGAACAGTCCACCAGGACTTCAGCCACACAGGAACAGCCCTCTCCTCCATTAAGGGAGAAGAAACACGTCCGTATAACAAGCTGGTTCAAGAAAAGGAAAATAACAGACAAGGTCTCCCCTATCTTTTCTTCTTCTGGGATCAGTCCTCGAAGCAAAACTGGAGCTGGATATGGTTAAACTCCTTATAAGAGCCCCAGAGCTATAAATGAAATATTTATGAGAAGAATTGGTAGCACCATAATATTCGTTTATATAAAGTTAAAATCATCACACCATAATACCTGGGCAGATTCCTTCCAGTCCAGATATTCAGTCCCCTCCCATTCATAAATAAAACCTAGGTGGCTAAGTAGTTAATATATTATAATAAGAAACAATAATAGCCCTAATTATAAAACCCTAGCCTATTACCATCTTTAATACAATAGTACCAGGATATTTGCGCTGTCATACTCACTCCCGGCGCCCGCGGACTCCGACTGCACCCAAATGAACAGCCAAACAACAACCCTCGGAGGAATAAGATGGCTTTTCAATTGCTATTAGTGAGAGATCATTACAAATTCATCCGCTCGCTGATTATCAATCGGACGGATCAGAGTTCCATGAAATTTGCCGACAGAGGCAGTATAAAGATGTTCAGACAAGCCAGTCCATCCATCAATCCCCCTCAATCAGTCAATCAACCAACCTCATCATCACAACCGAAGTGAAAACCACCAGAACAACAACATAGGAAAAAAAATAAAAAAATGAGCAGCATTGCCATCGCCGGATCCGGCGACGTAACCCGCTATCTCGTCGAGGAGCTCCGCCTCGCCAACCTCCCCGTCGTGATCCTAGCCCGCAGCGAAAAAAAGCCCCAATTCAACCTCCCCGGCGTCACCCAGCAGGTCGTCGACTACAACTCCGTTTCCTCGCTGGTGTCAGCGCTCAACGAAAACAACGCCGTGGCTCTTATATCCACAATCCTCACCTACGACACCGACTCCTTCATCACCGTGCACGAGAACCTCGTCAAAGCCGCCCAGGAAAGCAAGCAATGCAAGAGGTTCATCCCCTCGGAATACGGAGTCAACATTGAAGAATACCCCGACCAGCCGGCCTTCTACTACGACACCCGCGAGCCAATCCGCCGGCTACTACGGGGCCAGTCGGACCTTGAGTGGACGTTGGTCTCTTGCGGCTGGTTGGCTGACTACATCATCCCCCTTCGGAACCGGTACATGAAGGACATTGGCGATGCATTCTCCATCAATCTTGCAGATGCGAGAATGGTGATTCCCGGAACGGGAAACGAGCCTGTTGATTTCGTCGCGGCGAGGGATCTCACTAAGGCGCTGGTTGCACTTGTGCAGGCCCCGAGGGGATCATGGGAGGAGTATATCTATCTCTCTGGGGAACAGACGAGCTTCAACAAGCTAGGCGAGCAGGTGAAGAAGAAGTATCCGGAGTTGAAGTTTGAGGTTCAGCGTTTATCGTTGAGACAGTTGGTGTATGCGGTGCGTGATGCTAAGGATGACTATGAGAGGATCGATGCCGAGTACAAGATTGGTACTGTGAGTGGCTCGGGGCATTTTGATCCGGCGAAGGTGCAGAGGCATCGAGAGAAGTATTTTGGTGGGATCCGATTCCGGACTTTGAAGGAGATTTTGGATGGCCCTGAGCGGGATTCTAATGTGATTGTTTAGCTGAGTCTGTAAGTATGTAGTGCAGATGACAGCTGTCACAGGCTTCAAACAGAGTATTTTGAGAGAAATTCATTAGCTGGACCTAGAAAATCTACAAAAGTACTGCGTATTTCACTGGGTGCAGTAGTTTAAGCCCATCCTCGGAAAAGAGAAGTGATCATAGATCCCATTAAGGCTTCCTCCTCGACCATCCATTATTGGGTTATAGCATTTAGGATATCTTATTTGCCTGGCCTGCACAATGCACACAAATCTCATATGCTAAAGACGTGTCAAAGCCACTTCCAAGGTTTCCGTGCGCCCAAGCCAGAACGAGCCCTAAGTCTCCAACCAGGAAAGACTAGTAGCGTCCGTTTAAAAAGATTACCAAGAGATATTAATTCCTCGATGTTGCGAATAATTAATCATTCAATACATGCTCATTCAAGACCCTCCTAGTGAACCTCCATACCGCCCCCGAGTCAGGAGCGTGCCATGCAGCCCAGGTATAATAAGTATTTCGATCTCCCTGCAAGGAGTACAAACCACGATAGAACATATTGGCAATTTCCTCGCAGACTGCTGTTGTTAGTTCAGGTAGTAAGTCGGCTAACAGTGTAGTAATACCGTCCAAAAGACTGCCGCGAGCACCCCTCCTTCCTGCCTGATCTAGATGTTACTACTCTGACAGGGCGAGCCGGCCCCGATTAGTGACCGAGACTTGAAGAGTTGAAAGCGGAATCCGCGCGCTGTCTCGGCTTTTATGGTCGACACGAACGCAACGTCGGCCACATTTAGTCCTACTAGGGTGTGCCGGTAACTCCAGTGGAGGTTGTGGTTGCTTTCACTGCAGCGCCATCGGCTTCATAAAGCCGATCCTCTGATTCCTGCTTCATGAGTCAGCTCAGCAGGGGGAGGAAATGGAAATCCAGCAGCGGAAGCCTGTTGCTGGCGACGCCCCTTACTAACTACGGAATATCCCTTATTACATAGGTACCGAAAATGTGGTATCCGTTAATGGAAATTAACAGAAACACTGGAGTATTTTAAATATGAGCTACAGAGGACACGAAAAGAGGCAAAACAGACCAATACTAGTTAGGTAGTCCTAACCTCTAACATCGGTTAGACCCCCCCTCACACTCAAGAACAACATGCAGGATCTGCCCAAGCAAAGTAAGAAGCTGCTGCACAACTCCCGTATCCTGTCGAGGAACCAGAACCGGATGTTCTCTACCCATAATCATCTTCTTGGGATTTGAAAGACTGGGTAAAGACACGGCGCCACCGGTTCTTTCAAGAAGAGCACCGATGATAAGACAAATAATGGTGTTGTCAGTACCATCGTCATCGCCGTCGGCGAGGAGATTGTTCTGGTTGTTTGTGCTGTCTTCTTCAGTGTTCTCGTTGTTTTCGTTTTCGGGCATGGGTATCCAGATTGGCATTGACATGGACATGTCCATGTTATTAGCCGTTTCCGTAACGCAGTCATTGTGGTGCACGATATTAATGAGAACTTTGTACGCATGGGCAAATGACTCAACGGCGTATACTTTGTCAGACGGGACGGCGGCTGGAAAGGAGTAGTGGATTAAGTCATCGAGCATGGTGTTGAGGGATGCTAGCTCCGAGCAGGTGAGATTTTGGGGTGCGGTTGGTGCCATTGACATCATGGCAGAGGAAAGGGGAAAGAGGAGGAGGAGGGGCCATGGGAGGAGGATGAGATAATACATTTTGGTTGCTGGGTGTGTTTTGTTGAGTTGGTTTGTTTGCCTGGCCTATGGATAAGATGTGAACAAAACTTTATGCCTATAACCGGGCATTTATAGGTAGAAAATGAGCAAGCTGTGCGGTATCCCGCACCCTTTACCCCATATATATGTATGTACGGTAATCACATGCTACTTCGGAGTATTTTAGAAGTCTGCTATTGCTCTCTTTACAACAAACTGGGCTACTCCATGATCTATGACTAGCCGGCGTGATAACAACGGAAGCTTGCAGATCCGGGGTGATAAAAAGTAGCAAATATTCTCCCACTCATGTGAATACAGTCGAGTTTGGTAAATTGGCACATTCGCAGTATCGTATATACGTACATAGCAGTTTAAATTATATTCCTGTACCCATTGCCCCTGAATCGGGCCTGATCTACATACTGAATGGAATACGCAAAGCCTGTGATTTAGAAAGCCGAAGAATAACCCTACTCGAAATCTACCGCTGACCAGGCTACCTCGAAGTAGGGTATTCCCCTTTCAAGAAGCAGGAGGCATTTGTATACAACCCTAAAATACTGCGGTACAATTTAATAACCAATTAAATGACAAAAGTACCTTTGGTAGTTAGGTAATTTATTTCAACCCCCAGTCCGGATCTTTACCAGGGAATCTCTGTCCCATCAATAATATTCAAGAACTTCCCGGAGGTGCCGTCGCGCGTGGAGCCATCAATCTATTACCCCAGTTAGACTTAATATGACCATGGCAGAAAGTAATGGATCAATCACTAACCGTCGCAAGAATCTTGGTAACTGCCTCCTCGATTGTATTCGGCGCTTCCTCCAGACCGATCATCTGTGCGCCCTTATTTCCCATGTCGGTTTGGACCAGGCTATATTATCTTTTGTTAGCCATTCACCAATTTAATTCAAGCGCCTAATAAACCAGAAATAGAACCAAAATAACGAAAGAGAAAATAAAGAAAGAGATAATGTCCTTACCCAGGGTGAATAGAAAAAGCCACCAACCACTTCTCAGACGCATGCACCGCCCTATACAACAAATCAGTCTACTACAATCTTTCCCTTTCCCAGCGTAGCAAGGAAAGCCTGCAAGCAAGCAAAATCGTATGAAGGAAAGGGATAAACATACGCCGTAAACCAATTAATCGCTACCTTGCTCAGCGAATAAGGCGTCACAAACGCCGTCCCATACTCCTCAACTTTACCTACGGACGCCACCGCCGAGCTCATAGACACCCACTTCGGCTTCCCAGGGGAGCTCTCGAGGAGATCCCTGGTCGCCTGGAACAGACGGATAGTACCTAGGGCGTTCACGTCGAAGATCCTCGTGATGTCCTCGATGGACGCAGTGGCGGGGGACCCAGCAGGGGTGGCGACCCCGGAGTTGGGGATGACGAGGTCGATATGGGTAATCCCGGCGGATTTAATGGTTGATATGAGATTGGTGTAGTCTTCTGCCTTGGTGCTTTCGAGTTGGACTAGGAGGAGGCGGGAGCCTGGGGCTGTCGGGTGGGAGTGTAGAGATTCTAGGGTTGGCGAGGATGTGTCGCGGACTGTGCCAATGACGGTCTGGTTGGGCCGGGAGAGGTAGGCCTGGGCGAGGGCTTTTCCGATTCCTGTGGTGTTGTTAATATGGTGGATGATTAGTGAGGTGGGTGGGGGGGTTGGTACCTCGGGCGACGCCGGTGATGAGGACGATTGTTGAGTCGGACATGGTGGTAATTTTTATGGTATGAAAGCTGAGTGCTGAATGATTCTCTTCTAACTTTGGATTCGAGATGGGCTTATATAGGTCTTCTGAGGCGACCGAGTTGCGACATAGTTTGTCATATCTCGGAGGAAGATGTGGATTAGGGCTTAGTTATGCTGCGGAGCTCCGCCGTGATTCCGCCGAGTCTCTTCATCCGACCGATGACTCAGCACAGACCTCGGCGGAACAACAACTGTCAACTGTTCCCTCACTCTCAATTTCCGCCGAACTCAACCCAACCATGGCCCGTGGCCCCGGATCGGAGCCCGCAAGAAAGCGACGGAAGATCCGCAAAGGAACGACAAGCTGCTGGGAATGTAAACGAAGAAAGGTGCGATGCAGTCTCGTGGACAGCCCGCCAGCAGCTGTTTGCACCGCCTGCCAGCGCCGAGGCAAGAAATGTGTGACCCAGGACGTTCCGGACGAGAGTGGCGAAGGGGAGCGTGCGAATATAATATACAGCAATGGAGAATCTCATCAGCGTTCCACTGTGCCCAGCACTCCCACTGTGGCAGGTTCACCCCCGCCCGGGCATCGAGATCCTCACGCAACCATATCCCAGGAGTTGTACGATAGCTTACCATCCCGCAAGGAGATCGGTATTCTATGCAAGGTGGAGGGTAATGTGCCGATGTCGTTCCATACGTTCATAACGAACCCTTATCCAGATATAGAGAAAGATGGGTTAGATCAAACCAGCACGCTGCTGGACATACCGACTCCCGAATCTCATCCAGTATTGTTGGCCAGGTATATATTCCGAATTACGATGGTGCTACAATCTCTGGATTTCAAGACATCAGGAAGGCAGCTAGCCGCATTATCAGAGGCGCCGCAGCTGATGACGAAGCGGTTGGCGGAAACAGCCATCCGCCTAGTCACTCGTCACGACGAGCTGCTCCGTACGGCGGAGGGCCTGCAGTGCGTGATGATGGAGGGAAGCTACCAGGCAAATCGTGGAAACTTCTGTGCTGCCTGGGTTGCCTTTCGGAAGTCCATGACTCTGGCGCAGGTGATGGGAATACACCGTCCCGGGCGTAGTTCACTGCGATTTCTTGACCCTCGTCAGAAGGTTGACCCCTCCTTTCTATGGTACCGCACTGTGTACACCGATCGGTTTATGTGTCTTATGATGGGTCTGCCGCAGGGCTCAATGGATCGCAGCATGGCCACAGAAGGATCCCTCGCCGTTGATACACCACTAGGCCGGCTGGAACGGCTCCACTGTGTTATTGCTTCTCGTATTCTAGAGCGCAACGACGCAGACCCGGCATCGTACCCAATAGACTCGATTCGCGATATCGATTGCGAGCTACAAAATGCAGCAGAAATGATGCCCACTGGTTGGTGGGTGGTACCCGATTTGGCAGGCCATCCAGGCGCAGACAATAACCAGGAACACCCCACCGTCGACTGGAACATGCTGCGCCTTGTGACCCAGCTATATCATTACGGCCTCATAAACCAGCTCCATATTCCCTTCATGCTGCGATTCACCAATGTCAATGCCGAACAGTTGCACAATTACTCACAGACAGCTTGTCTGAATGCGTCCCGTGAGATCCTCTCGCGGTATATCGCCCTCCGGAGTTCCAACCGAGTAGCCTACTGCTGCCGCGTGCTCGATTTCTTTACTCTATCCTCCGCCTTTCTACTACTAGTATCACATCTACGCCAACACGCGCGCACCCCAGGCGAGTTGAACTTCATAGCCCACCAACGCCAGGGCGACCGGGCTATGGTCCGACAAGCCGTGGATAACCTGCAAAAGGTAGCGTGGGTAAGCCAAGACCGCATAATAGCCAACTCAGCAGACCTGCTCAGCCGCCTACTTAACATCGAGGACGAGGCAGCCAAGGGGCGCATGTACAGCACGCACAGCATAGGTTCCCCCGACGAGGTCGCGCAAGAGACAGACCAGGGCCCGCCGCCAAGCGCGAAAGGAATCCGCTTCTGCATTCCCTATTTTGGATTTGTCCGGATTGTGCCGGACGGTGCCATCTCGAAGGAAATTCCGGGGGAGACAGCACCTACGCGTTATCCGTCTGGTGCTGGAACAACCAGTCCCCTGCGTACGCCTGAGTCAGGTGAAATCACGACAGGGACAGACATGGCCCAGTTTCTCCCAGAATCGCATGGAAGTCAACCCGCACGAGTGGATACAGTGTCTGCGTCTGATAATGCACCCGAGCTATCAGCATATTCACACCAGCCTTGGTACTCCTATGATGGGTTAGCTCCCGCAGCAGATGAATGGACACTACAGGGCTTGGATATGACCTTTTTCGATAGCTTGATCCAAGCTCCAGCGGCTCCAGCGGGGCTTTAATACATCACTCTCCATTACTCTTGAAGGCCACCACGGCCCTTCATCTTTCACTGCCGAAAAGTGACCTGGTCCTGACTTCGACGGCAAGAGACGGTCAGTTTGGAGTGACGAGGCTACACAACACTTTGATCTTTTCTGGCGTCACCGTCTGGAAAGATAGGCAATATTGCTAGGTGGACGTTCTACGCAATCCGCGTCATATCATGTCACTTCGTTTCTTCTTATGGAATAGACGCCAACAGCGTAGCGAAACGAGAGGCACTTTAGGAATGCATCTATTTAATAGACTTGAATATTAGGCTGCAGACAATCTTTCCAGAGCTTCTCGGCCGTTTTCATCCAAGTTAGGGAAGCTTCTCAAATGGCGCAAATCCATCCAGAAATTCTTTGCATCGTCATGTCCATCGCCATGTGCATTCAACCGCTCTTGTAGCAGCCGTTTCCATTCAGCATCTTCCTCAGTCCAGCCCCAAGATGCCGAGACATATTCATACCATATAGGGTAATAGGCGGCAAATTCCCAATCAAGTATTCCAACCAAGGCTCCATCTTTAACCATAATGTTACCCGGATTCAAGTCAGAATGGGTAAGAACATAGGGTTCACACTGCGGTAGACGTTTCTTCAGATTCTCCAAGACTGTCTTCGGCAGGTTATGGAGGGTAAGACTCATAGCGTCCCATAGTTCAACGTCAGAGCGAAATGGTCCATGTGGTTCGTAGTCGAAGAAAAGTAACCCTAGGTAACAAGGACTTTGATCAATACATTGTATAGATGCTGATGTGAGGGATTGTAGCTGCTTGCGGACTTCCACAACTTGGTCTGCGATAGCTGATTTCTGGGCCTCTGTTAATGAGGGGGCCAGGCCTGTTCGAGTGTTTGTCCTTGTAGCCGTTGTTGAAGTACAAAGTATCGCCCGTTGTTGTCAACCCAGTCACACATGATCCTTGGAACTGGAATACTAGGGTAGTTTGCCAAATGTTTCAGAGTGATTACTTCTGTTTTGGGACCTTCGTCAGGGCCCTCTTTCATAATCACATCGGACCCAATAGACCACACGCCTCGTTTGCTTGCACCGTAAAAGAGTTTGACATGGCTTGCATAAGAACATTGGGCTTGTTGGTCCAGTGTCCAACCACAAGCGATGCAGGCCTGAGACCATTCGGCCATGTTGGAGAACGGAGAAGTGGTGTTGATGAATTGCTGACAGGGATGGTGTTTATTGGGATTTATAATGAAGGCCTGTGATATACTCACCGTGTCAGAGGTACAGCCAGGCTGCCAGGCTGGCGGCTATGACGTCAATGCGGTGGGTCATGTGATCCGCAGCCATCTACCTCGTGCGAGAGAGTTTTCGCGAGCATCCACAGTCTCAATTACTTAGTTCGCAAACAGATTCACTGTCCAATCGCTTATCACAATCCTTTATGGTCTTGTCTGGCCACCTATTCCTATTATCCTTTCTACGGTACTCGAGTTTCCTATTGTTAGGTACGTGCCGGGTTATCCCGTAGCTGCTGCGCAACACTGGATCACATGTTTATCAAGGAGTACTACGGTTACTTTCAGCAGGCCAGTTACTTCTGAGTTGGAGGGTTATTGGATGAGAGTTGTAAAATCCAATGCAAGCCGACTTCCTGTAGCCTGTGAGTTCTCCGTGAGGCTGGATGCTTGCGTAACTTGTATTAGTTTTGGCGCCGAAATTAATTCAGCCTACACTTGTACAAATATAGTCTAGCCCTCAGAGAGGAAGATCGCTCCTCCAACAATGTAGATAAGGTAGCTCAAGGTTTAACTTCAAGGCAGACTAGGATCTGCGTGGGGCGAAGTTGGGAAGTGGTGTACTTCAGATGAGCCTCTAGGTCCCTCCTGACAGCCGGGCTCTCCTCTGGGCTTGGCGCTGATTCTTGTCCTTTAATTGACTGGTATGTGGAAACGCGTTTGGACCCGCTTTACAGGGGTATACAGTAAGTAGTTCCTTCAAGTCGAACCAGGGCCTGGGCTGTCCAAAGCGGGATTGAAAGAAAGAGTCCTGCGTTGCCTGGTAGAGTATCTCCTCTGCCTCGTGGTTACTTTTGCTGTCCCTATAGTGCCAGTCGATACTCTTTCTAGAATATGTAATATATGATAGGGCGGGGGACTGTAGAGAATAGCCTGCACAAGGGACAGAGTACGGACGTATGCTCATGGCTGGAATATCATATCTCCACACAGTATCACGCATCGTTCTGGCCTATTTTAAATGTCACATAGAGCTCCTTACATGCCAGTCCACCATAGGAGGTAACAAATCATATACGGCGTCCTTCTCATTATGTGTTGGTCGCAGGCCCTGTCAGGGCCAATTACCGGCTGAAAACCGAACCTCATGACTACGCGGATAGAAAGACAGTGGCAAAGGGAGCTGCCTATCTTTACTTTCATTGAGATGCCACTCTCTGAAACCTTCAATATGGCCACTACACCTTAGATATTTATTACATTGCAAGAGACGTTTCTCTGGCGAGGTATGATACGGGGCAGGGTTTTATGGATCACAAGTCGATAACTTAATTAGTGGCTATGATTAAGGCATTCCCCAATCTGTAGACAATCGTAGCTGGTCCTGCTTCAAGACCGTTCGTATCCGCTGAAGGTCACCCATTTGCTAGGAGGTGAAAAACCTCGTCAACTCGCTTTTGTTCAAAGTCTTTCAGATAGGTACGGTGATGCGCTAACTTTTAGAAAGTATGATGATATGTCTGTTTTGTGTTAGTAAGAGACACGAGAACGATGTTAAAGAGGTATATACATAGATTGACTTGGATGCCCTTGGAATTCGATGAAACTAATCGGAAGCACTTGGGCATACATGGTCCCAGCTCCAGCCACACGGAAACGCATGGAATCTTGGTATTGGACAGGCTACCTCCTAAAGCCATGTGATGATTTGAGTTGTTAAGCAGGCCAATTGTGGCTCAAGCTAACGAAACGGTGTTGGGTAAGGCTGATTTATTTCCCTTGGACTCGGAACAACCATTGGCCCAAAGCTCTCTGCGAGCTTGCCGCCCTGCATCTCGTGGTGCTTACAGACATGCGAAGAGGAACATCAATATTTAGGACATCAGATACACGGGGTCATGATAATTTCACACCTACAAATAGACCATGGTGAAGTATTTTGGTCCGTTGAGTAGATGGGCTAAAATAGTCATCCGGGCCACATACAGAAAACCAAATATCCATCATGCAGTTTTATAAGTACAAAAAGAGTCGATTAGAGCACGGAGTAGGGCGTTGCTCTTAGACAAGCGGGCAACGTTGGATTCAGAATATTCTACTTTCCTCTACATGATACTGTCGTCCGAACAAAGAGAATGAAACTGGAGTGAGAGATTTAGATAATCCTGGCGTAAGTTGGATTCAACTGGATTCAACTGGAATAATCTGTAACTCGGTTTTCTATCAGACCTGTATCTCGTCGAATAACGAAAGGATGATATGATCAGGCGGAGAAACAGACAACAAGGCTGAAAGCCCAACATCTAACAACGCAGTCACCTGGACATGGCACAACAAGGCAGTCATCGTGAACATAGCACGTCGAAACAGTTATTGTGAAAACGGCGCGGCAAGGCCGTCACCGAGGTCATCTAGGCAGAATACCAACATTGATATCAGTCCAGTTATTGGATGGTGCGATATCAACATTGTAAAGACTGTCAACCCTACCTGACGCACTCAGAAATGCACCGCCCCCCTTGACTCATGTGAGACTCTGCGAGATGAATATATAAAGGCGTCCTGGTCTCGATACCAACTTGAGAATCATCACTCTGTTCTTTGCCTATCGCTCTACTCACTCTACTTCCATCAACTGTCTTCTTGCCACTGGCTCTACGCGTTAACATTTATTACTCTTCGATCAAGAACAACTTGCCGTCCGAATATCACCATGCCTTGCAGATGCGAACGTCGTATTGCCCCCAAAGTTTATCAAAACTGCACTGCTAGCCCAAAGCATGAACAAGTGCAATATACCTTGGCCTACTGCGACCAGCCCGGCGGCAGGAACTGCACGGGATACAAGGACGTGTACCTTGGAAAATCGGTCGTCCGAACTCCAGGTCATATATGCCCAAAGTGCTAGAGAGTGGCTGATAGGTACGTATGTTCCAACGGATCAAAATTCGGAGTACTTGAATGACTGACATTCTTAAGTGACAGGAAGGCCATAACCGGACGCAATCATGCCCACGAACGGTGAAGGTTTTTTGAGATAGTCTTGTGGCGGATGGTGTGGGAAGCAGATACTGGGAATGGATGGTTGGTTGTTGAGGTAAATTGTTTTTCGGAGGATTTAGCAAGATTAGTGCCGCAATATACTGAGTATGATATATGAACCGAATTTGTAGCTCGTACCCTGACCCATTACCATCGGTGAATTCAGTCGTGTAGCTATCCCGGTGCCGAACAAATTTAGGCCCTCGTAAAGCTCCATGACGCGGAGTTTGCTTTTGGTTCTCTCCTTGCTAGCCCGATGATGTGCCTTCGAAGTGCTTCTTAAGATGGTACAAACTCACCTAAAAAGGAAATTCAATTTAAGTTCTTGTACGGAGTACCTAGTACCAGCACATCCTAATATCTGTGATCTAACTATGCAAGTACTTCATAAGCAAAGCGTGGTGAAGTCGAAGCTATTAGCACCATTTTAAATGCAGCCAGAAGCCCATATCAAGTAGAATATTCAAGGATTGTCTGATATATCAGACATCAAATACAGCGGCTGATTAAAGTGCGTTGATTCCTCTGCTTGCTGTGTTCCCAATATGTTAAACAAGTAGTAAATCTGGGGATGACCTGGCACCAGAGGCCATAATGCCAAGATGGGCTAATACTATTCAGTGTTAGGGCAAGGTCAGTGCTTACTGTTTATTATCAGGGACAGGGTCCGGTTTCTTTCTTTCCACTTTTCACTCACAATTCTCCGTAATCCATCAGATTCCAACACTCATGCTACCTTTTCATCACCACAAATATTGAATCATAAAAATACGTTACCTGTATTACATCTTTCTTCTCCTCGTTGACTGACCATGTCGGAGTGGGACGATGTAAACATCGACGAAGTGATTGTATACAACCGATACTTCCCCCCAGGAGTAAAGGACGTCCTCGCGCCTGGAGGCAGTGCCTGGATTGGAGAAGTCGATGAGTCGACAGTCCTGAAGTACCCTCTGGCCCCTGGTGGAGATATGAGTCGGCTTGAAATCGAGAGAAAGCTGCTTGAAATCGTCGGGCCCCATGAACGCATCATAAAACTGAAGGGTTTCTCAGCTGACGGGATCTACCTCGAGCGAGCTGTAAACGGAACCCTGGCTGAATATCTCCTCGAATCCGACTACCCCCCGCCTTCGATCCAGCAACGGGTGGCCTGGTGTCGAGAGGCCACGGAGGCAGTTGCATGGGTTCATTCTAGAGGTGTTATCCACTGCGATATCCAGCCTACAAATCTTCTTCTTGACGAGGGGTTCCATATCAAGCTGGCGGACTTCCAGGGGAAACAATTAGCGGAAGATGGAACAGTCCTGCTTGATGGCGGAAGCGGAGAGCCCCCCAGGTTCAATTGCCCTCGAGCAGATCCATTTGACGCGGATGTCAAAACAGATCTCTTTGCGCTGGGGTGTAATATCTACCTCATCATGATGGGTTACCCCGTCTTTCCTGACATTATTGATGGAAAAATTGGGTGGTCTGAGAGGGTCGAAGAGAGGTTTGCAAAGCAGCAGTTCCCACAAGATTCGCATGCATGCAGTGCCATCACTTCAAAGTGCTGGCTGAAGGAATACGAATCCGCAGATGAAATGCTTCATGATATAGAGGTCGTTGAGAAGGGTCTCAAAACTGATGAAGTTGACCAACTTGATGGAAGGGACAACCATTGATTGATGCCTAGCGTTTTAATCAGATCTCTATTGGTAGAGATATTTCCTTGCCTATCTCTTCTCTGGTAGCTCTAGCTCTGGAAGGTCTATTTCCATCTAACTGCATTTACGTGATGTTATCCTATTGGACCTCCCCTACCCGAGGCTGTGATAGCAATTCTCATCGCGATTCTCCGATGCAATCCTCCGATACTACTAATGTATCACCCAGCTTGCTTTAAAATATTTGAGTCTCTGAGTCTCAGCAGTAGTACCTTTCTCCGTAAATTCCCCCCGGGCAATCATGGGCGTGTGACTGACGAGGTACTAACCCAGGCAGTCCGGTAGTATTGCCTACGCTACCAAGCAGTGAACAAAATAGGGGCCCTGCAGGCAGTGCTGCATTGGCACCCCGTGCTGACCTCATTTCACCTTTCAAAGAAAGGTTGGGCAAAATTCTACCAACATTTCGGGCAACCACAGACACATATATCAATGCTTACTGAGGCAGTGGTGATTGTGAAGGTGCATATGGTAGCGATGGTTCTGATGGTAGGAATGACGATTGTGTTCATTCGGGGAGAGAGTTTGTATTTTGGAAAGTGTTCAAGCATAGGTAGTGGACAAGATGGAGAGAGAAGTTTGGATTTCAACTATGGTGGAGGTAGCTTGGAGCATTGCATTGCTCCTTCTAACTGAACGTTGTGATATTCCAACCAGGCAGGCACGACGCAAACACGGCAGCCTCCATTGCAGACTGGACCGCAGGTGCTGGCCGAGAATACTCTTTCCTTCTAGGCTGTTAGTTACACGGGACTAGAGCCGATTCTGTCCTTCGTTGGGACGCGCAGAACGGTGTTAATTTCTTTCTTCGTACGAGGCCTCAATAGGCCGAGGATACTAGAATTCGTGCACGGAAAAAGTGCATGACATTAACGAGATCCGGTTGACTACAGTCTATGGCTAAGGCACACGAACTACTGTACGGTTTAACTCATTATTCCTGTGAGATAAGACAAAAACACTACTTTGAGCTGCTCCAGACTGGAGTCCTCTTTTCCAGAAACGCCGCCACTCCCTCTGCTTTATCCCTGGTCCCAAAAGCCGTATAGTAGAGTGACCGTTCAAATAGCTCATCCTGCGCTAACTCATCCGCTAAAGACAAAAGAAACAGACTGTTAGATCTGGATATACCATCGCAAAGGGCTCAAGAGTTAGTTTCTCACCTCTGCAGATTGCCTCCTTTGCTAACCTGACAGCTGAAGGACTCCGCGATCCCAGCTTCGCGGCTAGGTCCAAAGCACCTTGCAAAGCCGTACCTGGGTCTGTAAGAAGGCTCACTAAACCAAGGCTCAACGCCTCTGTTCCGGAAAGGGGCTCATTCAGGAGGATCATTTTCATTGCCTATTTTCACATTAGGGACCTGAAGCAACAGCTCTATTGATATATCACCTGAACTGACTCTATATTTTCCGAGCACGCTCGTCAGTCTCTGGGTCCCTCCAGCACCAGGAATCAGACCAATTGTGACCTCTGGTAAACTAAACTCCACGGCGGGTGTCGCGACTATAAAGTCTGCCTGAGTAGGTTGCAGGAAATTTCCGTTAGCTCTATCTCTTGTTTTCAATTTTAACCAACATGGTTGGTACCAGCTTACCATCAATGCGAGCTCAAATCCACCGCCCAACTGCACAATTAGTACCGTAATGATCCATGCCTGGAAGGATTTGAATAAACTATGATTTGGGGCTTTATCAAACATACTGCTTTCCCCTCAACAGCCACAATGACAGGCTTGCGGACATTTCGCACACCGTCACACAAATCCTCGAGATACCGTATCTGATGAGCGTCTTCTGCATCAAGCTGGGAGATTTCCCTAATATCTGCACCAGCTGTAGAATGAGAGTGAACAAATTAATCTTCACGGTCCCTGTACGTGAGAGAGGCTTACCAGAAAAAAAGCCTCCCGACCCCGTAATTACAACAGACAAAACATCCCGATCATCCGAGGCCAGTTTCAAGTGAAGTAAAAGTTGCTTGATGAGGTCCTGCGACAAGGCATTCCGTTTGGAAGGGCGATTTAATGTGCATACTCGGATCCCCGGTAGTGGTGTCGAAATATGAATAAGGTTTCCATTCTCTTGTGCTTGAGTCATGATGTTCGGTTGGAAATAAGTGCCTGAAGGATAAGTAAGTAAGGAATCTAGTTTTTTCTTTATAAGCCTTCCTAGTAATCATAAGTGGGAAAGGCTTCCAACTTTTTGGACTTTGGCCTGCGGGTGGTCCAGTGCCATCTCACCTGTTTGATATCGAGCATGGGCAACCGTTTCCCACTCAGGATTTAACTGCTGAAATTTGGTGATATTAAAAACAGAGTGGAAGGACTTCTCACCGAAGATCAGCCGTCTTGGCCAACTGCCTTCTCCAGTTGGAGGGCTCCCGAGAGCATACAGCGGCCAGACAGAGAGTCAGAGGAAGCGGTCACACTGGTGATTTACAACAGGGTATATGTGGTCATTTCCTGGTCTATCTCGGGTTTGATTGGTCAAAAGGAACTTCTTAGCAAGACCTATATGCAAGATAGTTAAATGTGATGCCCAGAGTTCATGTAGGTTCTGATCCAGTGCATCCAGGATGAAAAAAGCAAAGCCCACTAACAATCTCGGGTTCGAAGCCCTGGCCAAGACATTCCAAGTAGCAATTAGCAATTTGTTACCTCTTAAGAAGGTAATTGATCGCCTTGTGCGTTCGGTCCACATACCAAAGGCATTGTCCATCTTTCTTGCGCCAACCATGTGGGGGATCCATGAGGTGAAGCTATTCGTCAGAGTTCTCGCGATGAAATGATACTCCAGTGACTTGAGCTAAAAAGCGCCATAGTTTCTAGCTTCTATGGTTTGTTAGAGGCTGTGCGTAGTGCACTAGACATTTCATCACTTCTTGGTTCAGAAGACAATGTGTGATCTAAGTTAACGTCTCCTGCTGACGCCCGCAGATCCCTCCCCTTGCTGATTGCAGCTCCACGCACGCATCCATCACATCCATGATCCATCACATCCGAATTTTGAGGCTCGAGCTCAATGCACTAGTCATGTCATTCCATTACTGACTACCGAGTAATTGGGAACATAATATGTGATCTGAATCGAACTTGCTCGCTGACGCGTCCGGGGATCTACCTTTGCTTATTGTAGCATGAGCACGCATTCATCACACCTAAACCGATGCACGAGACGCATTAGGGGCTGAAATTTAGTTTTGCTTACTCAAGGATCGCTAACAGAGCCGGGTTCGTTGCACTTAAGCGGAAGTATATTGAGATCAGGCGTCCAGCGACAGAAGGATGGAGGAGAGAATCTCAGCCGAGACATATATAGAGGGCTGATACCCCAGTGAGGGCGAGGAGGCTATAGTTCAGCCACAGAACCTAAAACAGAAAGCGGGATTAAACAAAATCAAAATCCATAGCCATGCTCACTGTTCCGGCCAATATAAATTCCCATCCTGAGCTCCCAAGAGATGCGGATCTCTTTCGTCAATTCGGATTTGGTGCTCAAACTCCAATTCCTTTTGCAACTGTTCACCACGCCTTCATACAGCATGCAACCAACACCCCCTCAGAAATTGCCCTGTTCGATCTCTCCACCGGTTCGCCTAGAGAGGTCACCTACGGGGAACTCCTCCGCCAGTCCCAGTTTATTGCCACTCAACTGAAGATAAATGGGGTGACCCCAGGAAGCCGAGTCATGCTTCTTGTAAAAAGAAGTGCAGAGATGGTGGCTGGTACGCTAGGGATTCTTATGGCAGGCGCACAGTATATTCCAATGGATGGCGTTGTTGTCCCGGATCAAACCCTACAATACGCGGTTGGGCAGTCTACGGTTACTGTTGCGCTGTGTTTGCGGTCATTCAAAGATCGCCTTGGGTCTCTAGAGGCTATTTCCTCGATTCTCGTGTTGGAGGATCTTCTATGGAGTGAAGAATATTCTCATTTCAAGATTAACCAGAAGCAGCTCCTCTGTGAGGGGGACGAGGAATCTGGGTGTTATGTGATATACACTTCCGGTGAGTACTTTGTGCTTCAACGGCTGTTTTGCCATATCCTAATAATCGGTGATTGTGTGGGATCCAGGGACAACCGGAGATCCTAAAGGAGTAGATATCACACACAGGAATGTCACCAACATACTATGTCAAGCTCCTGGGAATCTGGGGATTTCAAAAGGCTCGAAAGTCGGACAGATGCTGTCAATTAGCTTTGATATGGGTTAGATTTTGGATCCACAGTCATAACTGTAACGACGTCACTGACGCAGACACAGGTGCCTGGGAGATACTAGCGAGTATGTCCAACGGGGGTACCTTGGTTTTGAGAGGCTCTGACTGGACTGCAGCCTTGGAAAAGGTATAGACACCTTTATCTAGTAGTATACAACAAACCCCACCCGGCCATCTGACACCTTCTGACATAGATCGATACCCTGATTTGCACCCCGAGTATTCTCACGAGGTATAGTCCCGATAGGTATCCGAATATTAGGTGCGTGGCCACTGCCGGTGAGCCTTGTCCTCAAAGGTAAGCAAAAACGCAATGCCCACTGTGATGTTATAATAGCTAATATAAGCGAACAGTCTAGCAGACAAGTGGGCAGCATCCGGGGCGATATTCTATAACTGCTGCGGGCCTACCGAAATCACAATCATCAACACTATGCACAAACATGCTAAAGGTAAGCATCTCACAATTGGGAAACCCACGCCAAATAACAACGTTTACATCCTGGATGGAAACAAGTCCCGGTGCCAAATTGGGGAAGTCGGTACCATGTGGGCGGGTGGTGCGGGTGTAGCACGGGGGTACGTTGGTCAGCCAGACAAAACTGCAGAAAGGTATCACTACGATAAGTTTATAGACAATGGGTACGTACTCTCTAATAAGATTTAAATGGTTATTTGACTTATCGCATCTCTAGAAAGTCGATGATGTACAATACGGGGGACCTCGCCCGGTGGCTCTCTGATGGGAGTCTTGAAACACTTGGACGGGACGATGATCAGGTTAAACTCAAGGTACGTCTTTTTTCTTAATATATATATGGTATTATAGGGTCTCATTATAACAGGGATTTCGCGTTGAGCTGGACGGAGTCAGTGCTTGCATAGCTTCGTGCCCTGCGGTTCAACAAGCAACGGTCCTCATAGTCGGGGGCGAACTGACCGGCATCTTAACACCCAAATTGTGCAGTATTGAGGTATTGAAAGAGGACCTTAGGGTTAAATTGCCATATTATGCGATACCATCCAAATGGCATACGTTGGATGACTTTCCCTTAACCCCTAATGGGAAACTCGACAAGCGCGCTCTAGCCCACCAGGTCGAAGAGACGAGGGTAACACAGACAGAGATATATCCCTTGATAGCAGAGAAAGAACAGGGTTGCTTGAACGCAGTATTGGCACCCTCTAATTCCTTGTCATCACCGCAAAAAGAACCACTTCCTTTGCCAGACAAGCGGCAGGACAAGCCATGGCGCGGCCTCAGATATCGCATCTTCATCGTTTACAGGAGGTTATTTTCGCTGATATGGCTGGCAAACATCGCCATGCTAATATGCTTCCTAATAATCCCGACGATTCATCGTGGTCATATCCCAACCATTGCATTTGTCAACCTCACGATTGCAGTGTTGGTCAGGCAGGACGTTGTGATCAATATCTTGTACACATTATGCTGCTCTGTGCCAAAATCATGGCCTCTCTCAATCCGTCGACGATGTGCAAAAATATACCATCTTGGAGGAGTCCATTCGGGAGCTGCTGTAATGGCAGTGTGTTGGTACGCCGGTGGAATCTGCTACAATATCAACGCCCGCGTCACACGGTCCAAGGAATCCTCAAGACCATCAATCCTCACCATCACGCTATCCCTACTGGCTTTAGCCGTTTTTGCGGTTATGATCACATTGGCATACCCCACGATAAGAAAAAAGCACCACAACCTGTTCGAGCGCGCCCATCGCTTCGCAGGCTGGACAGCCCTGGCCATCATCTGGGTACAAACAACGTCTTCCATCCGGGATGAACGCGAAGCTAACAGATCCCTGGGCGACGTCGCTATCAAAACACCTAGCTTCTGGATGCTAATTGTGATTACACTCAGCATTGCCAGCTCCTGGCTATTCCTCCGCACTGTCCCCGTGGATGCGGAGGTGCTCTCCTCCCATGCGATCCGGTTGCATTTCGATTATACCGTCCCCGTTAATGGGACGTTTACTCGGTTGTCTGAGCGGCCGCTAATTGAGTGGCATTCCTTTGCCACTGTTCCTGCCCCCGACGCCGAGAATGGCCGGCATAAGGGGTACTCACTTGTTGTATCAAGGGCTGGCGATTGGACGGGAGGTCGGATCTCTAAACCGCCTACTCGGCTTTGGGTTCGGGGGGTTCCAAGTAAGATTCAATATATTTTTCTTTTCATTTCTTTTGTTCTGTTTTTAGAATCCCGTGCTAACAATGGAAAATTGTAGCATGCGGCGTAATGCGAATAGCCACCCTCTTCAACCGCCTTGTCCTCGTCGCAACAGGGTCAGGAATCGGACCACTCCTTGGCCACATTCAAGACCCAACATGTCCGTTTAGACTTGTCTGGTCAACCCCAAACCCAACAGAAACATTCGGGAAGGATATCGTGGATGCGGTATATAGCGCAGATGCGGAAGCCCTAGTCCACGACACCAAGAAGCAGGGCCGGCCGGATCTCGTGCAGCTCACCTGGAATGCTGTTCAGAGCTTTGAGGCAGAGGCGGTAGTTATAATATCTAACGAAAAGCTGACGAAGAAGGTGGTTTACGGGATGGAGTCGAGGGGGGTTCCGGCCTATGGGGCTATTTGGGATAGTTGATTTGGTTGCTATGGTATTGGACATTACTTGAGGTATTACTTACGTATTGACAAGAGGTCTATAGCCTTGGCTGAGGGAAATGATATGCTCCTATTTAAGGTCAAGCAGGAAGCCTCCAGCTTGTTTCCCTCTTTGAGGAGATGCCGCTACTGGGCAGTTGTGGGGAAGTGTATATATATTGCCCCCAAGCTAACCCCCACATGCCACAATGTACATTTGAATCAATACAGTATATATATGATTCGGCGCAGACGGGGAATATTACAAATTGGCTCTGGCGATATGGTTCTCACTTCTCCGGCTGAGGCTTTGAATTTCTTGGAGCTTCAATGTTGCGGCCTGAGGATGCACGTGCTCGGGCCTCGGCACCCGCGGAGTCCGAGCTGGCAACCGACGACGACTTCGTCGCCTCTCAATCTCTGTGTCTGAACCTCCAAATCCGGCGCCAGGGCCGCTCTCAATCAAAATCAATCGAAGAACCACTAAAATGGACGCCGATAGTCCCGATAGCGATGGTAAAGAAGCCGTTGTTCGACGTGCGGTATGTGGCACCCTATGGCAGGCAAGGGACTGACTGGGCCCTGCTAATCGTGTACAGTGCGACCAATGCCGCCAGAGAAAGGTAGCAGTCCCGAAATATATGTATACCATATATCTCCCGCGGCTAACTTGCCCCAGATTCGCTGCGACAAGCGGTCCCCATGCTCCAACTGCCGCACCTCCAAGATTATATGCAGCTCGACCGGGGCGGGCCAAAAGCCTCGGGAGCCGCGGAAACGCGTCCTAATCTCCAACGAATAGTGAGTTTTTTCGCGGTTCAAATGTCTCAGCCAAGTGCTGGTCTGATCTCTCCCCAGTGAGAAGAAGATCGACCACATCGACGAGCGTCTAGGCGGGATAGAACGACTCCTCCACGACCTCAAGGCCAGCTTGGGCTCAACTCCCAGTGCTCAGATACGCGTCAATGCGACGCCCGTCTCCAGACATTTAACTCCCTCTGCTCAGGAGTATACTTCCAATCCTCAGGACGCAATGGACCAGCACGAGTCGAAGAATGGGTTCGAGGGCAACTCGTTGATGGCCACGCATTCGGCCTATGCGAGTGCCTTTCTGCAGACTGCGGTCTCGCGCAACCCGCTACAGATGTCTGTTTCCAAAGTTAATGCAGCTCTGTCTACTCTGAAGCAGCTGGTCAGTATGCAGGACAACCAAGTCTCCGCTCGCCAGTTTCCGCTCGCAAAGCAACAGCGTCTCTCCGACTGTGATTTGCGCGAGTTGAATATGCCGCCTATGAATGTCGTTATTCCCCTGCTGCGCCAGGCGAGAGGTATGTCCTGCAGAACGTGGCCAGCGTATATTGCCTGCGTTGACTGTTAGTAGAGAGTTTCGGTCCTGCTTTGCAGTCATACTGCCCGTTCATCCCATTCGACCGTCTCTCTGAAAAGTGCCGCGAGGTTTACTTTGCCACGGAAGACTACTCCGATGCGACATTCATTGTGGCGAACGGAGGGCTGTATCAAATCTTCGTCGCGGCGAGCTTCATGACTGAGGACCGCGCACTGCGAGAAGAGTACCAGGGATACGTTGATATCTGCAAAAACAATCTCGACACGACGTTGGCGAACTTGCATCTTCTCATGCCCGCAACCACCGATTCTATTGAGGCTCTTACGATGGGAGTACGTAACCCAAAGACACCCGTACACCTGGATTACATCTGACTGGCAATAGGCGGCGCATGCTATTGAGATTTCCAAACCCTCCTTTGCTCTAACCCTGACCTCGACCGCATCCCGCCTATGCCAGGCCCTGGGATTTCATCGAACGTCGTCGTTGGAAAATGTCGATGGTAAAGAGAAACAGCGCAGACTAACCCTCTTCTGGTCCATTTACTGCATGGACAGAGCTCTCTCACTACGCTTAGGACGCGCAGCGACTATCCCGGACTATGATATTGACGTACCAACATCGTTCGACGGAGCTAACACCGAAGGATTTTACCTCGAACAACCATGGAAAACCGCATATACACTGTGGATAGAAGTTGCCACAATCCAAGGTCTAGTATACGAAAAGCTGTACAGCCCCGCCGCACTACGCCAGGGCGAAGAGACTAGAGTAGCAGAGGCACGCAAACTAGCAGCCCGGATGCGAGATCGTGTAATGCAGCCGTTTGAGGTGAGCTCAGTTCCGTTCAGTTCTCGGTTCTCTGCTCAGGTCGTTCCACTCTAACTGAGATGGCCAGAAAATATACCCCCTCCTAAACAATCTAAGTGCAATCGAATCCCTATATATCATGTGCGACGAAGTTTGTCGCTTCTCAATCCTAACCCTGATCTACCGAGCCATCCCACCACAGACAACCACCCCAGGCACCTTCATCGAAGAGTGCATTGAAGCCGCCAGGGCCGCTCTCCAATCCCATCAATCATGCATGGCCCAGCTAACAGAAGCCACCGCCGCTTTGAAACTCTCGTATCTCCACTGGTAAGCTACCTCCCGTCAAGACCTAATAGTTCTCAGTGAGTGCAGTCTCATCAACCACCTAGGTCCATCCTCTACTCCCCCTTCGTCCCCTTCATCGTCCTCTTCTGCCATATCATCGAAGTATCCTCCTGGGTCGACCTCGCCCGCCTCGAGGAATTCGTCGCCTCTCTCAAACCAAACTGTTCCCTTTCCACGGCAATATCCAAGCTCTACCGGCTCTGCCAGGTTCTCAGCAATGTTGCGCGACTCTACGTCGAAGCCAAGGCCCAAGCTCAGATCCAGGAAGACCAGGCCTTGGCGTCTGTTGGCCATGAGTTCGATACGTATCTCAGCGCCCTGGGTCTCGCCCCGCCTGCTGACGATGGAGATACGCGGTGGCCTGGTCCCACTCCTATACCGGGTGGCCCGGGGAATACAATGGCTGGGGAGATGACTTACCCAGCTGCTCAGCATATCCATCAACCTATGGGACCTGCACATATGACGCAATTAGGAAACTGGTTCTCTGGGAATCAGTACATGATGGGGTTATTAGAGGAGGATCTATCGATGTTCGACCCTTCCAATTTCGCCTAACTCTCAAAAAAACCAAAAATAAATAAAATAAAATCAATCCATTTATGAATCCCCCTTCAGTACTTGTTAAATACACTTCCCCCCATCAACAACCATATCCGCCCCATTAATAAAACTTCCCTCGTCACTCGCCAAATACAAGCACATACTCGCAACATCCGCGGGATCCGTCAACTGCGCCAACAGCACATTCCCAATAAACTTCGCGCGGTTTTCCTTTGTATCCTCCATCCCCGTGAACAACCTAAACAGCCTCGTCCCCAGGAGATGCGGTGACACCGTATTAATCTGGATATTGTACTGGCTGTACTCGACCGCGAGGCCTTTTGTAGCCTGGACATAGACACAAAACAAAACCAGTTAGCCCTCAAAAAAAGAACCCAAATAAAACACGGGTATTTGGGGAGAAAAAAAAAAAGAAAGAAAGAGGGGGAAGATAAGAGGTACATTCGCAACAGCGCCCTTACTTGCATTATATTATACCAAACCAGGCCTGGCCGCGGCCTACTGGCGCCCGTCGAGGAGATATTAATCACACTCCCACCATTTCCCTGCTCGATGAAAAAAGCTCTAGCAAAACAAACGTTTGCTGGAATACCGCTGTTTCTGATGTATGGTTCAATTTCTGCCGATTCAATTTGAAGGCTCTGCACGAGGTGTTGTTAACTCATAACTGAGGGTCTATGGGGTTGGTGGCTTGCGTGTTGCAGACGTCAGTATTTTGCCAACCTTGCCGGATGCCCATCCTTCAGGACCAGTTTATATGATCGGTGAGCGGACGGCAAGTTTCTTGCGAGGGGAATGTGGGTTCTAGATGGGTATAAATGTTTTAACTTCCTACAGCACAGGATCTGGAAGAGATAGTGGCTTGCACGCAGAATATCGTATATCATACGCTGTATGGACGGGGAATAGAACTTATATGAAGGCACAGTACTCGCATCCAGACTACCAGTAGCCTTGGTTGAGACATGTTTTATACCAAAGTTATTCCCAATACTTTGGTTTCTTATAGATCATTCACCGTTGCTCATCCATTTGGTGTGGGTTTGCAGTGCATGTTGATGTGCTGCTTAGCAAGGAATCTCAACGAACAAAACGAGTATGATTCTCCTTGATGTGGAAGATATTATATACCTTTGACGATAGTACAGGTATGTATCAACAGCAAAGGTACCAGACATATACAAAATAAACAGTGATAGAGTAATAATGCAGGATAGATCTGGCAATCCCAAACCCAAGACCTGCCCGGGTTTAGGGTTATGAACACCAGACCAGGTCTGTCAGTGTACAACTCAAAAAACCAAAAAAGAAAAAAAAATTGCTGAATGGTACGTTAAAAGAAAAAGACAATCTCCTCTCACAATTTCGACTCTGCAAATTGCCCAGAGCGCACCAAGCGCGACGGAATGACCGTCGCGAGATTGGACTTCACCAACCCCATAAAACCATCCATCGTCCGCGGATCATAGTATTTGGTATCAAAACCCATCGACAATGTAACCCGCTCCCACAATGAGAACATCCCAACCCAAGCAGACGGGTTAATCTGTCTCCCCGTATGCACAATGTCGTAGGTCTGGATAGACGCCGTCCGCGAGGAGAACTCCCGACTGAGATGGAGAGCACCCTGCGGAGAGAAACCGGGAGCTTGGGGCGACGGTGTGGGTTCGCCTTCGGCAGCGAGGCCAGCGACGTATCGGGCCGATGTGAAGGAGAGACTGGCGATGTAGTGCGGGGATGTAAGATGGGACGCCATTTCGGTTCTGATGGCCTGCGCGATGAAGAGGATTGTGTCTCGAGTTGAGGTGGAGGGGGCGAACCATTCTGGTTTGAAGGGGATCCAGAGGAAGACGACGTCGGAGGCGCAGGGGACGCGGTGGCCGCCTTCTTTACGGAGCTCGGTTTTGATCCAGCGACGGGCGTTGCGTGTCATGCCGAGGAGGGCGCCCCTTTCGTGGCCTTTTCCGTATGTTTGTTTGATGGCGAGGATTGTCGCGGCCGCGGCGGCGAAGGTGATGCTGAGGTTTGAGGCGAGGAGGGCGGCGAGGAGGGCTTTTGATTCTGATAAAGTGTATTGGAGACGGATGCAGTGGGTGCCGTGCGTGCGGGAGTTCGTGTCTGGTTCTGGGTACATGGCGATGGACTGGGACATCTATCGAGTTGGGCTGGATTAGTAGGGGGGCTTGAAGGGGTTACGGTCTGGCGACGTACCTTGGAGGCATACACTTCGGCCTGGCTGAGAGCATCAGCTACCGCCTGTTCCTTTTGTGCCCTGGTCGGTTTGTACTGCTCTTCGTAGGGAGTCACAGGGGTTACGGGCAATCGGTGCTCCAGATCGGAATAGTCGAGATCCTCCACAGTCAAGTCGCGGTCGCCGACAACCTGGGTGACGGTCTTGAAGAAGTAGTTGAAGAACTGCACCACACTGTAGCTGTCTGCCAGAGTGTGGCTGAAGTTCCAGACCAGACAGTGCCGGCCAGGATGCTCGCGATCGGTCCCTGCCGTGACAAGATAGAGCATGTTTCTCTTCCCCTTGGTGGGCAGGCGTCGACTGTAGGTCATGCTGACAACATCCTGCGGGCTCTGATCGTTGACAACGTGAAATGTTTCTCGTAGCCACTCGGCAGTATCGGTATTTGACTGAAGCGTGTCGAAGTGCATGATCTGTGGAAGCTCGGTCCCAGTGGATAGTCGGATGGCGATTTCGGGATGCGTGGAGTGGGAGGCGAGCCAGGCGTTTCGAACGCGCTGAACCAGCTCTGGCGTAGCAAGATTGGTGGTGAATGGGACATTGACTGTCAGCTCAGTGTGGCCATCACGGACGTTTTGGTTGTAGGAAACGCCCTGTTCGCCTCCGTCGCAGGCTCTTGTCCATTGCCCGTGAGCAAGCTGGCTCCAGGCGCTATGGGTATAGGGTTTGGTCTCATTGTTGGCTGACGTTGGCTGTTGCTGAGCAGGGGCGGCCATGTTGGGGAGAATGGCATAGAAAACTCAGCATTCAAGAAAAGGGATTCCAGTGCATGTAATTCTACGCGACTAAACACGTAGGTTCAAGATTGAGTATTTCTCAGCGGCTTGAGCGCTGAACACAGCACCCCTTGCAGGTCAGCGCAATTTATCGTAATCTTCCCCTGGCATTCCGAATGCGGAAAATGGGAAATCCCCGGTAGTCTGGCGCACCACGGGTCAATGCGCTTACATGCCGATTATGTTTTACCTTATCAGTCTCATATTCTAGCGTAAGTCATGCCAGTCCTCGAAGCCGTCTCAAGCCGTCGTCCGGGCTCAACTAAGAAGAGTGAACACTGAACAGTGCCCTGCCACCAAGATGTCCGTCGTTCAGCAGCCGTATGAGATTGATCTTCGCCAGCCAGCTTCTGAATGGACGCTGGCCTCGAGGACTTGCCTGGTGCGACGTCTACGCGGTGCCGAGCTCCTCGTCAGATCCTCGGAGCACTTTTGCGATGGAAACGTGAGTATCTCCCTGTCCTACATCCTGTGTATTCCTCGAAAAGATAGCTGACTGGCGGGATAGTTCCAATTGTCCGTGAAGGCCACACTGGAAAGCCCACTGACAAGCGGACAGCTGAAGAGACGCCATCAAGCGGCCTGGTGGCGTACTCGTCGTGTCTTCCCCGTCATCGGCGTGGCCTTCCCAACCCTAGACCAGGCCTCGTTCCACCTGCATGAAACCGCTGAAGAAGCCAAACAATGGGCCGCGCAGACATGCCTCGTGGCAACCAACACGACCGTCTCGGACGTATACCTAGCCCGCACACGCCAACCATCCGACACTATCAGCATGACGCTGGTTGTCGACCCTATCCGCGGCGCCAGAGGCATCGTCCTCAACATGTCACACACCCTCACCAGCCACAGCATCATCCAAATCGTACAAGAATACATCGTCCAGCTCGCCCGCCCCGACACCGAACTCGGCATCAATGCCATCTTCACCCGAGAAACCATATCAACCACTCTCCCCCACCTCCCCCAAAGCCTCAGCCATGCATACTCCCTCCTCCACCCCCAACCAACCCCCCAGGACCTCCAAGACGCATTCACCATCCAACAGCGCGCCCAAGACCGCTGGTCCCGCTCCTCAATCGGAATCCCCCTCCACCCATCGTACCAAACCCGCCCAAGCCGGATCCACAACAAAACAATCACTTTCGAACCGTCCGAAGCCAAAACAGCCTTCACATTCCTCAAAAGCTCTGGGATAACCCTCACAGCCGCCTTCTTCGCCTGCATGACCTCCGCAATCGCCCACTCCTTCCCATGTAACGAGCCCACCCTAGTCGAGGGAGCCCACCTCCTCTTCTCCGCCAACGGCCACCGGTTCCTCAACCTCTCTCCCTGTAACGGGCAAGGACCCATTTCAATGCCCATCCTCCCCGCAGGCATGTGGATAGACGCAAAGGCCGTCAACCTCCGTCCAACAACGCAAAAGGGCCTCCTCCGTCTCGCGAGCGCTGTCGAAAGTGCCCAGGATCAGGACCTCGTATCGCCGCATATCATCGCCGCGATTGACCAGCTTGCTCCGAGCCTGGCTAATAAAGCCCGCTCTGATGCCGGTGGACCGCCGCCAATCGGGAGACCGACTCTTACATCGCAGGGACAGCTGTCCACTGAGTTTGATAAGGCTTTGGGTTGTTCTTCTACTAAATCTACGGCTACGGCTACGGCAAAATCCGGTGAAGGCCCCATCCGCATAACCGATTTCAATAGTGGTGGCCGAAGCACAGATCCGAGCGTTTGCTTTGCCCTGAATAGTTTCCGCGATGAGTTGCGGTTCAATCTGTTCTTTGATGAGCGGTTCTTTGATCAGCATGATGTTATGCGCATGGCGTATATGGTTGCTAGGTTGTTTCGGAGGTTGATTGGGGAGGAGTTGGGCGTGGGGAATGTGTTGGCGAAGCTTTGATGGTATGGTAGTATTGTTATTATTTAGTATAATAGGAAGTGTATCTTTACCTACAGTTAAGATCATTTAAAGAAAAGCCATTACAAAACCAAAGACATATGTGTCCTCTATAGAAGTGACAGGTCAAGCCTCCAAAGTATATCAACACCCCATCTCCACTTCTTATCGATTCTTCGTCTATGCTCTTCCCTACCAACAAGCCATCCTCTGTATGTAGATCAGAAAACCAAGTACACAATGCTATTTCCTTGGAATCTTGGGTATACAATGAGGTGATTCGCATCTCTATCCGCATTCTGTGAAACACCCCAGGCGTTATATTGCCCTTCAGGCCTTTCCTACAGACCTGCTTTTATTCTCCATAATTAACAGTACTCGTCAAGGAATATAGATGTCAGAGGGAAGTTGGTGACAACGAGTCTCAGATATACGATTCTTAGGTATAGGGCAGAGGGTTGCAAACAACGAGTGGGATGAGCGGATACCATCTGTTAACGACAAGTCAATTACTGAATCTGGCAGTTAATAACTGTGGATCTAGCACCGAAGCTCCCCCGTGCTCAATGCAACCCCTGAGCTAGGTTGGATTATTATCTGTCTTCTTGACTGGAACCACCCCGATAGAACTGATCCGACAGTCCCCCTGAAATAACCCAATATATCTGTAATGACCGTCAGGGCAGGCACCTGTTGGTGTTTGGCTGCTGACCCAGAAAAGTAAATATTGTGACTGTCTGGCCCAGCCGAATATGACATATTAGCAGAAGCATCAGCAACTGCAAACAAGTCTTCTCAACTCCGTGGTGCATCCCTGGTTCTGATATTCATGAGGAACTGACCCGTTTCGGGTTGTTGAAGAAGGACATGACAGCCGGAATTGCGGTAATCATGAACAGCAGCCATTCAAACGCATCAAAAGCTGTCGCCGCCTTGAGCCCCGCGCACGAGTTTTGTCCGGACGAGCAGGCATCAGTCATCGAAACGTTGACAGCCACGGCAATGAAACCCGCGAGCCACGAGAGGACGGCCACGGCCTTGCCGACGATACCGACGTAGCTAATCATCGGGCGGCTTGCGAGGCCAGGCTCGACGAAGTGCCAGGCGACGACCAGGACCGTCCAGACGGCACAGAACATTAGGAAGCTTTATGCAGCAGGGACGCTGGCGTGAAGGGCGGCGTCGCCGTCAAAGACGGGCGAGTCGACGTGGTCATCGTGGCCACGAAACACGGGAATCGCTATAGGGGTCAGTACTCTGAGGCTTCAAGGGTGGGTTAGCGGTGCGTACTGTAGGCGTCTGTTCCAATGACGATGGGGGCCGAAGAGTAGCTGGAGCCCTCGCACGATGTAGTCGAGGGCTTTATTCTCGGCCATGTTGAGCTATTCACATCCTGCGGCACGGCTGGCGCCATATCTTCTCCAGTTAGATTTTTACTCTATTTTGAGATGCATCGTCAAGCGGTCAAAAGGACCTGATCGGCCAAGCTATGGCTGTAATAATAATAAGTCTCCTGCGGAAAATGGGAGCGACTAGATCTCATCGTTTACACTAAGACAGGGATTATATCGACTTACGTGGCCCTCATACCCTATATAGCGAGCGCCCCCGAAGATCCGCCTAGGCAACCTTCAAGTTTTCTTTTCTCTGTAGATTATCATGATCTTCACACCGCTGAATTTCCTTCCTCATTCGCCATCTGACCCGCTCCAAGAGCCGGTCGGGGATTTTTGCCTGGCAAAACGTCTTGCCAGGACCATCGGATCGGACTCAGCAGACAAGCGAGATCCCTTCGTCGAGGCAACGGAGCTCCCTATCAGATCTGTCACTCTACAGGCTGTCTGTGCCCGGAGGATCGGCCGGCCTGTCCAGAATCACGACTCTTGATGACTTGGTCGCAGCCGCTAACGGTCTACCTCCGGTGCAGAAGGGCCCTTTGTCTGTCAACGAAGCGACTCGACGTGTGGCGTACTACTGTACCACACCGATATGGATCTTGATGCCTTCGGTTGAGACTCACTGGACCAAGACATGTTCGCAACGCCCAGTCTTGCACGACCAATGTTCGATGTCGCTATTGTCGTTGCCCCTACGAATCAGCATCGCATCGTATTCCGTATCTCGCATGCACGATACGATGGAGCGACTTTGCATCGGGTGTGGACAATATTAGAGCAGATCATTGCAGGGCAACCTACAGGCAATTCCATTCCTGTTACATTATATTTCCAGAGTCTGCAAGCCTGGACAGCACGCGCAGCCGAAGACTACTGGCGTGAACTTATTTATGGAGCTAACACCCCGTCAATTAGTGGTGCACATACCGAGCCCCAGGTCTCACGACTGGGTGTCCTTTCCGGCGAGCCGAATTGTATTGGGATCAAGAAGCGGACAGCCAGCTCAACAAGCATAGGCATTGTGCTTGACTTTATAGTGTATATAATTTCTTTTACTACTTTCCCTGTCCTTTGGAATAATTCAAAATCAGGATCCAGCTTATAGATAGTTCTTTACGCTTTACCTAGGCGTGTTCAATAGGTAACTATCACATCATCACCATACAAACACAAACAAATCAAATGACAATCACCCCAGAATCCTCCTTCTCAGCAAGTCTCGGCGCCACCGTCTCAATAGGCGACGAGGGGGGCGTCAGCTCTGTCACGGTCGAAGCCCTTTTCAACTGAGATCTCGACTGCGACACAACCTCAGTCTGAACCACTTCAGCATGAAAGAGAACGATCTTCGCAGCAGCCACCGCCCCACCACTGATCTTGCTCCGCAGAGCCCAAGCCCTACAATTGGCTTTGAAAGCCGGCCAGCGCGGACCAAGCAGGGTTAGGATCTTACACTGGATATCATCTGCGTCGATAGATGGGGGCCGTGCGCTGCGGAGTCCCAGTTCGAATTTCTCGGCGTAGGTTGCGTACTCGTGTGTATCGAGCCATTGGCTGAGGATTAGTTGTGGGATGGCAAAGTGGACTGCTTCGTTGAAGGAGTTGCCGCCGCCGTGGTGGATGAAGGCTTTCAGGGCTGGGTGGGAGTAGATGAGGGGTTGGTTTTCGATCCAGTGGGTGAGGCGAATGTAAGGGGGGAGGGATTTCTGTTGGTTTTCGTTGAATTGGCTGGATTCGTGGGAGGGTTTGGTTGTGTTGATTTTGAAGAGGAAGCGGACGCGGCCGTTGAGTTTCTTGTGGGCGGCTTTGAAGCCTTCGATGCAGGCGTAGAAGTCGGCGGTTTCCCAGATAAACATGGAGCCCATATTGATGTAGATTACGTCTTGATTGAGGATTCTGGCTTCGTTCATCCAGGCTAGTTCAGGGAATGGGTGTGTCGGCGTTGCGCATTTTGGTGGTGGTGGCGGTGGTGGTGTTGAAGAGGATGGGTCGTTGGAGACACCGGCGCCGACGAAGATGATCTTGGATGATTGCTTGGGACAGTCGATAAGTCCGGGGGTGTTGAAGTGGATGCCTGCGACGCAGTTGTCGTCTTCCCAGTGTGGTGGGAGGAGGGCTGAGTCGCTGGAGGCGCCGTAGGACTTGAGCCCTAGGTGTTTGATAATCTTGCGTTTGGCTCGACGGTCGGGGTGAGTGTGGCTGTGGATGAATTCGTGGAAGCCCAGGTAGATATCTTGTATGGACATTAGTCTAGTGATACCTTCACACCGTCTGTTGGGCTCTGAATACGTACTCTCGAAGAAGGTCCCCCAGGAGCCACTGCGGTTGGCTGCCACCAAATGAGGCTCAAAGGCGCCAGGCAGGGCAGTCAGCCCTGGGGAGCAGGGAACGGTAAGTATAAACTTCCGTTTTGTCAGACGAGCGCCAGTAATAAGAGATGGCGTGAGCACATCAACACAGACTATGATAGGATCAGCGCTAATCCCACAGAGTTTATCATGGGACTCACTCATATCGGGATCGAGGGCGTCGATGTGGTCGCGCACCCTGAGGGCCGTTGCTGCGTGCTCTTCTGCTGGACCGAGAGCCGCCTCAATGCACGTCTCCAGACTGACAGGGTCGCCAGGGACTCTGCGCATCAAGTGCATTCGGGTCTGGATAAAGGCCGTGCTGCAAGGGTCAGTGACTCTGTTGGACTCGGGGTGCAGTTGCGCCAACATACAAATCGTTCACTGTGTGACCTGACCCCAGACTCACGAAGCGAATCAGATGCTGCTTGCATGGCTGCTGGGCCAGTCGGAACTGGTCGATCTTGCTGCTGCACGATTCTGCCGACAGGAATGTGACAGTATGCCCTTGAGACACGAGCTGCAGAGCCGTGGCCAGCTGGACATTGATCTCGCCCGCGGCCGGGTTGCTTAGAAAGGCAATATGCATCTTTGCTCTTACGGAATCGGGTCAAATTGCAGAGACGAGGTGGCAGTGAGCGATGTTATCATTCAGTCAAGGGATTGGGTGACTTGAGTGATTGAGTCTGATGAATCGAGGGCAAAGCATGGTTGACAGCTACTCGCGGACATCCTCCCTTGTACTCGCTTACAGGACCCAGCTAGGAGCCTGCAAGTTTGTAAACATTCTTATCGTGGAGCTTCTCGAGAATAACAAGAATGAATACGGCACATGATCAGCAGAGCTTGTCGCGGTGTTCTATCCACCGATGCTCCCTTGGTGAGCTGGGGTTGCCCTAAGCGGGATTTATCAGGGCCATGGGCCAGCCTGAACTCTACATCAAGCATGTAAAGGAAGCTCGTTTAGCCTGCGACAAATCTAGACCTGGAATTTGGAGTCGTACTAAGTCCCCACGCATAATTCCACCAAGACCCTTGATACGATCAGCCCCTGGAATCCCGATTAGGAAATTGGGACATGTAACCGACAGGGATCAACAGATCGTCGATGGATACTTGGCCAGCGTCATGAACTATTTTTCGATATTTCTATAGCTGTCAACCCAAAGGCAAATGGCGAATAATCTCAACCCCATAGTCATTTCTCTGGATCGTCCTTGGACTTGGAGGCCTTGACAGATACTGCTATCAAACAAATAAAGCGCGTCACAAACACCCTTGTACCGAACCCTGTGCCACCTTGCAGGATGCTTATCCCTTGAAACGAGGCTTTGTGGAAAAACTGAGACTGCGGGCTCAGACTGCGAGTCCTAGCATCAAAGACAACAAGGAGAAGGGCATCAACGCTACACGCCCACTCACTGTCACTCAATCCAACGTCCTCTTTACCTAGCTGCTCAAAAACAATCACACTCATCTCGGCCCAAACGAATGGAGCAGGTCGATCACTGTGGTCAACACTCGCTAGGTCTGAAGCCACACAAAGGGGATGATTTCCCCAAGGATGATTGGTACGGCGGTGCCATGGCGGCTCCCATACCCAGTCTCAAGGTAGGAAAACTGCTATCGATGCCCTTGGGTGACCTGGCGTTACACATCCAAGACGGGATCTGGGAGTCCTCAACGCCGGAAAACACCCGGCGATTTCTCGCCCTTATTTTGCACCATTCGCTGTGGAAAAAGCCGTCTGGAAAACTCGCTCTCTTCTGTCCACCTACCCACCGCTGGTCTGGTTTGATTGATTGGCGCCTCAGCCAGCTCCACGAGATTGACTTCACTCCCGTTCGGCTTGACGGGGCAAATCAGAGCGTTGTGGTCTGTGGGTTCAATTGTCATATGTTGACTGCTGAGACGCCGAGAGATTGCTGGGTGTGCCTGGGACAAGCTGGCGGTGGTGTTTGGTTTCTTGGAGTTGCTGGTGAGAACCAGTGGCGGAACCCGCAGGGTTTTGGGAGATATTCCTATCTCCAACGTCGGGACAGCAAGCTCTAGTGTATTGTATACTATCTCGTGTAAGCATAATCTCTCAATGTATATATGGGGGCGGGAAGCAAATATGTCTGACTTTAGGATTGAAATTTGGTTCCTTGTGACCGATCCAAGCAGTAGACCTGGAAGACGATAGTGGGCAAGGCTAGTAGCACACGATATCAACTGGTGGTCTTCTCCTGAGGGAGGGTGGATAAGTAGGACCCTGACCCATCATGGGTTCATATTGGAAGCGATACCTGCGGCTCACTGCTGTTTATTGTATGATTGGAGGAGATAGATACGGCTGGGGCGGTTATTCCCAGTGACTAAAGAAGGATGATAGTAGCCTGTCATTGTATCCTTGCAGTGCTGGATTCCTATTATAAGAACCACGCACGCGACCGCTGGATTGCTTGATATTAAAAAAGAATGCTCGATATTGGATTACGGCTCGTGGCACAAATGGTTGGCGCGAAAGGCCGAGCTACTGCAGAGTTGGAAAAGGTGCAGCTGTCATGCAGGAGCAAGCATCTTGTAGCCCAATGAGAGCGATATCAACCCTAACTACTGCAAGGCTGGAACATTCGATTCCCCAATCATGCTGAGCTATGCAGCGAGACTGCGCGCGCTTAGCCATGATATTAATATCCCCCACACAAACAGATGATTGGAACAGGACTGTCGAGCACTCCGAATTTGGATATTGCTGGCTCACATTTGGTGCATGAGGCCAGGAATCTGGAGAAACCAAAAAAATACCAAAAGCAAACTGCCAACGCGTCAACATGGAAAGCGCCAGAGTTTGGCCCTTGCACTCAAATACGCTCCTTGTGCCTCTGCTGACTTTGAGAAATCAAGCATCGATTTATTCCTAAGCATTGTTACACTCTGCCACTCTCGTTTATATACCTCGAGCCCTATGCCCGCCACCGAACGCTCCCAGACGCGAGTGACAAGCCTACGATGCTTGACGAACCATCTGAGCCAAGATGGACACAATGAAGGAAAGGCAGTAGATGTCGTGGCAGTCCACGGCCTCGATGCGGAGTCGAAGAGTTGGACGGCCGAGGACGGCACCATGTGGCTGCGCGACCTTCTTCCAAAGGACATTCAATGTGCAAAAGTACTCGTATTTAGCTATGACGCCGAAGCCCTCTTTACCGGATCTTCGAGTGGAATTGAGCGCGTCGCTAGAAACCTGTTTGCGACGCTGGCGACAACTCGCAAGCATACCCCTTCTACGCGGCCGCTGGTCTTTCTCGGCCATGGATTTGGTGGGTATATTGTTGAGGCAGTAGGTCACTCTGTCCCTGATTTAAAATCAAATAAACTGACGGCTTCTTGCTGCTAGGTGGTTAACTACGCTTGCACCCACATGTCGCCCTACCTTGATATTGAAAACTGCCTTAAAACGATTATCTTCCTCAGTACAGCGCAACGTACGTCGTGCGGGAGATCATGGCCGATGCTCTTGCTGGGCTGCGCAAAGGATTCCCTGTATGGAGGGAATTCCTCCAAGACCGTGGATATCGATGTGCTGAAGGGCGTGGTGGAGAATGCCGAGTTCCTGACGACAATCACGGAAGACTTTAGGAAACATGCTGTTCGGATTAAGATCAGGATTCTGGCATGCTACGAGGACCTCCCAATGTTATCGCGACAGACGTGTGTAAGTGTTACGGATCTTCCTCGTCAGGAAGCGTACTGACCTGAACAGAGCGTGACTGAGGTTCGTGCAGGACTTGTCATCAGAACAGAAAGGCTACACAGAATGTCTGGTTGCGACTGTCAATCTATTGCTCGCTTCTCGAGCCGAGACGACGAGAACTACAAGGCTATTATATCCGCGATCAAGAAGACTCTGGATGTCACAGAGCCGGTGGTGTCAGCGCCACCGGAAGGATCCTCTGATCAGAAGCCCCAAGAACCACCAGAAATCAAGATCTCGGAGCAAAGTAAGCCTCCCTCGCGTGATTAATATACTACGCCAAACTAACTCCTCAGTCAATGATTCTACAGGCCCGCTGTTCCCACCTACACTGCCCCCACTCCGGGCTGCGTCGGTATCAGAACGGCAAACCTCCACCACTCACCATACCTTGGGACGATCAGAGGTAATGTCAACACATCCAACAAGGTCTCAGTCAATGTCTAGGGTCACAGGTGCCCCTAGCTCCGTGCAACTAGGACCTCCAGAGCCACACCCTAAACAGGTCAGCACTAGCAACCTGGACTATCCATGGCGTTCAGTCCAGCCTCATAACAGACCTGAGCTCCCAGAATGCCTTCGTATACAGGTACCTACCAGACCCAGGTCCTTATCAGATGTTGAGCATTCACAAAATGCCGTTTCACCGCTGTCCCAGATTTCTCTGAATATGTCAACGTCGCTCCCCACTAGTCATCACTTTCCAGGGATGCCGATACAGAAAGCACCGCTGCCGTATCCTACTCTAACCAAGTTTCCGCAGTCAATGACTGCTGCATCAGCTGTGCGAGGGGACGAATTGCACATAGGTAGTATCGCGGGCGCTCAAAAGCCGCCATCAAAACAGACCTTTATTCCCTGTAGGCCTGAGAGTGACCCTTTTCAAAGCATGAACACGTCATTGGCCCACAACGCTACAATCAGCGCCCCCATTGCATCGTCGTCAGTGACGATAAACCCCAGATTCGACAGACTGAACACAGCAGCTCACCACCCTCCACCCCAGTTTACTTCCATCCCACGAGCCACACCCTCTACTTATCAACCAAGTGCAGCAAATCCAATACACCAAGCCCCTGCTGGAGGGGCTCAGACATATAACCCGTTCAGACCATTTTCACAGCCGCCAGTACAACCCCAACTGCAGGTTCTAGATAACATACCGGTGGAACTAGGGCATATACAGCAATATATAACGTCTGAATCCACTTCAACCGTGCAACCATCCCAGCACAACCCAAGGGCAGATCCTGCCACAGATTTTGATAATGACAGTTTATTGTTTAACATTCTGACCTCAGAGCCAGCCGCGAGGGAAAGCCCCCCAGTATGTTATGGAGCCACTGTGCCGTCCTATCAGAGCACAAGTGCTCCGGGACCGACTACCTGGAGAGGCCCTCCTACGAACCCTGGGCCGGCATTTGTCCCGACTCCAATTCAACCAGGACCAACCACAACCATAACCAACGGCTTCTCTCCGACTCCTGGCCCTTCAGCTGCCTATGCGCCGATTCAACCTCTAAAGTCGACGTCGAACAGAAGCCTCTCCCCACCACCTAGTACTTTCGTCGCTCCTTCACCTGGCATCCAAGCATCAGGACCTACCACAGACAGAGGCCCGACGCCATCAATGCTCGAGCCCGTGCGTATGCCAACCCTACAACCACCGCCGACAACGAGAAGCCGAAACACATCTATCCTGCGAATGCCCAATCTTTCAAGTGGTCCTATGCGCAGTCGATCGGCGGGACCCACAACGGCCAGGGCCTTTCCCATGCCCGTTGGATCATCCTCAACCATTCAACACCCGGGTCCAGGGGCAGGGATAGCAAGGAGCCTCCCCGGGCGGTCCTCAACTTCGATCTCCGGTCCTCACATTACCAATTCAAGACTCAGACCCAGACCCCCAGACCCTGGAGTGTATCCCAGCTACACCAATCCCCGTCTAGATTAAAAAATAGCATCAATCAACCCCACCGAACCCAGTCAGGAGATGTTTACCACACCCAATCCCCACACTGGGGATCTATCCTGCATCTAACGATATAACCCGAACTGGAGCTCTATCTACTTCCCTGTTCAAAGTCCCCGACCCTGCAGGTTATCGCGGCAAAGGATACGGGTACGATGAGGACGAGCATTAGTAGGCTTGATAATAGGCCGAAAATTTTTCATATCTAGTATTGCCTTAGTTCAATGTAATTTAATTCAAGTCAACTAAAAGTTCTTATACCTGAGGCCGCCAGGCATCTGTGATCTAGCACATCAACCCTCCCAGTCTGCCAATTAATCTGGGTAGAGGCTCCGGAATTTTTCCTTTCCGATCACATTTGGCCTGTACCCGGGCTCCATGGCGTCGAGATATCGTTCATTCTGTCTTGTTTACTCCGTACTTGTTGATGCTGTCAACCAGAATAGGACTCCCCACAGGGAGGGTTAGTTCCTTTTTGGTTGAGTGGTAAAATTCTGATAGATGCCGTGTATATACTCACGTGAGCCTAAACCACGTGATGCAACGCATTATGTAAGCCGGATCAACTCGCGCGAGCCCCCGAGTAGGAGAGGGTAGGTGGCATCGACATTGAAAGCGGGTCCCGCCACCCGCGAGTCAGCTGACCGCGTGGAATTTGCCCTTACCCCTAGTATGTAAAATATCTAAATAACCGTAAATTCCTTGAATTTCATA